>CM072932.1:43354706-43727206 GCA_036971965.1 Nyctalus aviator
TGCCCCGCACCCCTTGTGCCCATGCACCGAGCTGGCTGCACGAACACCAGCTCCGAGCCCAGGGCCCTGCGGCCGCCCCAGCCTTACCTGCTGCTGGCTCTGCTCCTCCAGGTTCATCTTCACCTCCAGCGACTGGCGGGCCTCCAGGAAGGCCTTGCGGTGCTTGCGGTCGGCCATGTAGTAGGACATGATGCCCACGGCGATGGCGCCCAGGTAGAGGAAGACGTTGGCCAGGATCTGCGCCAGAGGGGGGGGGGGGAGGGGACAGCGGTGAAGGCGCGTCTCTGGGGCTGGGGGTGGGGTGGGGAGCGGTGACTGAGACCACACCCCAAGCTGCCCGTGTCCAGGGCGGGCCCCAGCAGAGCCTGTGACCCCGAGGGAAGGAGGTCCCTGCAGCAGACCCTGCCTCGGCGTGGCTGGTGAGGCCCACCCACGGGTGTGGCTCCAGGCCCAGAAGGCCGGTTGGGGAGAGGGGGGGTGGCTGATCACCCCTCCGGCTAAGCCGGCCAATCCGCCCGCCCGGGAGGCCTGAGCAGTCAGTCCCTCTGCTGCCCATGCATTCGTCCGCGCGTCTGTTCGACCACCGCACGCTGAGCACACACTTGCTACGTGCGCTTCGGTGCTGAGGAGCCGGGAGCAGAGGCAAGCAAGCCCGGGCCCACCCGCTGCGGGTGGGCAGCCCCACGGGCCTCGGGTCGTGGAAAAGGTCACAGGAGCCAAAACCGGTTTGGCTCAGTGGATAGAGCGTCGGCCTACGGACTGAAAGGTCCCGGGTTCGATTCCGGTCAAGGGCATGTACACTGGTTGCGGGCACATCCCCAGTAGCGGGTATGCAAGGGGTAGCTGATCAATGACTCTCTCTCATTGATGTTTTTGGCTCTCTATTCCTCTCTCTGTAAAAAATCAATAAAAATATATATATTTTTTTTTTTAAAAAAAGGTCACAGGAGACCTGACCGGGCTGATTCCGGGGTCAGAATGCCACCCCTGCCACCCTGCCCCCGTGCCACAGGTCCCTGGGGTTCATACGCATCCTCGGCCACCCCTGCCAGCAGGGGAGGGGCGGCCAGGACCGTCCCCAGGTCCCGCAAGGACCCACAGCTGCAGGAAGAGGAGGAGAGGGGTTGGGACCTGGTGTCTGTGCAGCCAGCTCGGGGCTCGGGCACCGAGAGCTTCTCTGGGCTGGGAGAGCCTGTTCCTCCGTCCGGCGCCGCAGGCTCCCTGGTGTGCGGTCCCCGGGCCACGCCCAGGGCCGCCAGACCGCAGCCCTGACACCCCCGCCGGACTGGCCCTCTGAGTGGGGCCTCGCGCCCTCCACAGCAGGTGCTGGCTCACCGCCCCCACGGGGCGCCACCTAAGAAAACCCACCCAGACCGTGCGGACTGCCAGAGAGCAGCCCAGCACCACCCACACGTCTAACCCAGACCGCGTAACAGGCTCGGGTGTGTTCACGCCTGGGGACCAGCCTTGCACTCAAATGTGGGTATTTATGTATTTATTTTTAAAATATATTTTATTGATTTTTTTTTCTTCATAGAGGAAGGGAGAGGGATAGAGTTAGAAACATCGATGAGAAAGAAACATCGATCAGCTGCCTCCTGCACACCCTCTACCGGGGATGTGCCCGCAACCAAGGAACATGCCCTTGACCGGAATCGAACCTGGGACCCTTGAGTCCGCAGGCCGACGCTCTATCCACTGAGCCACACTGGTCAGGGCTGAATGCACGGAGGGTAAGACAGTGTAGGGAATGAATGCACGAGGAGCCCTGGACTGCGGCCCTGCCCCTCGCTAGCCGGGAACCTGCCAAGCCAAACGGCCTCTCTGCGCGCCATCACCTGCCATCACCGGTGAGCTGAGGGGCGGACTGACTCACGGCGACGGTCCCCACGTTCTTGACTGTCTGGTCCTCATCTGACCTCACCTCTGCGGGCAGAGGCTGGGACGGGGGTGGGGGGTGGAGGTGGGGGTCGTGACCTGGCGCAGAGAGGCTGGGGAAGAAGGCTGGATGGAAGGGAGGCAGGCCAGTCTCCAGGCTGGCCAGGGAGCCACGCTGCCTCCTGTCCCCTCCGAGGCCTGCTCCCCTCCCGGCCGCACTCTCGGCTGCAGGGACGTGGAGACAAGATGCTGCCGGAGAGCAATGTGGGTCCCGCGGGTCCCACCCATGCCAGACCACTCCCTCCCAGCCTCCCAGGAAGCTCATCTGCTTCTAGACCTTTCCCCCGGGAGCCCCAGGCCTTGGGTTTCTTAGAACGCCCCCAAGTATCTAACCTTGCGAGGACCCCCAGGGCACTGTGGCTCCGGTCCACCTGGCCCCTCTGCAGGCACCACAGCAGCAGGCTGGGAAGGAGCTGAGCAATTCCCTCCCCGCCCACCCCGTACCCCTCCCCGCATGGGAGGCTGGTCAGGGCCCTACAGGCCATTTCCAGCCCCAAGTCCAGGGCCCGGATCAGAAAGGGCAATGCAGCCCAGCCAAGGAGCCCCGGGCCAGGAAGCGGGGGGTCGGCTAGGGGGAGGAAGGTTCCAGAGAGAGCAGGGGGGGCCAGGAGGAAGAGTTTTGTAAAAATACGTATTTTTACTGATTTCAGAGAGGGAAGGAAGAGGGAGAAATGTCAATGATGAGAGAATCATCCATCAGCTGCCTCCGGCACGGCCCATTGGGGACTGAGCCCCAACCTGGGCATGTGCCCTGACTGGGCATCGAACCATAACCTCCTGGCGCACAGGTGGGTGCTTAACCACTGAGCCGCACCAGCCCGGCAGGAGTTGTTCAATCTCGGAGGAATTCCCCGCACCCACAAGGCCGAGAAGCTCGGGTTGTTACCCTAGTGGCCTGCTTTAGACTGGGCAGTCTTACTCCCCCCCACCACCCAAAAAAAAAAATTTTTTTAAAAAACACAAGATCTTTAAAATAACGAATAGAATGAACAAATCTCCCAAGTGGGTAAACATTCAGACGGAAGCTTCATGGAACCCACGACAGAAAAAGTATTTATGACCCCGGGCTCATGAGAAAGTCCTTCCCCTGGAATCCGATGAGTCACCCACATCCTGCACTATCCCTCTCGGCCCTGGGGATGAGGCTCCGAGATGGAAGCCGCCCTCAGAGGGGGACCGGCCGACCTCCCGCTGTGGGATCGCTCGGGCCTGCGGGTTCCAGAACATTCCAGAACGCTCCAGATCCGGGAGAGGCGGCGGCGGGGGAGAGAGAAGACTGCCCTGGCTCTCTGCGTCCATGTCGGCCGCCCTCGGGGACCCCGGGATCCCAGCTGCCGGGGACGGCCTCGCTGACGTCTGTTCATTAACACGAGCGGAGGTGTTTTGGAAAAAATCTCCAAGGTGCGGGAAGCAGCAGGGGAGATGGCACCTCGGTCGGCAGCCCGCCCCCCCACCCCCCGCCCGCCCCAGGAAGCCCAGCCCGAGCCTCCGGGCCCCACAGCTGTGACCGCCGGGGGGACAGGCCGGGCCGTGTGGCCACACGGACCTCACCCCCCACCGCAGGCGGGCGGGCGGCCGGAGCCAGCGGTCAGCCTCTCTGAGCCGCGCGTCCTCATCCCCTCCCAGCCCCGAAGGCGGCGCACGGAAGCCAGTCCACTGCTTTCACCAATCTTCAAAGGGTCTGCAAACCACGGCTCTCGAGCCACATGTGGCTCTTTGGCACCTGGAGTGTGGCTCTTCCCCAAAATACCACGGCCTGGGCGAGTCTTTTTTGAAGAAGTGGCGTTAGGAGAAGCTTAAAAAATGTGGCTCTCCGAAGAAATGTCGATCGTCGTGCTGTTGCTTATTCGGCTCTGTGAGCTAATGCGTCTGCCGACCACCGAGCCAGATGGTTAATAACCACAAAGGTCCTCCGAGGCCCGAGGCCCCCAACGGGGCGCAGCGCTTGGGCCGGACGCCCAGCCGTGGGTCTCCGCACACCCATTTTCACGTTAGGATTCTGGACGGTCAAGGAAACTCACACCAATTCCAAACCCACGGCCAGTGTCAAACGAAGGAAAGGCAAGGAAGAACGAATGCTGTGCTTGTGGGTGTGGCCGGTGACAGCAGGGCCCCATGCTGCCTCTCGGGCCTTCTCCTTGCACTGAGTGCACAGATCCTGCCTTTCGGGAACTGTCTTCGAAATGACCGGCCCCGAGTTAGAGGAGCGTGTGCAGAATTCCAGGAATATTCCCATCACACACACACACACACACACACACACACACACACACGGCCAAAGCCCTCCTGTGTGCACCCACCGGACAGAGCAGGCCCAGGCCCCGCCGCCCCACCCTCAGTCCCAAACGCCTCAGACCTTGAGAGTGGAACCTTGTGCAGACTCCCGGCTGTGGGGCCAAGCCGGTGTCCCTCTCCTCTGACCCTGGAGGGTGCTTCCTTTCCCCCAGGGGACCCGGTCGCCTTCCTCCCCTCCCCCGTTGCTTCCCAGGGATGATGCCTCCGCAGCCCTCCTCTCTGCGGCCTCTCAGGCCAGCCGGGAATCCCGGCTTTCTCTCCAGCCCCGAGTCCCGAGCTGCTGTTTCCCTGTCCGCTGTTTCTGAGCCGGGAGCTCGGACGTCCGGGGGGGGGGGGGGGGGGAACAGGTGACGAAGGGAGACTTCTGGGCCCCACCTGCCTTGGGGGACCCAGGAACCTCCATTCTAGGGGCTGCCATCAATATGGAGACAAAGCCAAGACCCTCCGACCTGCCTGGCTCTTTACCCCACACCGTGACCACTGCTTCAGGTTGTCTCTGGGCCTTGGGCCTGTAGGGTCTCTGTCCGTTCCTTCTCTTTCCCGTTCTCATAATCTCCTCCTCTTCGGTCACACCCCCTCATTATTCTCTTCTTGTCCGGCCAGCCGCTCTTCCACACTCAAAGCCACACCCACTGTCCTCCACCCGTTATTGCCGCTTCACGCGTCCTGCATTTAATCCAGCTCCCTGATTTTTACTTTAGGTTTTAAGTCATTTTCCAAGTTCCCTTGTCATTGTCCCAACCCTTCTCTTACTGTCCCCCTCCCCGGCCCTTGGCGAAGCTGATGCCTGGTCACAGCCAGAGGGATCAGAGTGACAGGCCTGGGAGGACCATGCCGGCAGAGACCGTCCTCACAAGGTACTTAGTACCTTAGTCTCGGGCACAGAGACCCTCCCAGCTCCACAGTCCTGGCAAACTCCACTCCTGGATTTCAGCTTTTCAGCCACAACTGCCTGACCCAGCAACCCCCTGGGGTGCTCCCTCACCTAAGCCAGTGCCACCCCATCTCCCCATGCTCCTGCAGCACCTCCAGCGGGTCCTTCACTCCACCCGCTCTTTCTGGACAAATGCCTCCTGGTCTTCCTCCTCCTCACCCCTCCTCCGCCCTCCCCCCAGGGCCGGGCACAGACTCAGCCCCCTCCTCCGTCTCCGGTCCTCCACCCCACCCCCTGGTACCACATTCACCGCCCAAAAGGATCTTTCTGCAAGTTCCACCTCCTGCTCGGACACCTCCACAGCTGCCGGCCGGCCGTCCAGAAGGCCAAGTTCACATCCTCATCCTGGCACCGGCCCCCGGGAGCCTCTCTCCACCTCCCCCCTCCCCCTCCTCCCCCTCCCCCCCCCGGCCTGCAGAGACCCTCCCTCCGTCCGGCGGCCGTGCCCGTGTGTCCGGGCAGCGCTCTGCTCTGCACCTCGGCGCGGCAGAGCCTCGGTCTCTCTCTCCCCCACTGCGTACCACAAACCACGTACGGGGCGAAGCCTCCCTCTCACCTTGCGAGAGCGGGGGCTTTGCCTTCCAGGCGGCGGAAGTCCATGTTTGCACTGCTATTTTTAAACGCTTCCAAGTGTTTGCCTTCGAGCGGAACAGACGTGTCTGCCCGTTCACGTTGCACGCTCCGCAGGGACAAGGCCTGCGCCAGTCACCGCGTGTCCCCGGCGCTCCGCACCCTCGTGGCACACGGGAGGCGCCAGGGACGCCCGAGCGGAGGAGTGACGATGGAGGGAGCAGCCCAGGAGGCAGAGAGGGACGGGAGGAAGAGAACTCGGGAATGCCACCTCCATGGGTCTGGAGTCTTTGACGGCACCAGGCAAGCAAGCACGCCCTACCCTGCCCTCAAAGCCTAGCTACCCCCTGCCCTCCTTTTCCTGGAAAGGAAACAGCGCAGGAGCAGAAACACTGACGGGCCAACAGTGGCTCCCCTCGGGGGGAGGGGGGATTGAGCACCATTTCTGGTTTCTCCTTTTTGCCTTATAACCTTCCTGTAGGGAATCTCTTTACAAAGAAATTTGAGATTTCCTATCATTCCATGCTCCTGGGCGCCCCCTGGCCACAGCAGATCTGGGGACCCTCCGCAAACTCCCTCCCGCCAGGCCGGAGCCTCAGGTAACGTGCCAGTTTGCCTAAGTTGTCAAATGTGTGGGCAGACAGTGGTTTGTAACATTTTTTTTTTTTTTTTTTTTTTACTATTCTGTTCATGTCTGTAGGACCTGTGGCCGTGCTCCCATTTCCATGCTGGCTTTTGTAATTTGTGTCCTCTTTCATGTCTCTGATCACCTAGCTAGAGCTTACTCATCTTATTGACTTAAACATCAGCTGTGGATTCACTGATTTTTTTCTTTATTCTTTGTTCACTATTTTCCATTCTTACTTTTTTACGAGAAGCCTGGTGCATGGATTTGAGCGCTGGTGGGGTCCCTCGGCCTGGCCTGTGGGGATCGGCTCTCCAACATCCCCCAAGGAGTCCCGGACTGCGAGAGGGCGGTCCCGGGTTGTGACGCACCCTGGAATCGGGCTCCCTCCTCTCTGGTTCTGGGTGCGTCACCCAAGAACCACCGCTGCCAAGTGACTGCAGCTTGGCAGCTCCTGCATTGAGCGTCTGCCCCCTAGTGGTCAGTATGCATCATAGCTACTGGCCAGTCGGCTGGTTGCTTAGGCTTTTATATAGATACTAGTGGCCCACTGCCCAAAATTGGTCCATGGGGAGGAGTGTCCCTCAGCCTGGTCTGCACCCTCTCCAATCTGGGGCCCCTTGGTGGATATCCGACTGCCTGTTTAGGCAAGATCCGGTAAATGGGCAGTAGGATATCCCTCTCACAATCCGGGACCGCTGGCTCCTAACCACCCACCTGCCTGCCTGCCTGACTGCCCCCTAACTGCTCTCCTGCCAGCCTGATTGCCCCCAACTGCCCTCCCCTGCTGACCTGATCATCCCAAGGCTTTTATTAGTATAGATTAGGTGTACCAGTTAATAACGCAGATTTTGTAATCAAAGAAAACAATTTCAAGAGAAACCTCAAAAGTGCTTTATTCAAAGTAATGTCCATCACTAGCTACACATTTTCCCATCTTCAGGTAACTGGTGGGTACTGTCCAAGTAGAACTTTTCTTGTTTTGAGGCAAACCATCCAGAGTCCCAATTTTCCACTTCTTCATACATTTTGAAGTGCTGCTCAGAAAGTGCGTGTGCCATCGATTGGAACGAGTGGTCATCTGAAGGAGCAAGGTCTGGTGAATACGGCGGGAGGGTTAATACTTCCCAGGCAAGATCTTTTAACATGTCTTGAACTGGTTTTGTAGTGTGTGATGGGACGTCATCATGAAGCAAAATTACTTTGCCGTGTCTTCTGGCCCATTCTGATCGTTTCACAATCAAAGCGTGGTTCAAATGGATTATTTGTTGTCGGCAGCGATCGGTATTAACAGCTTCACCTGGTTTTATAAGCTCATAATACACCACACCTTCCTGATCCCACCAAAGGCAGAGCATCGTCTTCTTTCCAAAGTGATTTGGCGTTGGAGTCAATGTTGATGGTTGACCTGGATCAACCCATGATTTTGTGCATTTGGAATTCTCAAAATAAATCAACTTTACATAGCCAGTTACAATTCGATGTAAAAAAGACTTTCTTTCATGCTGCTGAAGCAACATTTTACTGATGACCTTTCGTTTTTCCATTTGTGTTTCGTTCAGTTGATGCGGCACCCATTTTCCTTCCTTTAAAATCTTTCTCATTGCTTGTAAACAATCAGAAATTGTTTGTTGAGCAATGTTTAAACTTTCTCTAAGTTGTTTTTGAGTTTGACATGCATCTTCATCCGAGAATGCTTGTAATTGCTGATCTTCAAACTTTTTTGGTTGACCTGGATGTTCTTTGTCTTTCACATTGAAATCATCACTTTTAAAGCATTTAAACCAGCGTTCACAAGTATCTTGAGATGAAACATGTTCACCATAAGCTTCTCGAAGTATAAGACGATAACTTTTTCTTCAATATAATGAATTAAAACTTCCCACAAATGCTTTTTTGGCACGAAATTCAACATTTTTAAGCGTAAAAATATCTATGATGTTAACACCTTCAGCAAATTTGACATATGAAGTTTTGAAGCTTGCTTTCAATACAACAAAATAGCATACATATCAAATTGCATATATATCAACATGCGTGTAACTCCATCTATTGGAAAAAATTCACATTATTAACCAGTACACCTCGTAGATTACTTCCTTCTTACTCTGAATTTAATTCTTCTACTTTACTTACTTTTGGTGGAATCATAAATCATTAATTTTAAACCTTTCTGATGCTATAAATTTCCCTCATAGTACTGCTTTGCTTATATCCCACAAATTTTTATATGTTCTTTTAATTTTCATGTAATTCAATACATTTTCTAATGTGTCTTATGATTTCTGTGTTGACACACTGTTTGTGTAGGCATGTTTTACTTAATTTCCACATATTTTTGGATTTTCAAAACATATCTGTTAATCTGCATTTCAACCCATCATTCTTTGCATGATTTCAATAACTTTTTAATGTATAGAATCTTGTGTTATGGCCCAGCATACTGTGTGCCTTCATAAACATTCCAATGCACTTGAAAAGAATGTGCATTCTGGCCCTGCCCATGTGGCTCAGTGGTTGAGCATCAATCTATGAATGAGGAGGTGATGGTTCAATTCCCAGTCAGGGCACGTGCCCAGGTTGCAGGTTTGATCCCTGGTGGGGAATGTGCCCAGGAGGCAGCCAATCAATGATTCTCTCTCATCATTGATGTTCCCCCCCCCCTCTGCGAAATCAATAAAAATACATTAAAAAATAAAAGAATGTGCATTCTGCCGAAATCTGTTTGGCTCAGTGGATAATGTCAGCCTGTGAACTGAAGGGTCCCAGGTTCGATTCCGGTCAGGGGCATGTACCTTGGTTGTGGGCACAACCTCAGTAGGGGGTGTGCAAGAGGCAGCTGATCTATGTTTCTCTCTCATCAATGTTTCTAACTCTCTATCCCTCTTCCTTCCTGTGAAAAAAATCAATAAAATATATTTTTAAAAAAAAAGAAAAGAAAAAAAAAAGAATGTGCATTCTGTAGTTGTTGGGTGGAGGATTCTATAAATATCACTTTGGTCCAGGGGGTTGTTCAGGTTTTTCAAATACTTACTAATTTGTCTATTAGTTTTACCAATAACTGAGAAAGAAATATTGTAATCTTTAAACATAATCAAGAATAACTTGTCTATTCTTCCTTTTAGTTATATCAGCGTTCACTTCTTATATTTTGCATCTTTTTTTTTTAATTTTTTTTTTTTTTACAGAGAGGAAGAGAGGGGGATAGAGAGTTAGAAACATCATGAGAGAGAATCATCGATCCGCTGCCTCTTGCACACCCCTACTGGGGATGTGCCCGCAACCAAGGTACATGCCCTTGACCGGAATCGAACCCGGGACCCTTCAGTCCGCAGGCCAACGCTCTATCCACTGAGCCAAACCGGTTTTGGCTATATTTTGCATCTTTTTAAAAAATATATATATATGTGTATTTTTTTTTTATTTCAGAGAGGAAGGGAGAGAGACTAAGTATACTTTCATAATTTATATACCGTGTTCTCTGTTCTTCTGGGACTCCACTGCTCCCCATTTCAAGACTATTTCAAATATTATTATTTTACATATAGTATAAAAATTATGATAGTATACTTTCATATCTTCCCCTTCCCTTGTTCTATTATTATATATTTTGCTTCTATGCTATAAACTACAGTATATTGTTTATATTTTTGCTCTAAACAGACATTAATATTTTTTGTAGTGCAGGTCTGATGATTAATTCTCTCAACTTTAGTTTGTCTACAAAAAAGTCTATCTCACCTTCATTTATTGGAGTATATTTCTGTTGGGTATAGAATTCTAGATTGACTATTTTTATTTTTCTAGTTCTACTGTGTTCTTCCTCGGATAATTTCTGACCAGACATCTGCCATCATTCTTATCTTTGTCCCTCTCTATGTAATATATCCTTCCGCCTCGCTAATTTTTATGAGTTTCTCTTAATTACTAGTAGTAAGCAATCTAATTATGATGAATCTTGGTGTGATTCTTTTTATCTGAGCTATTTGGAGCTTCTTGAACTGTGGGGTTTATAATTTTCATCAAATTTGGAAAATTCCCCATCAATACTACTTTAAATATGTTTTCTGTGTTCTCTATTCTTCTGGGACTCCACTGCTCGCCAACGCCTACAACATGTAGTCAAAACTACCGTGTTTCCCCGAAAATAAGACATCCTCCGAAAATAAGACCTAACGCGTGGAAAGATGAGACATCCCCTGAAAATAAGACCTAGCGCAACTTTGAGAGAAAAAAATAATATAAGACACTGTTTTATTTTCGGGGAAACAGGGTATCTCAAACAGCTTTCTAGGTCCTCTGTTTCAGATCCACAAATCACCTTTCGGACTTCTCTCTTACTGATTCACACACCCAATTCTCCAGTCCAAGGTTCTCATAAGTTCATCCCCCAAATCACTGCTCACCAGCAATCACCGTGTGTCCCTTCCCTACCAACCTAGTGTTCAAAATCCAATTTGCCCCTCACGGCCCAGCTCAGTGCTGCCTCCTCCAGGCCTTTCCTAACCACGGCAGAGTGATGGTACGTCCGTGTCCTCTCACAGGTCTTGTGTGTCCCAGTGGCCCCCTGAGGGCTTACAGATGTCCCCTGGGTCATCTTGGATGAGCCCCCCCCTCCCCCAGGCCAGGGGAAAGACACTGGACCCTGTTGTCGCTGTGATGGGGATAAGAGTAATCATTACGTCAAACTGTGCCTTGGGACACGTTCCGGAAGGAGAAGTTGAACACACAGCACGCTATGAAGAAGTGAGTCAGGAAGCATCTCTTCTTTTTCCAAAGGGAAAAATGAGCCACACGGCAGATTAAGTCAAGTATTCTGAGCCAGGGGAAATACCCTGCAAGGATCTTCTCTCTCAGACCAGTCTACTGCCTCTCAAGAGTTAGGGAAAACTATGGTGATTATCAAAGAGGAAGGGATGCCGAGGAGCAGCAGGATGGGGCTCAAGTGAAAGGGGCAGGAGCACAGGACACACTGAAGCCCTCAGCACCGATGTTCCAGCTCAGCCAAGGCCTCTGGCCCTCACTCCCTCTGCCCACCCGCTGACCATACACTCACAGCTGGCGGGGCCTCTGCAGGACCCTCCTGCGTTTCCGCTCCAGCTTCAGAGTGTTTTCCTAAGAGTCAGCTGTTTAAGTCCCAACCCTGCTACATCAATTGTTTTTTCTTGGTATTATATCTACATCATTCAATTAAATAGGGCCTTAACAGATAAATTATGAGTGCGAGAGGAGAGTCGTTATTTCTAGGTAAAATTAACATTTGGGGGATTGCTGATAAATTTATGTAGCTAGAAGCACCTACTGTTGACTTAGCAGTGGGCAAGGCAACAGTGAAAAATTATCAAGAAGAGTCATAAAAATCCAGGATTCTAGACCCAGATTATTTCCAAGCAACTTTTAATTCTCCCTCCACTGAAGGACACTGGAAATGACAAGCAACACATCTTAACTACAGAAGAAGGCCACGGGGGCACAGGGCACCCAGGCGCGGGCACAGAGCCTTCCCCTCAGAAAAGATTGAGCCAGTGATGACAGCTACAGGCTTTGGGTTAGAATAAGCTATTGGAAATGCATCTAAATGTACATGCGTATGCGAGATTCTTCATGTGATTCCCAGATTTTACTGCCCTTTTTAAAAAAATCTACTTTGTGGCGCTATAGTGTACATACAATTAAACGCACCCATTTAAGTGTCTGTTTAGATGAGTACTGACAAATGTATACAGCTGTATGACTACTTCCCGCAACCGCCATACGGAACACGTCCACCCCCCAAAATGTTCCTCCGTGCCCCATCCCAGCCCGCCCCCACCTCCACCCCGGCCCCACAGAATGTCTGGGGCATCACAGCTCTCCCTGCCCTGTCTCGAGGTCATTCGTGCACCATCATCTGGCGTCTGGTTCTTAGTCCCTTTCACGTCCAAAGAATTCACTCTCCGGGGCATTACAGTCCCGTGCGTTTCGACCCACACGCTGTGGGACCACAGTAATGTAACTTCTTGCATGAACTGACGGACTGCCTCTCCCAACCTCACCGGGCAGGAGGCCCTTCCCTGCACGGGGGTCTGGACGGCGGACTCGAGACCAGCCGCCTGCGTTTCTACTGCCTGACCCTCCTCTCCCTCCTGCCCAAGACAGGAACTTCCACTCCGGGGACGGGCACGAAGGGCTAAGCGACGTGACGGAGATTAAGAAATACCTTCAAGACCTACGTCAACAATGTTATCTGTCACTGGTGTGGACGGACTGCAAACCAGGCAGGCTATTCTGATGGGGAGGGAGCTCCAGCCCCCAGTGAAACAGAGGCGGCCGTGCGGAGGTTCCACGAGAAGCCGTGGCGCCGCCTGCCTGCAGGGCGGACTGTGGGCCCCACGATCCCGTCCGCCCCGAACCCGGCGACGAGGGTCGGGAGGGGTGCGCCACCCGCCCTGGAGGAAAGGAACACAGGCGGCCGCCCAGGAGCAGGGGACACAGCGCACAGCCCTCCGGTTCCCTGGACCCCCAATAAAGGATGCGCGCCCCCCACTCCCCGGGCCCCGCACTTAGGGCGGAACGCTCAGCCTGCCACGCTCAGCCTGCCGGGGAGCCCGCCACGGAGCTGGGAAGGGCCTCACCCACCCAGATCCCACTCAGCTGGCACCGTTACATTCATTGGGACCCACGTGTGAGCAACAAACCGCAGCCATGGAGACCTCGCCAGGTTCAAATCAGGCTTCTCACCGGGGGTTCCAAAGGGGGATCCAGGGTGGGGTGGGATTTGCTCGGAAACATGTCATTTTCGTTTTGTTTGGCAACCAAGAAAACGTTCCCGAAGAGAGGAAAGGGGGTCGCAACGGGACGGTCGCATTGCTAATGAAAGCCGACCGCTCAGGGACGGCGAGGGGTTCTGCTGAGAGAGCAGCCATCGGAGGAGGAAGAGGACCAGACACGCCCGTGGCCGGGAGGGAAGGGAGGAGAGCACCGGGCCTGCTGGGGCTGCACGTAAATAAGGAAAGCCTACGGCGGGTCCATTAAGAGCAGCCCAGGATCGCTTACGGTAATTACAGCACTCTGAGCCAGTGTCAGACGCAGCCGTTAGGGATGGGGGCTGGGAAGACTAATTCAAAACGCAAAAAAAGCCTGTGCTCTCACGCGAAGGAAGGAACGTAGGGGCGATGCCTGGGGCATCATAACGGAGAGCAGTCTTTAAAAGAATGCGTTCGAGCCTGACCAGTTTGGCTCAGCGGATAGAGTGTCGGCCTGCAGACTGAAAGGTCCCAGGTTCGATTCTGGTCAAGGGCATGCACCTTGGTTAGGGGCACATCCCCGGTAGGGGGTGTGCAGGAGACAGCTGGTCGATGATTCTCTCTCATCGATGTTTCTAACTCTCTAGCCTTCTCCCTTCCTCTTTGTAAAAAAAAATAAAATAATAATAATAATAAAATCGTTCAAAATGAGAAAAAGCAAAGAGCCAGCTGGTTCCACACAAAGAGGTGAGAGAAAGGTCAGTAAATGAGCTTGGTCTGATTCACTCACAGAGCGAAGATCAGAGGTGGTGTGTCAAGACCAAAAGGCAGCAGAGAGGCACATGCCTAGCACTTGGGTAGTTCTCTAGGTTTGCAAGGGGCCTCTCTACACATTACCGCCCCCTCCCCCCCCCCCGCAAAACGCGCGCCCTCCCCCCCCGCGCCCCCCCCCCTCCCCCCCCCCCCCCCCCCCCCCCCCCCCCCGTTTCCTTGCTCAGCTGTAGACCCATGAGCAGCCAGCCCCCCACCCGACGCCCCGGCCCCGCCCCACCCCCCCTCCCCTGGTCTTCCGTTCCCACCACCCACGAGAACCAGGGTGCAAACGCCAGCAGACCGGGCTGCCTGTTGCGCCCAATGGCCCATCCGCCATCACAAGCCGCCGGGGACCAGGGAGAGCCGGCAGGCAGCAGGGGCTGGGACAGGCCTGGCTGCTCCCGCCACCACCAGGCTGCTCCCTCACGCTGGGCCCTGAACCCCCTTCCCGTGGATTCTGCACACACTCCCCGGGACACCCCTAGGCCTCTCGATGGTTTGGGCGCCCCAACAGCCTTTCTGCTGTAACGTAAAGCTGTGTTTTTCAGGGGGTCCTTACCCCTAACTTGCCACAGACTCCGTCCTCCGACGGCCCTGGGAAAACCTAACAGTTCGGAAACATGGGCACCTGGGGGCGTCTCAGGAGCGGCCACAGGAGTGCTCCCCACCCCCATCTTCCCCTTCACCCGCTCCCATCGCTGCTGCCCGGTCCTGCCCCAAACCCCTCCCACCCCTTCTCCCAGCTGCCACCTTGCCTCACCCAAGGCGCAGCTGGTGGCAGTTAAGGGCAAGTTGGTGGTGCCAGGACCCAGGCACGGGGAGGGATGTGGGGAAACCCTGCTCGCGGCAGCTCAGCCCTCCTGTCCTCCGAGCCCCCAGTACCCCAGCCCCAGGCCATGCTCTCCTCCACCACAGCCTCCGGCGGTCACCGTCTGGCCCCTTCATCCCAGGCCCTGCCCGCTGCAAGGCCCCGACCGGTTGCTCGGTGACCTTCACTCATTCAGTAATACACCAAGCCCCAGCAACACCCCCGCCCCACCCCCCCCACCTCCACCCCACCCCGCTCTTCCTCTGCTCGCTGTGGAGCCCACCTGCCCGCCCCGCAAAGAGCCCAGGCCGCCGTATGGCCTGGCTCTGCGTGTCAGGCCGCCTGGGGCTCCGGGCCTCTCGGGATTCCTCCCACAGAGCCCAGTATGGGGGGGGGGGGGCTGGAGGGTGCAGAGGAAGACAACCTGGGCCCTGAACCCCGGAAATCCAGTCTACTTCTTTAAAAAAAAAATATATATATATATATATATATATATATATATATATATATATATATATTACAGAGAGAAGGGAGAGGGAGAGGGAGTTAGAAACATCGACGAGGGACATCGATCAGCTGCCTCCTGCACACCCCCTACTGGCGATGTGCCCGCAACCCAGGTACATGCCCTTGACCGGAATCGAACCCAGGACCTTTCAGTCCACAGGCCAACGCTCTATCCACTGAGCCACACCGGTTAGAGCTACTGTCTACTTCTGTGAGCCTGGGCTCATCCCCTGGCCGGAGCCCACAGGTGATGGGAGAAGAGACAGAAACGGGGAGGCTGCAGCAGGAGGAGAGGAGAGGTGCTGGCGCCTGGAGAAAGTTCCCGGAGTTCCCCTGATGGGGGCGGGGTTTCTGGCCACCCCCCTCCGAAGTCCCCGTCCTCCAGCCCCACCCCCTTCTACCCTGATGGTGCCCCCACCCCAGGGGGGTCACGTGCCCAGGGGGACGGGGTGGGGGGGTGTATGAGGGGGCCTGGGAACCCAGGCACCTTTTGGAAAATCAGATTCGTCCCAAACAAGTGACTCAGAACCTTCTGGAGCGCAGCCCACTGAAGGCCGGGGCCTCCTGCGCCGTATCCCAGGCTCCAAACTCCCCTTCCCTCCTCGGGGCTCCCGCCGGCGCTGCCGCCCTGGCCCGGCCGCTCTCCTGGGATGCGAACGTGGTTATTCTGGATTTACTTAGTATTTTTCTATCTTTCTTTCTGTTTCCTCGTCTGTTTGGGTTTTGTTTCTTAGCAACCCCCACAGGACACGCAGCAATCCTGGGTCTGGAGTCTGGGCTCCGATGGGGAAGAGTTTCTGTTTCGCTCCCTCATGGACAAGCAGAGCTGCATTCGGGACACCCCAGAGGGGACCGGCGACCGGACCGCGGTGCAGGCCTCACGTCAGCCCGAGCACTCAGAGCCCGGCTGCTCCGCCCTCCCCCCACCCCCCCCAAGCTGCCCCGGGGCCTCCGCCGGCAGAGGCACCGGCCGAGTCCCCAGCCCAGCAGCCAGGGCAGTGGGGCAGCCTGTCCCCTTCCGAACACGTTCCGGGGAGAAAACCGGGGGCCTGTCCGCGTGCGCCTGCAGCATCGAGAGGCACCGCGGCCATGAGCCGTGATGGGACCCGGGAAGAACATGGGTCCAAGAAGGAGGAGGACGCTAACCCGGAGAAAAACCGGTATTTTCCTCCTACCAGGGCGGCAGCCGCGGGACGGCCCCACGGGGTTCTTGCATCAACCACGACGGCCCCGCTGGGCACCTGGAGGCTCAGCCCTCAGCCCCAGGAGGCAACGCTAACGGCCCCGGCTGAGATGGAGGCGGCGGAGTGACGTCGCCGGGAGAGCGGGGGGAGGGGGACGGAACTGAGAGACAGGACCAGAAGGGGACACTCCGGCCGGGTCACCGCCATCCCCAGCTGTGGCCCGGGGCAGGCCACTTCCCGCCCGTGAGGCAGCAAGCGGGGCTCACAGCTGTGGAACTAACTCATGGACGCTGAGTGCTGAGCCGACCCAGGTGGGTGACCGGCGATAAACTCAGCAGGCCGGGCTCTGCGGCCCCTCCGCACGTAGTCGGGCCGTGGACACAGCCGTGGACACAGCAGTTAGCGGGGGCCACACGCCCACCCTTCCAGCAGGAGGCTCCACCGGGTCCCACTGTCCCCCGCCTGTGTCCCCACCCCGCGCCTCCGATCATCCAACCCTGGGCCCCAGCGGCGGACCTGGGGCTGTGACAATCACGCCTGCCTTCCCCCATCTCCCAGGGACTCACACTTTCACCCGCATTCCCCTGGACCCCGACAGCAGCCACACGGCGCTGGCAGGCACCGGCCACTCGGCAGAGGGATGCCGAGGCCACACGAGTCAGTGACTTGCCCAAGAAGCCCGGGGGCAAGGCCCTCCTGACGAAGGTCAACGAGAGCGCGGCCAGGACAGCGCTGCCTGCAGACCAGGCCCGGGCAGGCCTTCCTGCCGCCACCCCGTGAGCTGGGCACAGGCGGCCCAGTGGCCCTGAGGCCCAAAGTCCCAACAGCCTTCAGGCCCTCGGGCCCAACTCTGGTGCAAGGCCAGGGGTTCAAAGAGAGGAGGTCCAGCCGAAACCGGTTTGGCTCAGTGGATAGAGCGTCGGTCTGCGGACTATAAGGTCCCAGGTTCGATTCCGGTCAAGGGTATGTACATTGGTTGCGGGCACATCCCGGGGTGTGTGTGTGTGTGTGTGTGTGTGTACAGCTGGTCGATGCTTCTCTCTCATCGATGTTTCTAGCTATCTATCCCTTTCCCTTCCTCTCTGTGAAAAATCAATAAAATATATTTTTTTTTAAAAAGAGAGAGAGGAGGAGGTACTTCCTGCACAGGTGGCTGAGAGAAGGGGAGGTAGGGGTGCCACCCAGGGCACATTTTGACAAAAGGGCAAAGGGAACCATGACGCCATCTCCCCCACCTTTGCAACAGGGGCCACAGGGGCTGCAAGCCCAGTGGGCAGGGGAAGCCCAGGGCGACACCCGGAGGCGAGAAGGCCCAACTCACCTCCCTCAGCAGCTGCATCCCCTTCAGCCTGTCCCGCTGCCGCTGCTGCTGCTGGGCCACGGTGACCCCCAACACGAGCGTGTGCGCCGCACAGGACACCACGGAGAGGACCACGATGGGGCTGAGGCCCAGGGGCAGCGTGATGAAGAAGGAGAAGACGAAGAAGGCCTGCCAGCCCACCGTGTCGCTGGCGGCGTGGGCGCCGGCGGGCACGCCGAGGCCCAGGTGGGCGAAGATCTGCGCGGAGATGAGCAGCCACAGCAGGTAGGGCACGGCCCTGCGGGTGACCCGGCTGGGCAGCAGCCCCTTCCTGCACAGCACGAACAGGAGCGCGTCCAGCAGCAGCCCGGCGCCCGCGGCGGCCAGCGGGGCCAGGCGGTCCGCCGAGAAGGCAGCGGCGCACACGGCCAGCGCGTGGCCGGCGAAGAGCGCGGCGAACACCACCAGCACCAGCAGCGTCTCGTGGCGCTGCCGCCGGAAGTAGGTCTGGTAGAGGCTCTCCAGGGACTCGGGCACGAAGGTGGGCCGCAGGCAGCCGGGCAGGCAGAGGCAGGCGCCCGCGCTCCGCACGGACACCTCGTGGGTGCGGCCGGCGCGGTGGGGGTCGGGGTCCGAGGGCAGGCTGGCCGAGGGCTCGGCGGCGGAGGGCTGCTCGGGCTCGGAGGAGCCCCGCCGGTGCCTGGGCATCCTGGCTGGCGTCTGGTGGGGCTCGGCCTGCGGGCTCTCCTCTCTCTCTGGACGGGCCACCGCCTGGCGGGGCTCTGGGGCCCGGGGGAGGCGGAGCGCCGGTCACCTCCGCGCGGGCGCAGGACGGGTCTCCAGGGCACAGGCTGCGCCGGTCATCTGGAGCAAAGGACACCTCCGAAGTGGAGCAGCTCTTACCCCCAACCCTTGTCCCCACTCCCCCCGGCCTGGGCTTTCCCTGCGACCCGCCCAGCCCACTCCAGTGCCCTGAGGCTGCGGAGCCAGGTCTCCCCCAGCCCGCCACGCTCCTGCCACCACGGACCACACGCTCCGTCCGCACTGGCCGCCCCGACACTGGTTCCTGCCTTTGCTCGCTGAGCCCCGGCCCCCACTGCATCCCTCGCACCCCGCCTCTCCCTCCCCCGTGATCTCTCCTCTCTGGGTCCCTGACTTGCTCACCTAAGCCTCCTCCAGGCCCACGCCGTGGGCACGGCGCGCCAGACAGAAGCCGGGCCGCCCGCCCCGGGGATCCCTGAATCCGCCCGCTGTTTACCTCCTCTCCCGCCAGCCCCCCGGCCCGTGCGCCCCCGGAAGGCCGCCTCCCTCCCTCCCTCCCTCCCTCCCTCCCCGGCGCGCTCACCTGTGCGGGGACTCCGAGCGGGAGGCTCAGCGCGCCCGGGGGCTGCTCCCCGCGGGGCCGCGCCGCCCGGCCAGCGCCACGGCCCGCACCCCGGCCGCAGCGCGGCTCCCCCGCCGTCAGCGTCCACGGCGCCCGGCGCCGGGGCTGGGAATCCCGGGGCGCCCGCGATCAGGCCGGCGTGCGCGGGGCAGCGGGCGGCCCCTACCCTCTCGGCACCGAGGCGGCGGCGGCGCGACGAGGGGCGCACGCGGGGCCCTCCCGGCGGGAGCGCGGGCCGAGGCCGGGGCAGCCCGCCTGCATCCTCCGCCGCCCGCGCCGAGCGGTGCCAGCCGAGTCCCCGCGGCGCCGGGGCCACGCGCGCTCCAGCCCCCGGAGGCGGGCGGCGCCCCTCCCTCCTCCTCCTCCTCCCGCTTCTCCTCCTCCTCCTCCTCCTCCTCCTCCTCCTCCTCCTCCTCCCCCCTCAGACGCCGCCCTCTCGGCGTGGCCGTCCGGGAGTCGGGGGGCGGGTGAGGCTCCGGGCTCCGGGCCGGGCCCCGCGCAGGGACTGGGGAGGGGAGGCGCGCGGGCGGGGCGGGGGTCCGAGGGGCCTGCGCCCCGGCCCCGGCGGCGGGCGGCGGCGCTGCTGCGTGGGCAGAGGGATGGGGGCGCCTCCCGGCCCCGCGGCCCGGCGCCCGGAGAGGAGAGCCGGGAGGGGCCCTGCGGCAGGTGAGGCGCCCCGGACGCCCCCGGGGCCCCCTCCTCCGCGGCGGCTTCCTTCCGGCGCGCGGAGGCCGGGCTGAGGTTTGGGACGCTCCGGGCCGTGTCCCCGCCCCTCCGGCGGCCCGAGCGCCGGGCGAGGGGCCGCGCCTTCCGCCGCCCAAGGGCCGCAGCTGCGCCCGCTCTGGACGCGCGGGGGTAGGAGGGGCCGGTGGGCACGTGGACCTGGGAGAGAGCCGCCGTGCACATCCCACCTGTTTGAGAGGATGTGTTGGAATGGACAAACTCCCATTTAAAATCTCAAGTGCCGCCCTAGCCGGTGTGGCTCAGTGGATAGAGCGTCGGCCTGCGGACCCAGGGGTTCCAGGTTCGATTCCGGGCAAGGGCATGAGCCTTGGTTGCGGGCACATCCCCGGTGGGGAGTGTGCAGGAGTGTGCAGGAGGGGAGTGGTTGATGTTTCTAACTCTCTATTCCTCTCCTTTCCTCTCTGTAAAAAATAAATAAAATATATTTTTAAAAAATAAAATCTCAGGTGCCAGTGGTTACGCCTATCAGTCTCTTACATCTTAGTATAAATGGCTGTCCTTGGACTGGATGGAACACCTCGTCTACCGCGGGCATTAGGGATTCAGAGGAAGGGAATACTACGCTGCGGTAAAAAGGAAGGAACTTCTGCCATTTGCAACAGCCTGGATGGAACTGAAGAACATCACGCTAATCGAAATAAACCAATTGGAGAAAGATAACTATCACATGATCTCACTCACATGTGGGATATAATGATCACCATAATTTGATGAACAAGAATAGATCCAGAGACAAATGGCACGGGAGGGAGGCTTAGAGAGATAACAAAGGACTTGTGGTATGCATGCAGATGTCCATAACCATGGACACAGACACTGGGGCGATAGGGGCTTGCCCAGGGTGGGAATGGCTGGGAGAGTCAATGGGGGGGGGGTGTCAGGGAGAGTTAATTGGGGGAAAAAGAGACTTATGTAAAACTTAGACAATAAAAAGAAAGAAAAAGAAAGGAAGGAAGAAAGAAAGAAGGAGAAAGAAAGAAAAGAGCTGATAAATACTGTCTGGCCTGCTTTGGCACAAGGGCCACCCACATGGTCCCTCTGTGAGTCCCTCCCCTTTCCAGGCACATAAGCCAACCCTTAGCTCCTGGACTTCCTGCTGGGCTTTCTGCCATCACCCGTGCCCCCAGTGCTCCTCCCCACTGTGAAGGGGGCGCCACACAGAGATACCCCTGCTAAACGCCCTGATCCCTGCCCTGACTACTGGCCTCTCTGCCCCACTCCCACCCCACCCCTCCACAGCCTCCTCCTGTGCCGTGGGCACCTTTCGGCAGACGTGCGCTGAGAGCACACAGTGGGCGCCAGCCTGGCCCGGGGTCAGGGAAGACCAGCCCCTGCCCTCAGGACCCCTGCCAGCTCCGCCAGAGCACCGGGCCGGCTGGGTGCAGGTGGCCGCAGACCCCAAACGGGGCCTTTCGGGGTCGGAGGGAAGGGTCTGGTCAGGGGACTGGAGGAAGCCGCACAGCACATCCCCATCCTGCTCTGCATTCTGGGCGTGGGCACAGCCCTTACTGTGGATGCGGGAAGCCCCTCGGGACAGCTGCTAACCCCCCCTCCCTCCCCCCGGGGCCTCCCTGGGAGCCAGAGGCTGTTGGGTAAAGACTCCAGCGTGAGAGCTGCCCACAGAGGAGACCAGGAGCATGCAACTCGCTGGAGACAGCGGCCAGGCTGCCTCTCCAGTACGGGCTCCTAATAAGTACTCAGACAGTCGTTGAATGTATCGATGATTGCCCTGGGAAGAAACGCCACTCTGTACGCTGTCCCTGAGGGCGGCATCAGGCCTTATTGATGGATGCTGAAAATGTCCTGACCATTGAAAATAACCACATGCAGGGAAAAGCGTGGGAGGTGCCTTCAGCTTTCAAGCTACACGTTTTACAGTGTTGTAATCTGGACGATGGGCATGCATCGCTTTTCCAGTCAAAGACACAGTAAGTCTATCTTTAAAGCACACACATACACAGGCATGTACCCACACACATGCGTGTGGCCGCACAACCTGAGACCATGACTGACTTGCCTAGGACGAGGGCTTCCCCCGCCCCAGCCCCATCCCAGGATCCGCTAGGATAGGAGGCCTCTCTGCTGAAGGCATCCTTTTTTGCAGAGAATTGCCCGTCGCTGGATAAACAAGAGTGATTTGCCCCCTGGGGAGATGTGGTGGCTCCTGAAGCCCGCAAACAATAGACAGAGCAGAGGCCCGGTGTCCTGGGGAAAGCGAGGGGGAGGAGAGGAGGTGGCTGGCTCCCCGGGGGCTGAGCCCAGCGAGAGCCCATCTGGGGCTGAAAACAGAGCCTGCGCCCAGGCCGCCCGAAGGTGGTTTATGGGCCCGGGGCTCCAGGGAAAGGAGGCAGGAAACAGGTGTGACACCCTGCGTCACTGCTGTGGACGATGGGGAGCCATCCCTCCAAGGAGCCCTGGAGAAGGCACCTCAGGATTATTTAAAAATATATATTTTTATTGATGTTACACAGAGAGAGAGAGAAGGATATAAACATTGGAGAGAGAGAATCACTGATTGGCTGTTGCCTTCTGCACGCCCCCTACTGGGGAATCCACAACCCGGGCATGTGCCCTTGACAGGGATGGAGCCCGGGACCCTTCAGTCCACAGGCCAGCGCGCCATCCACTGAGCCGAACCAGCTAGGGTTCCCTCAGAATTGTCCTCTGGAGCTGGAAGAGGGGCGTGTTCACCCACCGACTCCCCTCCTCCATCGGGTACGGGTCCCCAGTTGGGGTGCCCCCTGCCCAGCACTCCCAGGTGTGTGCCAGCCTCAGGGGGTGCCTGGCAGGAAGCAGAGACTCAGTGCAGAGGCCAGCTGCCTCCGGGGTGTTCCTGCAGCAGCGACAGAGTAGCAGGCGGGCTGGGGGGTGCCATCCAGAGCCCTTCAGCTCCCACCTGCGGTGTGGATGGTGTCGCCGGAGGAGAGAGACGTGCGTGCGGGAGAAAGCGGGCCCTCCCCAGGGAGAAAACACCCGTGTGCTGGGCGGGAAGCTACGCGGGGCCTCAGACAAATGACTCCCTCCCTGACCTCCTTGTGGTGTGAGGACAGCACTTGCCCCGGACGGAGCCCACTGCCCAGCTCTCGGCTGGTCCCCGGGTGCCTGGCTGGTTCTTTCCCGAGTAGCCACGCAGGGCACCATCTCCCCGGGCCCTCTCTGTGGTCACAGCGGGGAGCCTCTACTGATTCCCCTGCCATTTCCCTCTCCGACGGCATCAGCCTGTCTCCCACCGTCTCTCCTTGCCCATCGCTGTGTCTCTCGGTGCCTCCTGCCTCGGCCTCTACATGTGTGTCTGCGTGTGTGTGTACAAGCACGTAAGGGGGAGGGGGGAGGCATGAAATTGACAGTATGTGTGAGATTATATGTGAGTTTGTGAGAATATTGTGTGTGTGTATATGTTTGTGTGTGCAAAGTGGGAGCGTGCATGTGAGTGTGAGCGTGTGTGGCTGAGCATGTGTGCAATCACTGTGCAGGTACATAAGTGGGTGAGCAACGTGTGAGCATGTGTGATGAGTGGGAGCGTCTGCACACACACAGCCCAGCCACACTGCCCTGCCGATGCAGGTCCAGCTCAGGCCTCCTGGCCCCTGCCAGTGCCCAGCTGCTCTGCCATCCGCACAGGCGCCTGCCCAGCTTGCTGCCCGAGGGCACAGGGCAGGCACAAGGCCTTCCTGGGCTGGGCGGGTTTCCGGGTCTGTCCCTCCCGGAGCCAGTGTCCTCGGGAGCAGGCCCAGGCCCCCCGGGCGCCTGGTGGTGGCAATGGCCATGTGAGCAGTGCCCGTTTCCCTGCGGTCCTGCCTCCAGGCACTGCGGGTGGTGGTCTCCCTGTCGTTTTGTTGATGTCCCCATTTGACAGGTGAGGAGAAAGGGCTCAGAGACCGGAGAAAACTTGCTCCCTCCGGACCTCACAGCCAGGAAGGGGTGTGGGGGTGGATTCCAGGGGCTCCATGCGGAAACCCCGGGAAGCTCCCCGGTCAGTTACTGCTTCTCCGGGGTGGGGGGGCCCACACTGCGTCTCGGGCTCCGGGCTTCACGGACAGCGGGCAGCCTGGTGTCGGGGCTGAGGCTGGATCACCGTTCTGCTCCAGCCCAGACAGGTCAGCGTTGGGAGAGGAAGACACGCCCACGGAGCTGGGGCAGCGGGTGAGTGCTGAGTAATCCTGAAGCCTCCACGGAAAAGTCACGCTTCCAAACGCGCCCGCGGGGACGCGCGCTAACAAGCCTCTCCCGGCCTGGCGAGGAGAGGTTCCCCCGTGCTGAGCCCAGGCTGGTGCACGGGGAGCGTATTCCTTTCTATGGCTGCCCTAACGGATTCCCACCAACAGGGGCTGAACCCTACAAGTGATCTCAGTTCGGAAACCCCAGGGCCTCCCTGGGCCTCGCTGGGCTAAACGCGCAGCATCGGCAGAGCTTTGTTCTCTCCTGCGGATTCTCGGGGAGATCCCACCCCTTACCTTCTCCCACTTCCAAAGGCCGCCCACAGCCCTTGGCTTGTGGCCCCTTCTCCGCCTCAGAACCAGCACGGGGACGTCTCTGACTCTGCGGTTGCCCCGTGTCCCCCTCTGACCACAGCTGGGAGAAGCTTTCTAACGTTAATGACCCACGCGGTTAGATTGGACCCACATGGATAAATAAGCTCCCCATCTCAAGGTCCGTAATCACATTTGCAAAATCCCTTTGCCACGTGAGGCAAGAGTCACGGCCTCTGGAGACCAGGCTGCCGCTGCGGGGGTGGGGGCGGGGGGGAGCGTGTTCCTCCGCCTGGCACACGCGGGCTCCTGACGGGAGGTCCAGGCGGAGCTGAGAGGAGCGAGCACCCAGGGTAGCTCATTCCTCCTGGGCAAACCTTCCCCGGATGTTTCTTATCGTAAACCGGCACTGAAATGGCACGAGCAACTAGTGGAGATTGTAAAGCATCTTAAAAGTCTGTGAAAAGGTGTTAGTTTTGTTTTAGAGAAAGAGGCCTCTGAGATCTTCTCATGGGAGAGAAAGCTATAGAAGGAACACCCTCCTGTGGTTCCCCTGCTCCTTCCCCATCCCCCCCGCCCCCCCAGCCTCATGAACAAGACAGCTCCTTTGTTCCAGCAGCAAGGAAGGAGACATGGAGCCGCACTAGGATCAGAGGATTCATCCAGCCCCCGCCCCCCCACTTTGGCTGCCGTGGGAATTCTCCCCCAGAAGCAAGTGCAGTTTCACCTCCTAAGAGATGCCTGTGGTCTTCCTTCTTCCTTCAGCTCAACTCTAAAACCCCCAGCATCCAGGATCCTCTTCACCAGACCCTACAGTGTAAGGAGAACTGTCGTGTCTATTTTACGGATGAGAAAACCGAGTCTAGGTTCATAACTTGCCCAAGGATCCCTAGCCCAAGCCGAGGCTCCACAGGCACTGCCCAGTGTGCCCCATATGCCCGGCCCCGGTCTGATGCCCAGGCTTTGTGCCGTCAGACCCCCATCCTCCTCGCAGCAGGTGCGGCGGGCTCCGGGGCGGCCCCTCTGTTGGCATAGGGGTCGAGTTAGCACTGCCCACCCCTGCTTACTGCCCACGTGGTGGCGGGATAAATGAGCTACCCACGTTGCCATCCCTCTCCCAACCCTGCTGTGCCACCCGGGGGGCGCCAGGCACAGCCAGGCCCCTTTCTGAAAGCGTTCTCTTCGGTAGAACGTTCGCACGTTAAGCTTTCTCAAAACCAGACGAGAACTTGGTCCTTTAAAAAAAAAAAAAAACATCCCCTTCCGCTTTAACACGGTTTCCCTGCTCTATTGACCATCGTCCGGGTGAAATGGGTTTGGGTGGGTTTCAGCACGTGGCTCTCGCCCTCCTCGCTTCTCGGGTGGATGTCTCTCCGGCTTTACAGGCACAGCCCGGCCCGATGGGAAGCGAGGGGCGCCTCTCCTCCCAGCGGAGAAGGCCCAGACCGGCATCAGGCCCTCCGGTGCGGGGCTCTAGCCCTTCCCGTGACAGCCCGGGCCCGCAGCGCCACACTACCTGCCAGCTTCACGTGTGCGTGGACAGGAAGGCCTAGCCCCTGCTCTGCTATTTTTAGCCGTGGCCTGGTTGAGTCAGTCTCTGCTGGCCGGGAGCCCTCTGCTCTTTCTCGCGCTGGCGGAGCTGTGAGCGGGTCTGTTTCCCTCCCAGCTCCGCTTTCCCCAGCCCCCCCCCCCCGCCCCCCTTCTCCCTTTCATCAGGCAGGGGCAGATTAAGGGTCCCTATTTCTTTGCTTCTCTTGATAAAAGCCTCCCAGAGGTCATGTGACCTCTGGAGAGCGCCGGAGACTTTTCATCTGGCTCACAATTCCGCATTAATGGAGCTGTAAGTGGGAACTGTTATTTCTAAAAACCAAGTCTAAGTTCAAATATGCCTTTAAATGAAAATAATTGCATTAAAATCGCTTTGGGGGGGAGGACTGACATGTTAGCTATAAACGGACGCTCATCGTTCCTCATTTGTGATCCTAGCTTACAGCAGACTGACTGACAGGAAAGGCACTTAACTGCTTAATGGAGGAAGGGATGCTTGGGAATAAATGAATAAATTCCAAGGTGCTAAAAGCTCAGTGACTTACCCCTCCCAGGGGGAAAGCGTGTAACAACACACAGAACTTTTCCTTAATAAACTGCAAATGGAGTGCTCGGGCATCTCTCGGGGGAGGGGCTGGAGATGCGTTTGGCAGCTGCGCTGACTTCTGTCTCCAGGAACCCCGAGCTCGACTCAGGATGCTTTAAGCAGTGGAGAACGGTGCTACCTCGACAGCTGGGACTGGCCTACGGTTAGTCATTCAGCGGCTCAAAACCACCTTTCAGGTCCATGTTGCTTCCCATTTCTGCCATCTCTTCTTGGGTGGGCCGTGTCCTGCCGGCAACTGTAAGATGGGCCACACCTTGAGGCACTGCCCTACAGACGGGAGCAGCTTCCTCCACGCCCAGCTTCTCCGGGATGCCCACTCCTCCCCCAGAGCTCCCTAGAGGAATGCTCACTGGGCATCTTTGGCTAGAAAGGAGCCGCATGCCCACTTCCACACCAACCACTGGCACCCCTGTGAACAGCTTCCACCGCTCAGGCTGACCACGGAGCCCACAGTGGAGGGGTGGAAGCCTGGGCCACACCAGGGCTCGGCCAGCAAAGGAAGGAGGGAGCCACGGCTGCTGGACAGGCCATCAACGGTGTTGGCTCTGATGCCCGTCAAACACCAGGCCTGATTCTCGTTTCTTGTCATTTTCCCGAGGAACTTCTATAAACCAGGGAAATACACAAATTACACCAAGAAAATTACACCAAGACTTGATTGGTATTGAGCAGCATATTTGGATGCTGAGGGCACCCACACTTTTCTTATTTTCTTACTCTCCGGCTCTCTTTAAAAAAAAAAAAAAAAAAAAAATCAACATTCAGTTGTTCTGTGATATATAACCTATTAGGAATTATGTGGTTAAAGGAGCTCCAGTCTATTTCACAGTTCAGCAAAGAGGTCATTCATTCTTTCATTTATCAAATGCTTACTGTGCCTTTCCTCAGCACCGAAGACACAAAGATTGGAAAGACAGGTCTCTGTCTGCCAAGGAGGAGGCACTGGGAGGCCCCTGCCCTCTGAACAGAAAACCGACTATATGCACTTGGACCTAGACAGATTCAGAGGAGAGAGCATTTTGAGTTGGATACAGAAGTTCAGTAAGAGCTTGTTAAATACGTGCAAATGTCTTATATTCCGTATTTTAACATCGTTATCGTTAGTTGTCAGATTAAGTCCCTCTTGGCTTGGGCACATCCCAGAAAGAGCTTTTTTGGGGGCTCATGTAGGATTTGAACTTGTGTCACTGATGAGGAAGATTGTAACTCTGTGGTCTTAAAAAAAAAAAATACAAGCTTAAATATGTTCATGTGAATAACATGGTACAAACAGGTACAACATTACTTATGAGTGTGAAGCAGAATATTTTAAAATGTGAATCCTGAGGCTGATAGCGTAAGCTGGGAACTGGATTCTGAAGTTGGGGCAAGTTTGGGTTTGAATAGCTTCCGTGTAGCCTTCAGCAAACCGCTTACCCCGAGCCTCAGTTTTCTCATCTGTAAAATGGTAACATCAAAAACACCCATGTTCATAGAAGTCCTTTGGTTCTGTCACTGGGAGCTTCTCTTTGGTTTTCTTTCTAATATTGTGTACAATCCAGTGATTTATAGTCTCCACTGTCTTTCCAATTATCCTTCTCAGTAGCTTTCTGCCCCGTCTTATTCTTCCTTCCTTTAGGCAGATCCTACCCCTGAAGTCTTGATCATTTCTCACAACAAGAAGCTCAGCTCGCTGCCTCACCACACAAACCACAATACTTGCCCCGATAGCTAACATTAGGAGCCTTCATGAAACGGAGTCCCTGCCGAGGAGGCCAAAGGAACCCGGTGCCTGGCGGAGGCTGACCCGTCCTTGAACCTGATCCCTTTCCCGGCCGAGGTGATTTCCTCACCAGCATCTGTGTGGATGAGGCGTCCCGTGGGGATTCGTCCTGTTCTCACAGAAAGGTCTCAAGTTTAGAGCTACACCCTCCAGGCCAACATGAAAAACAGCTTTCTGTAATGGAAACGGTTAAGCTCTCAAAAAATTTAATACAGTATTTTAACAACCTACATGATCTGTATGTAGCAGCAACCAGTATTGATGATAAAACTGCATATTTTGAATAGTAAAAAATGCAAACTGTGCTCTTCAGAAAGAAACCTAAAGGAAAAAAAGAACATTCGTTCAAAACTCCACAAGTAAAAGGAAATATTAATGGAACTATAACATAAGCTCCACAGGGCAGGGGTTTTGTTTGGTCTGTGCTCTGCTACAGCCTACATGCCTAGAACAGGGTGGGCACAGAAGGCGCTCAATAAATACATGGCGGATGGCTGTTTTGACAATGAAATCTGATTAGAAATTGCAGGAATTAGAAGTGCCCAGGCAATGCATCTAACTAAAAAGCTAGATAAAATGTGGCATTTTAAAATGACCTTGAAACAAAATGAATTAAACTAATAGTTCTTTTCAGTTTATAAATGGTTATTATTGGTTTAAAAACTAGCCAAAGACCAGTCAAGAAGCAACGAGTATTTGGATATATTTAGTGTATAAAGTTTTATAATATACCTGTCAAATATCCTGCCAGTCCACAGCCCACAGCCTTCTTGTCCCTGCTTGCAGTTCTGGGTGTCTCTTCTTTTCTAATATCCTTTAGTTACAAGTAACCGACAGCAAACGCCGATGAGCCAAAGCAGGAAACGAGAGGTGGGCTTTGCTGGAGGGACTCTGGTGGCTGATGGGCTGGAAGAAGCACCAGCTCAGGCCTCGTGGGCTGGAAGGAAAGTCTTAGCCGTCAGGACTGTCTCTTCCTGAATGTCTGCCTCATTCTCTGAAGTTTTTTCCATGCGCTTATAACCAAGGTGCCAACATCAGCAGACTCTGTCTTCCTCTCCTGAGAGGAAGTGTTTTCATAGATCCAATTACAAGGACCCAGGGAGGGAGGCCAATTGGTTGAGCTTGGGAGACACTGCCCATCTCATGGACCAGTCTCTGTGGACGGGGAGGGTGGGGCACAGGAGAACCTGGCAGCCCCCATTTAGGGCGTGCCAGCTATGAAGGTGAGCAGTTCCCTACGGAGCGACGAACAGCCCAGACGAGAGCAAATGTCCTTTGTAAGGACAACGAAAGCCCTGCTGGGAGCCCTCCCAGACAGACGGCCTTCTGCGGGCCGGCCTGCAAGGCTTCCCATGGTCAGAATCTGGGTCCTTGTTGTCCTGAGAGCAGTTAACTGAATTACTAAGATCTTCATTATTAAAACGAGGTAACAGTTTTATCTGAACTAAAAAGGCAAGCATAACATTAGTATCTTTCCCTGAGAGATCAAACCTCCTCATCACAACTTCATAAGGTTGGACAAGCCTGATACGCTGATGAATAAAAAGTCCTTCCATGTTACCAACTGGGAACCACAGCCAGATGCTGATCTAAGGCCTCGGCGCTGAGGAAGGAGACCGGCTCTGGCCTCCCGTGTTTAATGTGAAAGACCCACGTCCCAACAAACCAGTGCAGCTGCAGAGCGGTGTGTGATATTTGGCTTTACTTTATAAAAATACACAACTTAAATACATAGGACACTCTCTATACACGACATAAACAACTGCTGGATTTAACACTTTCAGTTATTTCAATAGAAAGCAAATGTGAATTACCTCGTAAGAGCAAATGGTCTGTTTAGAGACTCTGCATTCACAGTCAAAGGGCAACCGATGCAGGAAGCCTCCCAAACTGTCCAATTTCCACCAGGTCACCCCCCCCCCCACCCCGCCTTCACAGCACAGCCATGGGCACTGCCTGTTCCAACAAGCGGAAGCACTCACGTCACAGTTTAAACGGCCGTCTTCTCCAGAGGTGTCTCATGGGAAAACCAATGTGCAAATAGCATCCAGGGTATCTTACAGTTGTGCTCAATCCCAATCCCACGTCTGAACCTCTTTCCACTTTGCAGAATTTGCAATGGAAGGTGGTTAGCTATATTTTGCAGCTAAATTCGTTTTCAAAAGTTTCACCAAGTCACAGGCAGACCCAGCGAGCTGTCACCGTCACAGAGTGCAACAGCTCACCCCTTCCAACCCGAAACGGAAACCCCTCACCCCTCTACACTGTCCCTGTCTGCGAGGGGCGGCGACCTCATTCCGTGCTGCACTCACTGCTTTCTTTCAGAAACTCAGCTGCTTGTCTATGGCTCATGGGGCTAACAGTGAAGTAGGTACTAGTTTATGGTATAAAAAACATTGAGAGTTCAATGCTGAGAACATAAGATAAGTTTCCTGAGGTAAATGTGAGCCTTAAAGAACGGTGCGAGCTACAGCATGAGAGCAGCTATGAGGGGCAGCAGCACAGTCCGTTAAGACTGACAACGCCCAGGACACGCTCATGTGAAGCAGCAAATGCCAGCGGGGACTCAGAAATGCTGATGGCCAGAATCTGCTCTAATGGCGGCAGGAGAGGCAGCGGGCAGAGGCGGTGCAGGCTGAGTGCGTGGGTGGGTTGGATGATGAGTCTGAAATGCCTCCAGGGGTTTCTAACAAGTTTTGGTGACTCAGATGTGGAAGGAACGGCTTTTCTTTAGTAATAACTGTTCAAACTTTTTATTCCTTTTTGAATTCTCTCTAGAAAATTTTTTTTAGCCATTGCAATTATTCTGCTGTTACTGTCACTGATGTGCTCTGACTGAATAATTTTAAGATTGAACTATAAAGGGCATATTTGCACCAAGAAGTTACTGCACAGAGGTCTGTAAGTTTGTATGAAATTAGTACTAAGAACACTTCTCATTGCTGTTCATGCTTCATTACCTTCTAATATTCTACTCAAGAATTATGGAAGTCAGAAAATCTTGGCTTCCTCTCTTGCTGCCGTAAGTTAAGCAGCTCATGGCCGTGTACACTAACTCACAACGAAGGTGCCGGGACCTGAGTCCCAGGATCTGAGAGCAGGAGCATGCTGAATTTCAACAAGCCAGTCACTACCCAGGGGTACGGATGGAAGGCTAAAGAACACCCACTCCACCCCCAGACGCATGCTCTCACTGCAGGTGAGTGAGGTGGCCGACCCAGGGCTGGAGGACAGAATGAAAACTGGCCCCAGCTGCTTATACAGGGCCCCACACTCAGCGAGCGGGCAGGTCCCCTTGGGCTGACACGGCATGCGTGATCCCTCATCCACACGACTCCTCAGTTCTGCAGCCAGCAGAGCGATGCTCATACTGTAGGCATGATGGCGGCCTTAAGCATTATTGGGTGCAGAGAACCTTGGGTTGGGGTCCTGCAGGCCCAGAACTGGTTAAACTCAAACGGCTAGAGGAAAACCCCACCAGAAATCGTATCTCAGATCTCAATCCAGAAAAAACTGAGATGAGAACCTACCAGAAAACAATGCTCTGGTTTCCTGACAAGCTCCCTGCGGCCCCAGGGCAGCCACGGAATGCGGCTGCTTCGGGAGGGCAAGAACCCAGACCGCAGTGGGCGCGAACGGCTGGAAGTGCCTTCCTCCGGAGTGTAGGTGCGCTGCCCGGCCATCATATGGGAGAGCTGGTGAAGCTCACAGGAAGCAGTGCCCTATGGGCCAGTCAGTGCACCATGGTCACAGCTCAACACATGAGCATCGTCAGGAGAGTGACAGGCGATGGGCCACACCAGAGAGAAAGGCCAGGCCTGATCACCCATCCCAGGGAGACCGAGCGGAGACTATGGGGAAATGGGCTTTTCTCCGTGTACTTAGTTTTTATAATCTGTGGTTTAAGATATCACTATTCAGAAAATTGGGACCCAAGCAAAATTATGGCGATTCCTCCCACACAGGCTTTAAGATCTCCCTGAGTTCTCACCCCCCACACGTGCCTCTGGTCATCCAGACCCAGGCCCAGCTTATAAGGGAGGCAGTGGATGGAAGCCAGGGACTGAGGTGAGGAATGATGGCGGATGTAGTCTACAGAACAAGGAGGCTAGAGAGGAGCTAACACAGAGGAGACCTGGCTTGTTGAGCAGCACCCCTGCCTTTCCCTCCGGTATTTGTCTGCAGCAAATAACACAGAAACCAAAAAAGCATAAACCTCACATGGGGGTTCCGCTATGGCATCCAATGTGCCTGAGCCAGGCTGCGGGCCCCTGGCGATGTGTGCACAATCCAGTGTGCCCTGCAGCCCTGTCTGGGGAGTGACTCCTCATTCCCAGGTGATGATGCTCCCCACAGCAACCAGCACCCATTTCCACAGACAGGGAGCGACCTCAGATCCACGGGCCCGACTAGCAGCAGCCAGTTTACCCCGAAGTGTGGCTGCTCTAGCTTTTACCCTTAGGACTGGCTCGTCTCTCCCCCTGGTGGGCAGAGAAGGGAACAGACTAAATGTCAAAAAAGGGCTGCTTACTTCAGAATCGCATGGCTGTTTCAGAAACTTCCAAAGGGCTCTAAGAGTGCATTAATTTTAGATTGATGGTTACGAGGCCACCTAAGGACTCATTCTAAAAGGAGCAACTTGCTTATGAGGTCACACCAAGTTCCAGGGGTTTCGATACTGTCTGCTAGTTTTTCTTCTGATGGTGAATTAATAAAAAAGAGACAAGGTGAAAGGTCTTCCTGCCCTCCCTCCAGAAACCTGTGGACCCTCCTGGGCAAGGGGCCTGCGGGAGGATCTGCTGTCAACTTGGAAATGTGCGATGAGCGACGCAGGCGTGGGTTCCCTCGCTCCCTGTGAAGTGGCAGCAGGCGCCTGGATGGCTGACGCGGGGCTGACACACACGGGAAGGAGCAGCGAGCCTGCGGAGGGAAGCCCACGCTGGCTGCTGCGCCTCCAGGAGGCCTGTCTGGACGGAGCCCCCGCGTCCTCTCCGCACGGCCTACTTGATGTTTTTCAGGACGGCCGTGCGGGCGTTCACCACCGCCTTGAAGGCGTCCTCGCTGCCCGGCGCCACACACTTGTCGGGGTGCAGCAGCACGGCGAGCCTCCGGTACGCCTTGTTCACCTCCTCCCTGCGGAAGGCAGAGCTCCGTTAGGGACAGTTACGTTTTAGCTGCTGGAATAATGTAACGACTCTAACGGTAAGCACATCCCAAGTAACTACCACCCCTTTTTAAGATGGGACTAGCAAACAAGAAAATAAATAAATAAATAAATAACATACAACTAAGAAAAAATGCAGTAGAAACTGAGTACATGAACGCTGAGAAAACGTTTGGTAAAAGAATGATCAGCTGGTGGCGCTGAGTGAGGCTGACAGCAGTGAGGGCGGGGGCGGTCAGGGCGGCCCCCGGGCGGGCTCTGAAGATGGGGGTTGTGACCTAACATGGGGGAGGGAAATGCCGGGCACCTGGCAGAGAACTGGAGGCCGGGCACAGGCTGTGGCCTGGCGTGCCGTTCCCTGAGGAAGCTGTGGGAAGGATGAGGAACCAGTCGGCCAGGGAGAGGGTCAGTAAGTGAAAGGCCACGAGGCAGAACAAGCAGTGGGATCTGATCAGCAGCAAGAGGAGGCCTCCCTGGCACAGGGTGTGGGAGTGCCACTGCTCGAGGTTAGGGTCAGGCGGGGGGCCGCCATAACCCAGGTGAGAGCGTGCAGAGAGAGAAAGGGACCATGTGAGCAGGAGGGGCAGCGGCCTGGGAGGAGCCAGATGCACAGAGGGGTAAGCTACAGGACAAAGGGCTGAAATGAGTCGTTTCCTGGGGAATCTGAGGCCCAGGGTAGACGGGGTACCGATGGCCAGGAAGGAGCACCTGAGAGGTACAGTGAGCTCTGGAGACAAAGAAGAAACGAGAGATCAACCTCCCAGAGAGGAGAGGAGTATAAGACCCGCAGAGCCCCGAAGAGATCTTAGGCCTCTGAGCTCCCCAATGAGTGGGAACCGGTCAGGGAGGGGCCTGGAGTCCATCTGGTCCTATAACCTTCCCTGCTCTTTTTTATTTTATTATGTTTTTAATATACTTTTTATTGATTTCGGAGAGGGAGAGAGAGATAGAAACATCAATGATGAGAGAGAATAATTGATGGGCTGCCTCCTGCACGCCCCCCATTGGGGATTGAACCCATAACTGGGCATGTGCCCCGACTGGGAATCGAATGGTGACCTCCTGGTTCATAGGTCGATGCTCCACCACTGAGCTACACTGGCTGGGCTCCCTGCTCTCCTTTGCGCTCAGGTGTCAGGCATCTGAGAAGCTTCTAGGACCCAGTCACTGCTGGAAGGAGTCTGCTCTGTCCCCACTGGATGGCCTTCTTTCCCACCTTTTGTAATCCAGGTTCCCGCTGTCTCCTGAGGCTGGGTAAGTGCGCTTTCTGAATGCTCTAGCTTTCCTCCTGTACTTTTTATCAAAGGACTTCTTGTTTGGCTCTGTAAATTAGGGAAATGGCCTTTGACTTCTTGGTGTGATGGAAAGTCTATGTCAGCTTGGAGAGACAGCTCTCAGGACCATGTTAAGTTCTCCGCGTCCTGAGCATACATTCTATGGCTTTTTCTGTTCTCTGCTCTTAGGGGAGTCCTGCATTCTCGTTTTAATCTTTCATGGAGCTCTTCTACATAATTTTAATATCAGCTCCCAAGAATCACATTTCCCCCAAAGGACTCTCTGTCTCTGAGCAGGTTCAGCATCCTCTCTCTTCCCCGTGAGCGAGTCCTGGGGAGCCCCTCTCTGCTCTGCTTCCTGAAGAAACATGTCCACTGGGAACTGGTATGAGGCCTGGCCCCCTGCGCTAAGAGAGCCTTTGAGGAATTCTGAACACAGACAGTAGGGGAGTGAGGGCCAGGGCTAGGGTGTGGGAGCGGGCCGGGAGAGGTCAGTGGGGGGAAAAGGAAACATGTAATTTTCAACAATGAGGACTTTTAAAAAAGAATTCTGGGTAGCAGAGGAGGCTTTCAAGGAAAATTATGGAGAAACAGGACTGAGTCAAGTGTGTAAGAAATATATTAATTCTACTGAAGATTAAGATTTTCTCCAAGTTCAAGAACAGTAAACAATTAGCACTGAACAAACATTAAAACTGTCTATAACTTAAAAAAATGTTTGTAGGTTTTGCCTCAGTGTGCTCAATACTGTACGAAATTAGTTTGCTCTCTCCAGAAAAGCAAAGGTAAGAACAGGACATGTTTCTACTGGCGAAGGGCACGGAACTTAAGGAGATCCTGTAAATGTTAGTAGATTCCGATTAACCAGAGTGAATAAATAAGAAACCAAAGCTTACTTTTCTGTAATAAACATTCTTCTAAGTTAGTAAGCAATCGTTTCTTAGTTTTAGAGCCAATATCCCTTGAGGATGAAATGGAAGAATTTAGAATGAGACATGGAAACCTTAAAGTACATTTAAAAGATCCCGGTGATGAGGACAATGCGGGGGAGGGGGGGGAGGGCAGAGGGTGGGGTGGGAACCTGGTGGAAGGGGGGGAAAATGAGGAACTTTTGTAATAATATGAACGATAAGATTTATTTAAAAAATAAAAATAAGAATAAAAAATAAAAGATCCCGGTGAACTCTGTGCTCTGTACATGAGGGCATCTGTGCTTAGAAGCCTGGCCAGTCGAGGTGACCAATAACTGCCTTCCTCCTCCCTCCCCTCTTTGCTTCTGGACTAACGATACGCTCTGAGACCAGAATGGAGAAGAGATGCTAACACTATTGACGCTGACAAGACAACTTCAAGGTGTGCTGGTGTGCGGGTGTGGGTGTGGGTGTGGGTGGGGTGAAGGTGAATAAGTAGAAAGGGAGAACTATGGAGAGAAAAGCGATGGTGCAAAATCAAAAGATGTGAGGACTCTTATAATTAGAATATGCACAGTGACAGTATTCTATAGTAAAAAGTGATGCAAACTTGGACAGTTCTTAAGAGAGTAGATCCCAAGAGTTCTCATTACAATGAAAAACACTTTTTTTTCCCTTCTGTATGAGATGATGGATAGTAACTAAACTTGTGGTCACTGCTTCACATTGGGCTGTACACCTTAAACTATACAATCCTGCATGTGAATTACATTTCATTAAAACTGGGGGGAAAGTTCTATGACCAAACTAAACAATGGGAAAAAAAGAAAAAGTTATATGACCATACTGAACAATGATTTATTCTTGCACAGCAACAGAGTAGTGATTACTACTATTAAGGTCGGGGGGAGAAGGAGAGGGTGAGGGAGAAAGGAAGAGAGAGAGAGAGAGAGAGAGAGAGAGAGAGAGAGAGAGAGAGAGAAAGAGAAAGGGTGGGGGGGACGACTCACGCACATATGGTGTGTTCAGGGTCAAGAACCAATTCTGCCACTAACTCCTGAGGTTACTGAATGTATTTAGTCTCACTAAGTCCCAGTTTTCCCAGCTATAAAATGAAATGTTTGGACAAGTTGATTGCTAACATTTTTCCTCTTCTAAAACTCTATAATTTAAGAGTTCTCTTTTGTAAGGTATTTTTTAAGGTTCATTAGCTTCAAGGCTCTTAATTCCACAAGAGCAGAGCGTACGATTCCAAAAAGCATTTCTGCATACAAACTACAGCTTCCACCTCAGGCAGCTGCTACCGCCTGAGTACCAAAGAAACAAGCTGTTTCTGACTCAGTGAGAGAGTGTTATTGAGTCTTTGGATACATTTCCACACACCTCTATATTTCTCGACAACTGTGAGGAGGTATTTTGTGCCTGTGATTTTGACAACGGAGCCGTTCTCTATCACAGAGCTCAGCACTAACATCACAGAGCACTGCTTACCTTGAGGCTCCAGGTTTGACTCCCAACATGTCCCAACTGTCTTTACAATTTCGAATTCTGCGAACGGTGTCTGCTTGTTCTTTGGTGAAACTAGCACTGTTATTTGGGATAGGACGTTTCCCGCCATTTTCACATAAGTCAACTATAGATGCATAAAAGGTCTGCAAAAGGAAACACATCCCACAGTAGAACTGATTTTGTGAAAATAGGAATTCCTTTTAAGCATTAACTAAAGGATTTTAATATATTTTAGTAACTCTTAAAATTCATAATAAAATAAATATTTCAGAGGGAAATAAGATCAAAGAAGTAAAGGAAAGTATACTGTTGGTGAGTGAAGAGAGAGAATCTCAGCAGACAACTGGGAACCACCCAAAAGAATCAAATGCAAATTCCAGAACTGAAGAGTGTTGAATTGAAAAATTCCCTCAGTGGATTCAACAGCAGGTTGAAGTCAGAGCAATAGAGATTATGCAATCTAAAAAATAGAGAAAAAAGTGGAATAAAAATAAACATAGCCTCAAGAATTGTGGGATAAAAATCAAATGATCTACTATGTAGCTGGAGTGTGTGTCCTCCCCCCCCCCCAAAAAAAAAGGAGGGAGAATAAAAAGAAAAGGAGGGACAATAGGGCATAATATAAAGGTTTTAAAAAAATCTCCCCAGCCCTAGCCAGTTTGGCTCAGTGGACAGAGCGTTGGCTTGCAGACAAAAGGGTCCCAGGTTTGATTCCAGTCAAGGGCACATGCCTGGGTTGCAGGCTTGATCCCCAGTAGAGGGCGGGCGTGAGGGAGGCAGCCATCAATGATTCTTATCATCATTGACGTTTCTATCTCTCTTCCTCCCTTATTCTCTGAAATCAATAAAAATATATTTTTAAAAAATCTCCCCAAATTTCCTGAAAAACACTGCACATCAATCCAAGAAGCTCAACAAGCCCTTCGTAGGATAAATTTAAAGAGAACCACACCTAGGCACATAGCACAACTACTGAAAATCAATGAGGAAGAGAAACTCTTCAAAGTAACTGGAGGAGAGCCTGACCAGAGTGGCTCAGTGTTGACCTATGAACCAGGAGGTCGCGGTTCAATTCCTGGTTGGGACACATATCTGAGTTGTGGGCTCAATCCAATCAGTGATTCTCTCTCATCATTGATGTTTCTATCTCTCTTTTTCCCTCTCTCTTCCTCTCTGAAACCAATTTTAATTTTTTTTTAAGAAAGTAACTGGAGGGGGGAAAAAAGACATTGCACACAACCAAGTAAGAGTAAGAATGGGTGCTAATGTCTCAGGAGACACACTAGAGACCAAAGAGAAAGAACTAACAAACATAAAGTGCTGATTTAGCCCCCAGTTGTTATCTGTGACTCTCCGCCAAATCACTACTCCTCTCGGGCGCTCTCATATCTGAGAAATAAGAGTGATAATTGCTGTACATTGTTGAGAGTCTTAAAAGTGATGACATATGTAAATCCTCTAGAACTGTAAAACACCATTCAAATGGCTGAGTATTATTGCTGCACATATACTGTATAGGTACAAACCCACATAGGGCTGTTTCACAAGGGGAGAATCGTGGCAAGCCAACACAGCCTTATTTGGTCTGGAAATAGAAGCTACTGGTGCCCAATTTAGCCTGACAGCGAGGATGGAACCTGTCTTCCAAGAGGAGGGGTGACACTTGTGAGGAGAAAATTCTGCATAAAAGATTAAGATCCCACTCAATAATTAAGAACAACTCTCTATAGTATAGCTACATTACTTAAAATGCTAAAAATGCCCAAAATATCAGATGTAGTCATAAGAAAAAAATGCATTATTCATGCCACCACTTACTTCCAAATGAATGTCATTAAGAGTTGACTTGACTTTATCACTTAAGTATTTGAACAGCCTCCTCCCCTTAAAATTATTCAAGATCAGTAAATGTTTAAAAAGTGGCCATCTACTCAGCTTACACAGTGAATGCATCCTTCTATTGCCCATGTGATTGGCGAGACCTGTTTTTGTGTGTGACTGGCTGGATGTGTAACAGCTGCACATGGCCATGACACAGGATGATCTTAGCATGGCAAGCCAATTCTGCACACAAATGTAAGCAAAGGTAATTTGGGGAAAAAGTCTCTGTCCCACTGAGGTAAGTGTAAAATAGCTGCTGTTAAACTTGATAATCATCAGAATCACCTAGAAAGCTTTTTCAAAATATAGATTTCTGGCTCTATCACAACATTAAGCTTCTAATAGGCCTGGAACCCAGAAATCTGTATTTTGAAGAATTTCCTCAAGTAACTCTGATGATCAGCTAGGTCTGGTCTAAAATAGACAGTAGACAGATATCACACACACACATATCATATTCATATTCATACTAGAGACCCAGTGCATGAAAATTGGTGCATGGGGTGGGGCAGGGGGGGCTCCCTCAGCCTGGCCTGCCTCCTCTCACAGTCTGGGAGCCCTTAGGGATTTCCTACTGACAGCTTAGGCCCGCTCCCCCTAAGCTGCAGCCTGGCCTCCCTCTGCAGGAGGTGACCAGGCTGATCAGGGGAAGGCGCTGTCCCCATCATCCCACTGCTGCTGCCACTGCCAGCTGTGGCAGCTGTGAGGACTGAGCCCCATGCCTCACAGCTACCAGGGCTCATGGCTGCCTGAGCCCCGGGCCTCACAGCCACTGTGGCTTTGTCCAGATGGATGCCCAGAAGACGTCCGCCCTAATTAGCTTATTATTACCCTTTTATTAATATAGATTCTTTCTCTTTCTCACCAGCTTCTGAAGAGAAAGAGCTTATTCAAATGAGAAATTGCTGTTTTGCTTCTCATAATTTAAAATAAAATTTGGCAAGGGCAGTTTCGACACAAATTTTAAAACAACAAAATGCTGGGTTACCTGGAACATCTCATTAATTCCCTCTCCGGTTTGTGCTGAAGTTTCAAAGTACAGGAACCCTTTGCTTTCGGCCCAAAGACGCCCTTCACTTTCATCCACACAGCGGTGCTTGGTGCAGTCAATCTGAAATGGCAACGAGGGCCGAAGACGGCCAGGGAGGTCTGTCAGCCCTTCACTCAGCAAACACTATTCTTAAATGAACCCGGCCTCGCACATCGAATGCCCAGGACCCAAAGGGACAAGAGGATGACTGACTGAGTGGGGCCTGTTAGCGCATTTCCCGCGTATCCCTGGAGGGCACTGCTGCTGGCTCCCCAGCCTGCCACACCCACACCCAGGGGTCCGGGGCCAGGTCTGCTTTCCACACCTTTCCACGGACACTCTTCACCTAATCACCACCCTCCTCCAATCAGATCAGAGTGTGACGATTGGCATCCGCCTCTCCTGCTGTCACCAGACACAAAAACGAGTAAAACCTGACATCCAGCTGTTGTTTGGTTGTTCTTGTGTTAGGGACCTATGTTTTGAAAAGTTGTTGATTCCTGTATTACCGGAAAGAATTTTTCTTTCCTTTTTTGTTCCCCCAAACTCAGAGCTGCACTCCTCCCACAATAAACCAGGAAGCTGAGCGTGCCACTCCAAAGCATCACCTTGTTGGCACACACTACGAAGACCACGTTTTCCATGTTCCCGTGAGGCCCAAGGTCTTGCTTCATTTCCGCCAGCCATGTGTCCAGGGCTTCAAAGGAGTCCTTCTGCCCCACGTCGTAGACAAGCAGCACGCCCTGCGTGTCCTTGTAGAACTCGTTCCGCACCTGCAGAGAGGAGCATGCACAAGGCCGGACCGGCAGGCGGGGGGTTTGGTTTTTACGGGAAAAGGTGAAACCCACACTGGTTTGTTTCAAAAGGAGAGAATCATAAAGTCTGCAAAGTTCGTTCTCTTGTGCGTTCATCCTATCTGCTGTTGTATCTCGATATCTGCTGGCCTGCTGGCCTTCACTTCAGGGAACATTTTACAAACCAAAGTAACACAATAAACAATCCGCTAGCACAGACGGCCTGCGGAGGAAACAGCGGCTCTGCCTCCCCTCCTCACCTCCAGCTCCGCTCCCAGAGGGGACAACCATGACGTGTGGTTGTCAGACCTTAAAATAACACAATTACGTCACGTCCTTCTCAGAAAGAACATGGGAGCTGAGTGAACAATGAATAAGAACTTATGGCAAAAATGACACAGATTCTAGAACAGGCGGAGCCGTCCAGACATCCCATCTGCAGCCGGCTTTCCCGGGCAGGTCTCTCTGAGGCCTGGAGCTGAGCAGCAGCCGCAGAGCCGCACTCAGAGCCACACCTGCTCACACTGACTATGGTGTGACCAGGGGCAGGCCCTAACCTCTCGAGTCTCAGTTTCCTCATCTGCAAAATGGGGACACCCTCCTCACTCCCCAGGGTTTATGGAGAGTAAACGAGGTGACGAAGGCAAAGCACCGCCATGTGCAATAGTCTACCCCCGCTCCCTCCTCTCTCTCTCCTCCTCCCTCCCTCCCTCCCTCCCGGAAAATGAAGAGACAGCTTTTCCCCATTCTCCCTGTAAGAACAAGGAGAGCCTGCACCACATGAAAACACATCAGAGGTCTTGGGAAGTGGAGAGGAGGAGGCAGACAGCCAGGACCTCTGGCCGGGGACGGACGATGTGAGCTTCCTGGCTTCCTGTGCCGCGTGCATACAGGACGGGAGCCGAGGGAGCCCGCCTGGAAACGCCGCACAAGAGCCCTACAGAACCCGCTCTGTAGACAGCAGACCAGGCCAGGGGAAGCCTCAGGGGACAGAGAACTTTAGACAACAACCACTCACTTCCGCTAGCACCGCAAGAGATTCTGCCTCTCCACTCCCCGCCCGCCTCGGGCAAAGGCTGGGTAGAGGCTTCAGGAAAATAAATCCCTGAGAAACACAGTAACAAAATGAAAAAGCTTAGAGATTGAGCTCAACGACAAATGGAGGGGACAGTGGAGAGAATCAGAGAACTAGAAGGGAGACAATAAAATTGTCTACACAACAGAGAGAGAAACAAACAAACAAAAAGCAAACAGAACAGAGCCTCGGGCGGGGGGGGGGGGGGGGGACGGGGGACTACAAGATGAGAGTCCCGGGGAGGAGAAATAGGGTGGGGCTGAAAAAGCGCTCCAAGAAATAATGGCTAAAACCCCCTCAAACGTGGCAGGAGACATAAACCTACAGATTCAAGAAGCTGAGCAAACCCCAAACGGAAAGAGCAAAGAATCCATGCCAACACATCACAATTCCACCTCTGAAGCGAAAGACAAAGGGGAAACCATGAGCGCAGCCAGAGGGAAGTGACGCCTCTCTTCTGGGGAAAAACGTTTCAAACGACAGCAGAGTTCTCCTCAGAACCGAGACCGGAGGATTGTCAGCGCCGAAAGGAAGGAACCCCAGTCCGGGCCCGGCCGGTGGCTGGCCCTGGCCACTGTCCCCTGCACCAGGGGACGGGCTCTGGGCTCGCGATGAAGTGAGAAGCAGCTCCTCTAACAGCTGGTCATACACCAGCTAAACTCACTTCCTGTTACACATGATTTGGAGATGGCTGTCTCAGGTAATTCAGGATCACTGGCTAAACCATGACGACAGTGGGCATAGGTTTTCTCAAAAAGGCGCTCTTACCTCATAGAAGAAGGGGTGTCCAGCCATGTCAAAGATGTTCACTTTGATCTCTCTGTCTCTGACTTGCACCCTGAAGAGTTCACAAGAAAAAAAAAAAACAAAAACCCATAGGTCATAGATTCTGCGTTCACATTAACATTATTCGTCACTTGTAAAATCTGTCGCTGTGAGTTTTAAAGGTGTCTGTGTGTGAACTTTCAAAGAGCTTCTCAGTGCTGCCTCTCCCCGACCCCGGATCATCTGCCACAGGAGCCCGCGCCCGGCAGGCAGCCCTGCTCCTTATTCTAACAGCACCGAGCCGCCTGGCGTAGGCACTCCCTCCCTCCAACCTCCCCAGGGCCCGCATCCCCCCCACTGACAAAGGGCGGCTCTGACTATGGGATTTGGGACAAGTAGAAGCAAGATGAAGGAAAACAAATATTTTGTTTCCCTTAGTAAGACATCTTAGTTACTACTGGCTACACTTGGTTACCATGCAGGACAGTAACGATGATTACATTATTGACAATACCTGTTTAATTTTCTTGTTATCTTCATTTGAGCAATAGCAATAGTCAATTTTTCCCCCCAGAAAGTTGGAAATAGAGAACAGAGCAAAAAGGGAAATAATAACCATTTATATTAGAATTAACTACTGTTAACATTATAGCATTTTTGCTTCTAGTCTTAAAAAAAATCACCACTGGAAAATGAATGAATGAAACATTGTAAATAATTTGCACTAAGGTTAAAGAATAGAAATTATAACAGTAAATTAACCAAGGGGTGTCTTTTTAAGTAAATATTTCAGTCTTAGCATTGGTACGCCCCCCTCCCTGCAGGGGGATGAGGGAGGGGCAGGGGGAGAACAGGACATCGGCACCTGCTCCCCATTTCCCACAGTTGTTGGGTAATATTTGTATATTTAAGTCAAACTAACCACCACTCCTCAGCTTATCGAATTCCCTCTGCTGAGTTCTCTACCATATATCTCATCACAAGTAAGAAGCACATTTGTGAAATCAGAATCCATCTAATAAAAGAGAACGTGAGAACAGCAAGGCAAAACAAAACAAGAGTTTGAGAGCATCTACAAAAGACCTGGCATGATAATTCATACTAGAAAATTTTACCTTAGAGAGCATTTGAGAAGGTATGGAACTGGAGTATACAAAGCCAGACAGTAACACCAGCGTGCTCACACACGCACACTCACAGAGGTCCATTTAACCTGAAGCCAGAGAAATCTGCCTTAAGAAAGATGGCAGCCGAAGCCGGTTTGGCTCAGTGGTAGAGCGTCGGTCTACGGACTGAAAGGTCCCAGGTTCGATTCTGGTCAAGGGCATGTACATTGGTTGCAGGCACATCCCCCATAGGGGGTGTGCAATAGGCAGCTGGTCGATGTTTCTCTCTCGTCGATGTTTCTAGCTCTCTATCTCTCTCCCTTCCTCTCTGCAAAAAATCAATAAATTTAAAAAAAAGAAAAAAAAGAAAAAAGAAAGACAGCAATGCATCACCTCCGGGCAGTGCTGCCCCACGCTGCGCCCGAAGACCACTGCGTCCGACTGGGCTGGGCCGTGAGAACCAGACCCGGGAACCACAGCCGCAGCTTAGGAGTCTGCACACTGACAACCCCACAGGCAATTCCTACGAATACGGAAGTGAGGCTCACCTTATGAAAACAGGGCAGACGGAATGGCACCTGTTATTGTAATGGCCAAAGAGTGCCCCTCTTCCCCCTCCCCTCCCAATGTGGTCCAGATGTTCTCAGCGATCCCACAGCTGACGGAGCTGGAAAGGCGTCTGTCCTACCTGACGGCCAAACCTTCCCTGCAATCTTTAAACTGGGAATATTAGTTTCATTCCCTCGCCAGAAGGAAAATGTACACAGCCTGAGCCTAAGAGCTGCTGGCAGCTGAGTGGAGAAAGCCGAGAGAGAGAGAGAGAGAGAGAGAGAGAGAGAGAGAGAGAGAGAGAGAGAGAGAGAGAGAGAGAGAGGAAGAGAGAGATGACTTGGCTATATTTGGTTCCTGTCATCTCTGAGGCCCAGCTCCATTTGGATTCTGTGAACTGACGTCCTTTTTATTTTTTTGCTGGAGTTCATCCGAGTTGGGTTTCTGTCAATTACATCCTCCTGACTCATCAGGGATAACCATCTTCTCCGAAAACATTTCAGCCACAAACAGAAGAGTCTGTTGAATAGACCATCACTCTGTGGCATAATATGGTGCTTCTCATTTCTTAGACGAATAAACTAGTGACTTACGTGATCCAAAACAAAACCAGGATCCCCTCACACATCACTGATGAAATCCTGTGCCCTGCACTACAGATACACCCTCCCTCCCCATCTACCTTTCCGAAGGTTCCTCTAATATTCTAATCTGGCAAACTTCCCACTCGGATATATCCATCTTACCTAACAAATATTTATTGAGCATCTACTACGTACAAGCCCTGAGCCAGGCACCTAGAGATCATTTACACTAACTGCCCTTTATTCACAGCGCTTACAATCTAGCGAGAGACATTAAATATACACAAATCATAATAACAACACAAAGTGACTTATGGTAAGTACCATAAACAGCAGAGAGTTTAAACCTGACTGATGGAGGTGTTCAGAAGGCCTTGGGGACAGGAGTATTTCATACCTTGCAGGGATGGACAGGTGGAGAGGTGAGGGGAAGGGCCATGTCAGGTGCAGGGTGAACACTGGCCCCGATAGGACAGCATGGTGGCAGCTCAGTGATGGAGAGTGAAGGTGTAAAGGAATGTAATGAGAGATGGGGGGAGGGGAGAAAAGGAAATTGGGGCCAGAATAGCAGGTGCCTGAGGTTCCACCTTTAGGGGGGCTGTCTACCTCAATTCTATTTGGCAGCATTATTTCCCATAATGTAATGCTTCCTCTCCAAAATTATTTTGTATTCTCCCCTTAACATCAAATATGGGTATGCAATCCACTCTCGATCCATCTCCAAATAAACCTTCAATTATAGCCAATTTCACTCTTCCTGGATCATTTCTCTTCTCAAGTCCAATAGGCTCTGAAGAACACCAATCAATCAAGTTCTCTGATAGAAAAATTTTCACATAATATTTAGACTTTTTAGAGAGGCTATTTCAAAATGCTCTAAAAACACACCTGCTAATAGGCCCTCCTTCTACAGAACATGTTTCCTGGAAAGTGACACCTGCCATTAGGCTCCATGCTGACCTGCTCCCAGGCAGGACTCACCCCGGCAAGGCCTGCAGGACAGGACGCGCTGGGGGAGGAATGCACGCCTGACGGTGCTGAGGGAGGTGAGCTCTGCACATCTGCCCGCTCATTCCTACTCTGCCCCAACTGACCTCAGCGTCTCTCTCCAGACAGAGCATTTGAGAGGGTTCTGGATTTCTATGTAACTTACAATATACTCACTTTGTGACTCCATAGTCAATTCCAATTGTTGCAAGGTATTTCGACACAAATCTTTTCTCACAGTATCGCTTTATAATACAGCTCTAAAAAGGAGAAAATACATGCTTTTAGTAAATAGCCTCTGAGAACATATACAAAATAAACACATTTCTTCACATCCGTAGTGTCTTCACTCATCACTATGAGAAAGCATTTTTAAAGGCAAAAGTATAAAATAACTGAAACAAATGCTAAAAGTGAAGATTTTAAAGAAAAATTATTTGTATTCTCCCCTTAATATCAAATATGGGTATGCTTTTAGTTTAGTTATTAATCCTTGTACTCTTTTCTTTGAAAATCTCTTCTTTTTTTGTTTGTTTGTTTTTTTTGTTTTAATTTCAGAGAGGAAGGGAGAGGGAAAGAGAAATAGAAACATCACTGATGAGAGACAATCACTGCTTGCCTCCTGCACAGACCACACTGGGGACTGAGCCCGCATCCCGGGCACGTGCCCTGACCGGAATCGAACCATGGCCTCCTGGTTCACAGGCTGACACTCAACCACCGAGCCATGGCAGTCAGGCAAGACCTCCTCCACTTTCAACTATAACAACAAATATCTAAGGCTAGCCTTGACCTCCCTCCCAAGACTAGATCCCCATTTCCAAATATCTGCTAGACTAGTTTCTACTCAGATGTCCTGCTGTTACCTCAAACTCAACAAGTAAAATAGCACATCCTGCTGACAATGTACTTCTATTAATATTGCTACCATTTTCCCAATCACAGAGGATCAAAAGGTTAAAGTCGTGTCTGATTCTGAGCCTTTCTAAATCTTGTGAATGTTCCTTTCATCTCTCTCTGCATTCCAAGTGCCATCAGTTCCTCTCTGGTTTAGGTCATGGTGTACTAGACACTGTATGAACTTCTCCATCTTTCTGGCTCCTTTCCTCCCAACTTCAGCCAACACTGCACACCACTAACATTATTTCAACTCAGAAAGCTTTTCATTGCCAAGACTTCAAAATCCAAATTCTTTTGTCTGTTATTCAGGTCCTTGGTAATCTGACCCTAATCTGTCTTTTCTGTCTAAACCCTTCTATATGAACTCTCCATTTCTGCAAAACTTCCAGGACCTGACTTCCTGACTTTTGTCATTACTTTTACTTCTACTTGGAATAAATTTCCCTTGTCTTTTCAAATCTTAGTTATCCTTTAAGGTCCAGCTCGAACTCGGCACTCAGGTTATGAGATCTTGTCTGCATCTGAACTCCCCTAGCACTTTACATACACACCATTACACACACACACACACACACACACACACCCATGCATTGCCATTAGTCACACAATGCCTTGTATTGTTAATTACCTTTTCACATGTGTATATTTACTTTATCTCTTCAGCTAAACAGTAAACTATGTGAGGGCATGCACCAGTGTTTTACTTTTTATCTTCTGCAAAATTAGATCAGTGCCAATGAAAAACCAATTTAAAATGACTTTTATATTAATAATAATCCTTAGCACTTATGAAACATAATTTACTTGAAGTGCTGATAATGGAGTTTGTTCTACTTAAATACTTTCCTGATGAACCTCAATCTAATTAAAAGGACAATTACTATAAAAGGGACTTAATAAACTCACCCTAGTAAGGGATTAGATGCAATCGTGCCTTCTCTGAGACTTTCTGAGAACAGCACCCTAATAAGGGATTAAGTGTAAATGCCCTCTTGTGGACATTCTGAGAACAGCACCAAATAAGAGATTAAGTACAATAGTGCCCTCTTGTGAACATTCTGAGAACAGCACCCTAGTAAGAAAAAACAACAGCACTGTTTTTATTTTACTTATTTTTTTATTAATATATCTTTATTGATTTCAGAGAGGGAGAGGGAGAGATAGGAGCATGGATTCCAGGCACAAAATCTCATTTTTCTTATTTCATCTCTAGAACCTCTAAAAAACAATGCTGAGTAATAAAATAGTAAGTATCCTTTTTGTACCTATTTTTAATGGAAGTTGCCTTAACATTTTACCATTTGGTATGTTTGCTGGCGATTGATAATAACTATTGTTTTATCATAAAGTGTTTACTAGAATTGACTAATTATATCAAATATTTTTTACAGTACTGGAAATATTTTCTCCAGTAATCAGTTGACAACAAATTATGGAGTTGACATCTTGATATTAAGCCATATTTGCATTCATATAATAAACCCTTACTAACAGTGAATTATTTGCTTTATTGTTGAATTCTGTTGATATTTTGAAATTATGCATCTCTATGTCTATGTAAAATTGGTATATCGTTTTTTTAATTCTATATCAATTTTTGCTATTTAAGTTTCCATGACTTCCTACAATAAATTTGAGTCCTATTCATATTTTTATTTTCTTGGAATAACTTACGAAACTGAAATTATGTTATTTAAAACTTAAATAAGTCTTATTTATGAGCCTGATAGCTTTTTAAATGGAAAATCTCTTTATTGATTTCATTTTTTAAAACATATTTTTATTGGTTTCAGAGAGAAAAGGAGAGGGAAAGAGAGAGAGAGACATCAATGATGAAAGAGAATCACTGATAGGCTACCTTCTGCATGCCCTACACTGGGGATGGAGCCTGCAACCTGGCATGTGCCATGACTGGGAATCAAACTGTGACCTCGTGGTTTATAGGTCAACGTTCAACCACTGAGCCACACCCTCTGGGCAATGATAAGTCTCTTAATTTCTTTTTAATTTCTTCTGGGTTAACTGGGTAGTTGGGCTTTCTACTTCTTTTTGAGTCAACTTTGGTAATTTGTATTTTGCTAGGAAATCCTTCATTTCTTTTACATTTTCAAATGTGTTCCCAGAGAACTGTAGGTAGCATTCTCTAATCATTCTTTAAATCTCTTCTAGTATGTGACTCTCCGTTTCAATACAAATCTTGTAACTTTTTGCTTTCTCTATTTTTTCTTAAACAGATTTCAGGCACTTTATTAGTCATTCCAGAGAATTCCCTCTCTCTTTTGGTTTATATTGTGTCCTATTCCTAATGTATCAAGAAATAAATTCCATTAGCTTTTTAAAATTTGAGATATACCATCCCATAAAATTCACATTTTTATTTTTAAAATATATTTTATTGATTTTTTACAGAGAGGAAGAGAGAGGGATAGAAAGCCAGAAACATCGATGAGAGAGAATCATCGATCAGCTGCCTCTGGCACACCCCCACCGGGGATGTGCCTGCAACCAAGGTACATGCCCCTGACCGGAATCGAACCTGGGACCTTTCAGTCCGCAGGCCGACTCTCTATCTACTGAGCCAAACTGGTTGTGGCGATTTTATTCATTTTTACTGCTTTATAATTATTTTGTTATTTGTTTTGAATTGCTTCTTGATCCAAGGATTATTTACTAGAGCATTCCTTAATGTTTAACTTATATTTATTTGTATATCTTCCTACATTTCCCATATTCTTCAAAATGAGTACTACTTTTATAATTAGGGGGAGGGGGGATGTGTTACATTTAAATCTTTTATTCACCTAAAATTTATTTTTAAAAAAATATATATTTTATTAATTTTTTACAGAGAGGAAGGGAGAGAGACAGAGAGCCAGAAACATCGATGAGAGAGAAACATCGACCAGCCGCCTCCTGCACATCTCCTATCGGGGATGCGTCCGCAGCCAACGCACATGCCCCTGACCGGAATCGAACCCGGGACCCTTCAGTCCGCAGATCGACGCTCTACCACTGAGCCAAACCGGTTTCAGCCTAAAATTTATTTCTGAGAAAGGAATGCAATAGGAATGTACTCTACTCCCCAATAGTAGGTACTTATTTCAACATATGTTTGGGTTTATTGAACTCCATTCTATTCCACTAATGTCTCTATATTTCCTTTCCAGTATCTATAGGAAAATCTTGGCAACTTTAAAAGGTGTTTTCATATCTGGTAGTGTTAGTCTCCTCTCATTTGTTTTTTCAAAATTTTCTTAGTTATTTTCATGTTTCATTTTTCATAAGGACTTTAGTACCTTTCATTATGTTCTGAAGGAAAATCTTACTGGTAATATAATTGGAATTGAATTATATTTGTGTATTAATTTAAAGAATTAACATTTTTATAATACTGAGTGATCCTAATTAAGAAGAAGTATCTTTCCATTTGGCTAGATAGTTTTATGTCCCTTTGCAGAATATGAAATATTTCTTCATACAGATTCTACCTAGTTCTTCTCAATTTTAAACGTAGGCACTTTAATTTAATTTCTTATTGTAAATTAAAATAGTTTTTCAGTTATGTATTCCAAACACATACTTTTATGTAGGAAAGCTATTAATTTTTGTATATTAGTTTTTCCTTATTGGATTTTCTTATTGTTTCTAATAGCTTTTCAGTTAATTTTCTTTGGGTTTCTAGATAAACAATCATACCATTAGCAAATAATAATATTGCCTTCTTTCCAGTACTTCATGTTTTATTTCTTTCTCTTACCTAATTGTACTGTCTAATAAATGAATGTAGTGACATTGGGAATTTGGGGCTATTTCTAATGTAGCACCATTAAGCATAGTAAAGTTACAAAAGGGATGCATGCCAATTTTCCAATTTAGTACCTAATCTTCAAAAGGCATTTTATGCTTTTATTTTCAAGGCCTGGCACATAGCTGATGTTCAGAAAATGTTGCCTTTCAGTGAGTGCTGTGTTAGTACTTACATGTATCCATAGATACACAAACAGTAAAATGCTGCAAAATGGAAAGGAAAGACACTAATACACATTTAATGAGCATTAACTGTATGTACAAGGCGCTGGCTTACGCATCTCATTAACCATTGGTGGAGAGCCTGCTCCCAGCTGATTCTGACAGCATGCCCTCACTGAGAGCTTTGCAGTGCGGGGTAAGGACCCAGGTTCTAATCCTGTCTCTGTCACTAATGTGATGACTTCGAGAGATTCTTACTCCACAGCTTCCATTACCCAGAAGGAGAGGCAATTTGGGCGAAGGGGAGGCAGTCTTAGGACCCATTTGGGGGAAGACCTGGGCCACCTCTCACCCTCCATGCCCCCCGCCCCCTCCATACACTAGGAGAGGGATTAGCTGATATCCGGGAGACTGAGGAAAGAAAAAGGCAGTGGAACCAAGGCTTCTTTGAGAGATCAGATGTGGTGACACCACCAAAAAACCAAAAAATAAAAATAAATAAATAAAATAAAAAGGGCAGCTCTGACTGGTTTGGCTCAGTGGATAGAGCATCAGCCTGCGGACTGAAGGGTCCTGGGTTCAATTCCAGTCAAGGGCATGTACCTTGGTTGCGGGCCAATCCCCAGTAGGGAGTGTGTAGGAGGCAGATGATCCATGATTCTCTCTCATCGATGTTTCTAGCTCTCTCTTCCTTTCCCTTCCTCTCTGTGAAAAAAAAAAAAAAAAAAAAAAAAAAAATATATATATATATATATATATATATATATATTTTTAAATCAATAATATACATATAATTTTTTTTAAGGCTCCTAGAGGCCCCCTGCGACTCCCCCGTGAAACATGTCCGCATCCGTGATGCTTCCTTAGGACTGACGTGCCGATTCTGGGCTCCAGGTCTGCAGAGAAACCCTCTCCCCGTCCCCCGTGCCCCCTGCACCCCAGCCAGGTCCCTCCGGCCTCCAAGCACAGCCTGGGTGACTAAACTTCCACTCTGCACCCCTCAGCCCGGATGGCCCCCCCCCACCCCCCCCAGAACGCAGACAGGGCGCCCAAGCAGCCGGCCTGACGTTGGGGTCGAGGCCTCCTTCCTCGCTTTGGGGCACATTCGAGGGTGAAGAGCCACAGAAGACACCTCCTCAGGAAGGGTGACGTCGACGGGGCACGGGGACAAGGAAGGGTGACGTCGACGGGGCACGGGGACAAGCCGGAGGTCAAACAGGTCAGGAGAGCCTTCCTCCCGGCGGCCCGGCCCCCGGATCAGAGACCCCGGCCCGCTCAGGGGCGGGGAGGGGGCTGGGCCTCGGGCTGCGGAGTGGCCGCCCTCCCAGCCAATCGGCACGCCGCTCCGCCGCGGAGGCCCCGCCCCCCAGCCCGGTACTCACTTTGCCCACCTCGGCGTTGCCCATGGAGATGACTTTGATGCGCAGGGGCTTGCCGGGCTCCTTCCGCTTCGGCAGGCCGGCGTCCATGGCCTCGGCTCTCCCGGGGCCACTCGCCTCGGCCTCTCCTTGTCACACGCCGGCCCGGCCCTCAGGCCTCCTCAGCCAATGGCGGCGCCGCGGCTGTCGCACCCGCCCGGGCTCCGGGGCTCGCCATCCCCGCCGGCTGCACCGCGGCGGCGGGCGCAGGCGGTTGGGGGGGTAAAAGTCTCGCGATGCTAGGCAGGGGAGGCGTGACGTCACCGCCAGGCCCTGGAAATAAAGTTGTGGTGACCCGGTCGGCGGGGTCCAGCGAGGGGCCGTCCGGGGTGGCGGGCGGGCGGCTCTGTGCCCAGAGGCTCCAGGACGCGGGCATTCGATACTGAGTGGCCTTTTTTAGGGCAGATCCTCCCCCTGGGAAGCATCTGGGATGATGGATTACCTAGTTCAAGGCTCAGCAAGCCAACATTCTGAGTAGACCATGGTCCACTGGGAATTGTTTTCTGGATCCTGCCGTCCACCCTGGCGGCCCACTCCCTGCTCCAATGTTGGGTTTCCCCGGCTCCGGCGCCCAAGAGGCAAAGCCAGGAGCCAGGGGCGTGGGACCGGTCAGGGCCCGGTTCGGGAAGAGGGGCCGGTCCGCAAAAATCCTCTGCCCCCTAATCCAGTGCCAACAGGAGCCCCCAGTCTGGGGCACAGAAAGAAGGACTTTGTTCAGGTAAACAGTTAGCAAGCAGGGCAAGAATCAAAAGTGCGCTCCCGCCAGAAGCCAGGGAAACCCACTTATGTAGGGAAAGTGGCTGCCCTTGACCCTGATTGGTCCATTTTTATGCAAATAAGGAATCCAAATGTTCACAGTATAATGAGTCCCCGTAGCACCGTCCTGATTGGCTGGAATTGTGCATTCTGATTGGTTGTGATGGGATTGCTCTGATTGGTCAGTAAAGATGTAAATGAGGACACATCTCAGCTTCGTTTGAATGGGCAGGTCTCATGCCATTGGCCAGAAAATGGTTCCAAGAATTCCTTTGTAAGGTTCTGTTGGGACAAGAACTCAGCGCAGGAGGTTTGGCAGATCCCTCTGTGAAGGGGGGCCACTCTGAATAATGGCTGCTGGACTATGGGTTATGAATTTGGACCCAGTTACCCACAAGGAGTCCTTTTTGGCAGGTACCTTCCTTCTTGGGTTCAATAGGCCTCAGGCAAGGCCTGAATCCTATTCCTATCATTAAAAAAATAAAAATGAAAAACAAATAGGCTTTTTGGAGCCAACATGGGTTTAAGTGTAGTCCTTACTCTTCTAGTAATGTAGTTCTAATTTGTAGGAAGAGAGTTCAGACTGGACTTTTCTGACACCCTTCCAGCTCTGTCGAGGTATGCGTGCATGTGATTGTAGCTGTAGGCTCCTTCCTGCCACTCACATCCAAATTTAGCCCCGTCTTCTGTCCTCACCTTTCCTTTAGCTGACAATGTGACAAATGGATTCTAATGTAACCACTTTTATACTCTCTCATTCCAAGGGACAAGTAAAGCATCATCTTGATAAAAATGAATCTAAAAGGAACTGTAATTTTTTTAGCCAATATCTTCAGTTACAGAAGATAAACATAACTTGATAAATGATTATTTAGTGCCCTGAAAAAAATGGCTGCCAGTTTACCAGTAAATTATAAGGACAACGGTCGTATTGCTTGTGTTCCCTTCATAGCTTTAAACATCTTAAATGTATTGCAGGAAGGCATTGAATAAAGAAGCTCAAATATTTATAATTGTTATTTCAGTTATATTTTCAAATATTTCAATTTAAAATTTTAATTTTAAAACATTCTGTGCTTTTCAAGAAGAAAGCCTATTCTGGGTTGTTTTCATTATCAACAAGTAATGTAAATTAGTTCCATGAAGCTTCTAAAATTCTTTATGAATATAAAATATAAACCATGGTTAGAATTTTTATCGTTTTAAGCTGAAAATAATGGGACTTAAACTTATTCTCCAAATACTGATCTCTCAGTATGATTTAATAAAGTCAAGAAACATCTGTTTCTTTGACAGTTCACCTTTCACCCTATCACAGAACTGCTATTGCGGAAGAATAATTGCAAAATGTCAAGTCTAACTATTAAAGACGGATTAGGTATGATACTCTTGAGCAGAAGGGCAATAAAACACGCCGAGGTTTAAAATTTATTACCATTTTTGCATATTGATGTGTTCAAGGTTTGAGTATGAATAGCCATATTTTCTACCGGCTGTGTGGGATTAGTTTGAGATTGAAAAAAGCAAGAAAGTAGCTTTTCTTTTCCGGTCTTTACTACAGAAAGGAGAAAGAGAAGAGTGAATTGGCTGTGTGTGGTGGGGAGCTGGACAGTGCGGTCCATGGGTTAGGTTGGAGCAGGAGGGCTGGAGCCAGCTCTGTTATATGTATGCTGGTGCCACACGGGCACGAAGTGGTGGGAAGGATTGTGGGAGAGAATACCCATGAATAAGGACAGTGAATAAACGCTCAACTTTTCATAATAGTTATTTTAAGATTATATTTCCATTTAAAACTTTCATTTAAAAATATTATATGCTTTAAAATTGATTCCAAGAGCTCCTTTGTAAGGATTCCTAGTAAGTACAGTAAACCCAATGAACAGTAGCCTTATGCTTTTATATTTCTGTATTAAGAAAGACTCTACATAGTTTGAACCTGCGTTTTAAAAGTAAATTAGGAAATATATTGGGCATTCTTAAAGGCATAAAGAACAGCATAATGAATATCGGTGTGTCTGCCACGTTGTTTAAGAATAAAACATCACAGATGCTGTATGTTTTCTTCCCCAGTTCACCCCTACCCCATCTCTGCAAAAGATTGCAACTCTCCGAATTGGTGCTTTTCATTTGCACACATTCAAAAAGTGTACTTACTATATGTGTTATACACATGAAATGTAGTATTGTGACATGTCTTTTAGAAATATTTATTTTGAAATAATTTATTCAGAAAAGTTGCAAGAATGGTAGAACAAAATCTTATATCAACCCTTTATCCAGATTCATCAATTGCCATTTTGTCTTGTTTTGCTATGGATATAGCACTGGATAGTGTTCTGTTTATCTATCCATTTATCTATCCACATGTATCCCCCCCCCCCCGCCCCGAGTCATCTGAGAGTAAATAGCAGATGTGAATCTTTACCCATAAACACTTCCATGTGTATGTTCCAAGACAAGGACTTCTCTTACAGAGCAACAGTATATTTATCAAAATCAGGAAATGGAACACTGACACAGCTCTATTATCTAATCCCGTGGTTCTCATGCTGTGTACTGAGGTACCCCACAGCCCCACAGTGAATTCAGTTCACCGGGGATGTCTGTAGGGTATCTTACATTCTAAATTCTGAAGGCAAACAAAATCTGAGACTACTTGCCCGAGGTTGTTTGCAATTTCTACAATAGATGGCGCCATATTCCTTAAATATGTCACATGTGACACTTTCCGCGACTGTGATAAAAACCCAAGTACAGTGCCAAAATCAGCAGGAAATTGGGGTGGTCTTGTCCAACCTGCTCCCAAGGTTTGAGAAGTTGTGCAGTGCCCAACAGGTGCACACATCCCGTTAGTAAGTAATTGTGGTTAAGATGGAAATAAAATATGTTTTTGTTCAATGTGCACATATTATATTATTTTTTCACATAGCAATGAAATTGTTAGAGCATAAATACTTAATGAGTTGTTTGGACCTAGATATTTCTTTTGGCCAAGGAAGATCATGAAAAAAATTATTGAGACACTGAGAATACATTGAACCAAGAATATTTGGGAAACGTTGTTCTAACCCACAGATAGTTCATATTCAGATTTCACCATCCGTCCCAAAATACCTTTTATAACTATCTTCCCCATCCTCATCCCCTAGTCTGGAGTCTTATCCAGTATCATTAGTTGTCATATATCTTTAGTCTTCTTTTATCTGATATATCCTCAGCTTTTCTTTACCTTCCATTATGATAGTTATTTTTAGAACATTCCTCATTTTGTGTTGCATTATTCTTGTGATTAAATTCAGTGATGAATGTCATACTGTCCCTTTTAGGGCATCAATATCCAAATGTCTGTGATTCAATTTGTTCCATTTATTAATGATGTTAACTTCAGTTAGTTGATTAATGCAAGTTTTCCCTTTTATAATAAATAATTTGTAAGGGGATATTTTGAGGTTATATAGATATCCTTTCTTCATTGGATTTTCACCCACAAATTTGTAGAATCTAATGACAATTCACAGCTGAGAAGATTATTTCCATCATGATTTTCCAACTTCACCATTCCTCCTACATTTATTACCTGGTATTTTACCTTAAGAGAGAGCTTTTCTTTCTCATTTATTAATTTATATCAGCCTGGACTCATATATGCTTACTAGAGGCCCGGTGCATGAATTCGTGCACCAGTGGGATTCCCTCGGCCTGGCCTGTGGGGATCAGGTTGAAACTGTCTGTCTGACATCTTCTGAGGGGTCCCAGATTGTGAGAGGATGCAGGCCAGGCCAAGGGACCCTGCCAGTGCACATTTGGAGCTGAGGAAGGACCAGGGCATGTCCAGCCCATCTTGCCCAGTCCCAAGCGGCCAGACCCCAGAAGTAAGCTAACCTACTGGTTGGAGAGTCTGCCCCCTGGAGGTCAGTGGACATCATAGCAACTGGTCAAATGGCCCAACAAACGGTCAGATACTTAGCATATTAGGCTTTTATTATATAAGATTTTACTTTATGAATATTGTTTTGTTACTATTATTTATTTTGATGCTCAAGCTAGCTCTTATGTCTCTTTAATTTGTTTCCACCATTTTTTGAGCACTTCCTTGCTTTCTGACATAAGTAAGAGCCCTGGTTCCCTAGGTCCTTTTAGTGGAGAATGGTATTTAGAAACCAAGATCTGGGTGTTATATGTGCTCATTGATACTAGGGTGTCTTTGCTTTGGGCCCTCTTAGTTGACTGAGCAAATAATAATAATAATAATAATAATAATAATGATAATACATTTACATACACACATATGCAACCAAACACATATATCAAAACATCGTTCATACTGATACCCCCAACTTATTTTAGCACAACAGGATTCGTTCTGCTCTCCCTTTCCAAGTGTATAACTCCCTTCTTCACTAGTGAAAATTCACTGGGTTGCACACTAACGATCGGTGCATTTATCTGTAGTTTGTTATGCTTCAACATAAAAAAAAGTTTGCAAAAACAATTCCTACCTAATTTTTATGCAACGGTCTAAGAGCTAGGAAAATAGACGTGGTCTGGTCTTTTTCTCTGCTCAGAGTTTCTCATGCTGTTCCTGCGATAGATCTCGGTGACCATGGAAACGAGGCAGAGACCGCGCGGGGAAGCGAGGAAGAAGGGCTCGGCGCTTGGGGAAGCAGCACGTGCGACAAAGAGACAGATGCTTGGTAGGCATCGCCTCCCCTTTGTACTTTCAGATCCCACTCCAGCCACAGCCAGCTCCCCGCTGAGGCAACTGTCTGCCCATGACACTGTGACGGCTGCTTGTCGTAACTTCCCGGGAAGCCACCCATAACTGGTTCCAGCTTACCCTCTCCGTGACTGGTTTCCATTTTACTCAGCCCAGCAGGAAAGTTGGCCTGCTGGGGACTTGCAATAGAAAAGGCTACCTGTGGATGATGAGGCCAACGACCACCTCGCCACTCAGGGGCCACTTAGGAGGCAACCTGAGTGCTGAAGGGGAGCCTTACTGAGGGCTTAAGCCCAAAAAGCCTAGTCGTGGTGAGAGTGGGTGTGAAGGGTCCTGCGTGAGCACTTCACTGATAGCAGAGTTCTTTTTAAAAATATATATTTTATTGATTTATTTTTATTTTTTTTACAGAGAGGGAGAGGGATAGAGAGTTAGAAACACCAATGAGAGAGAAACACCAATCAGCTGCCTCCTGCATACCCCCTACTGAAGATATGCCCACAACCAAGGTACATGCCCTTGACCGGAATTGAACCTGGGACTCTTCAGGCCGACACTCTATCCACTGAGCCAAACCGGTGAGGGCTACAGCAGAGTTCTTCGATCCTCATTCTCAGAGTGTATTAATTCTTATTTTAAATATAGTCCTATTGCCTTGTTATCTGACGTGCTAGGTCTACAAAGTGACAGACAAGGGTCGGTGGAATTTTCCCTTAAGGGTACACGTGTCTGGCTTTGTAAAGTCTGAGAATTACTGTAGATATATCTGGTTATGAGTGTGTGTGTGTGTGTGTGTGTGTGTGCAAGTGTACATGTGGAAGTTATGTGTATAGCAGTGTGTTGATTACAATGCCTGTGTAAGAGAACCCATGTGTAGATTGCCATTTTGTGCATATGTCTGTGTGTGCATATTGGGTGTGTGGTATGTGAGGACATTTGTGAGTGAGTTTGTCATTTCCTGTGTTTATATATATACACACACATAAAGTCAGATGTAAAATATGTAAATCAGAAGTTACACTTATGGGAATCTGTAGAATGTTTAAGAGAGCATTTGTGGGTGGGGTTGCTTATACATTTGTATCTTGAAGTTACACTGTGAGTTTGTATAATGGGTTTTTATAGGGACAGCCCTAGGCAAAGTTTTCAACTCATATGGTCAGACCATATGGAATTACCATTTTGGGGGGTTAAAATGGTTTAATATTCAGTGACGTCTGTGTGATTCAGCCTAATGTGCATATGTAGGTACATGTGTATACATACATATATACATAAATTCAAACCAGCATAGCTTCTGTGCCACATTGTATTACTTTCAGAGCCAAGCAGGAGATAGTCACTGTGAGTGTGGGACCTGGGAAGAAATTTAACATGGATCTTGAACAGGATATAGAAGGAATGACTAATGCAACAAAAAGATGCAATCCTCTCTAATAAAGAGGGAATATACTAATTGACTGTCACACCCTCACAAAGATGGCAGCACCCCAGCCAATAAGGAGGGAAATGCTAATTGACTGTCACACCCTCAAAGATGGAGGAGCCCACAGCCACAAGATGGCGGCGCCCAGTTCCCTCAGCCCCTCCAGCCGCCCAGGGCCAGCCTGAGGTGCAGGCAAGCCTCGGATGGTGGTTGCCCAGCCACACAGGGCTTCTCGAGGCTCAGGTAACCAGGGCTAAGGTATCCAGGGCTGGCCGAGGCTTGTGCTGCCGGCAGTGGCAGCAGCAGAGGTGTGATGGGGGTGTTGCCTTCCCCTGATCACCAGGTCACCTCCCGCCCCTGAGGGCTCCCAGACTGTGAGAGGGGGCAGGCTGGGCTGAGGGAACCCCCTCTCCAGTGCATGAATTTTCATGCACCAGGCCTCAAGTAAGGGAATAATGAGAAATGAGATGAAAAGTTCTTTACTCTGGGATGCCTTCTCTACAACCTGTTTTGTACCCACCTGCCCCTCCATTTTTCTCTGCTGTGGGCTTCCACTGAATTCCTGTGAACTTCCTCTCTGATGACACTTGTCAGATTGAACTGCAATTGTTATTTGAAGTGTCACCTTCCCCATTAGACAGCAAGTTAACTGAGGGCAAGAACTAGGTATCTGTAGTTCCCTTATATCCCAGCAATTAGTACAAAGCTTGGTACAGAGTAGAAACTCAATATTCATTGAAGAGTTGGGTGTCTAACAGCTAGATAGATCTTCTGATAAACCTTTGTGTGACTTGTTCTGTACAGGGGGTAGACATTTTGGAGAGGTGGTTAGAGGAGGTACAGAATATCATTTTAGAAATGTTAACTTAGGGGTGATAAAAAGAATAGACAGACTTAGGGATGATAAGCAATCAGAAGCCCAGGAGTTACCCAGATAGGCAGTAATAAAAAAAACACCTGGACTATAGTGGCATTGGGAGCGGACAGTACATAAAGTTGACTGTCCAGAGGTTAAAAAGTGCAATAGAAGACTCTTGGTGACTGCTAGGTATGTGGGAAACAAAGAGAGAAAGAAAGGGTGACCCGAAGGTTGGGAGCTGTGTGTAGGACGGGGAGGATGATGAAAACACTGGTAGGAATTAGGAGGCGCAGGGTAAACAGTGTAAATGTTGGTGAGCTCTACTTTGAACATGTTGCAGACTTCAGGTATGTTGGAAATGAACTGAGGGCAAAAAGCAAAAGAGCTTACTAATAAAGATGATCAACAGGCGCTTCGATTTGTGACGAGAGCCCAGACGGAGAGCCGTGTTCAGACATTGTCTCAACAAATACTCCCTCCGTGCCTCTGTGCCAGGCAGTGGTCTAAGCCCTGGACAAAGCCACATTTCTTCCAACTTTTATAGTGTCCTCCTCCCTGCAGGCATTGGGAAGCTATTTTTTTTTTTTACTCACTTAAATATAGTAAGCATCATTACATTATAATCTGTGTCTAACAGTTCTATATCTGAAGTCTTTGCTGGTTTGTTTCTACTGCCTGTTATTTCTCACTGACCCTGTCTCATTTCCTTCCATGCTCGGTTATCCTTTGACTTGGGGTTGAAAAGTTATTTGTAGGGATCTCCCTAAATGAATGAATGAATGTATAAAGATGTTTTTCTCTCTTTAAATTAATCTATGGAATCAATGCCATGACAAGTACAATCCGGAAAGGAACCTGACATGATGATTCTAAGTTTTATATGGAACAGTAAAGGACCAATCATTGTTATAAAGAAAACTGAAAAAGAGCAATATAGGGAAGATTGCTCTACTAGGTAGCAAGACTTACTTTAGATCCTCCAAGGTTAAATATAAACTTCCCATTGTGTGTTGTTGGGAACTTGACCAGGAGTTGCTCAAAGTTTCGGAAAATCATTTCACGGATGGCAATGTTGCCAATGATACTTGAGTCAACACATCTGTGTCAACCTGCATTTGTGTCTATTCAATTCATCACGACTTTATGGATAGGTTGGAAGCATGTTAAACCTTTATTCCTAAATGTTAACCGCAAAGATAAGATGTCAACACTATTCAGGTGAATGTTGTCTTTGTGTTCTTAAGTCCAATCTTAATTCCATGTAGGTACAAGCATCTGCCTGTTTTATTGTATCTTTTATTTTTAACTGTGCCTGAGCATTTATGTATGAAAATATGAATTATTTCATTATAAATTATATTCCTTTATTTCTCCTTTACATTACAGGTATAGATCAATTTTAGGAAATTGTGTGATGGTGTAAGCTATATTGCTTATGAAATTCATGTTAGTATGTTACAGTTTTTAAATAAAAAAAACTAATATTAGGATTGGAGCAACTATCTTAGAATATTCAATGAACTTTTAAATATAGTTATAGACCTACTACAGGCCCAGTGCATAAAAATTCGTACACTTGAGGGGGGTCCCTCAGGCCAGCCTGTGCCCTCGCAGTCCGGGACCCCTTGGGGGATGTCCCACTGCCGGCTTTGCCCTGCTCCCTGGCAGTCGGACATCCTTCCCACTGCTGAGGAGGCAGGAGAGGCTCCCGCCACCACTGCTGCACTTGCAGCTGTAGACCTGGCTTGTGGCTAGTGGAGCTGATCACCAGGGGGCAGCTCCTGTGTTGAGTGTCTGCCCCCTAGTGGTCAGTGTGTGTCATAGCGACTGATCATCCTGGTGATTCTGCCTTTAGGGTCAATTTGCATATTAGCCTTTTATTATATAGGATAGTCTACCTGCACATATCTATGTGTCCATACATACTGTACCTACAAAGTAAATCCACTCTTATGACAGCTTGTTATTACAAACAACCAGATCTAATGATATACCCCAGAACACAACTTCCTTTGAAAAAAACTAAATATCCTTCCTGATCAGACTTACATTCTTGGAACAGGACCAAACTGAAACAGTATCAGTGGATATTATTACTTTTCTAGCCTAAAAGGGACCATGGTTCTTGTCCATAAGATTTCACAGTCTGTATAACACTCAGTTTGCATATGCAGTATACATTATATTGCATTGCAAGTTACAATAGTTGTAATTATAGTAAGATCCTTTTATAACTTTAGTTTCCTCTTCCTTCCAAAGTAACATCTCGCTGGACTGTCGGACTGTTGCTGGAAACATATTTCATCTCATCAGCCTCTATTTTGGTGACTGCAGAGGCCACGGAGAACATCTTTGAATCTAGAGCATCTGGATTCAAAGTTCAGAGACCTCTGTTCCTTTGCTTTTTCCTCCTCTTCCTCTCCCTGTCTTTTCCCCCTCTCCTGGCCCCCACCTGTGTTTTCCTCTGTGTTCCTCTCCTCCCTCCCACTCGTTCCTCTCTTGGCTGTGCCTCCACAGTTTGAGTCACAGGCTCCATCCCATCTTGAAGGCATGATCATTAGTCAGGGATGCAGGCCCAGCCTTCCAATTCTCCCTGGCTGTGGAGAGCCGCGTGCAGCTGGTGCTGGCTCTGCGGGCATCTGGGGAGACGGCAGGAACAGTCCAGCAGCTTTGCCCAGCCCAGATACCCCTGCAGGTGTGGCTGAGCGCACAGCACCGCAGCGGCAGCAGGAGGGTTGGTGCTGGAAGCTGACGGAGGCTGTGCCGTTGCTTTCCCTAAGGTCACCATGCTGCTCTTTAGAGATGGGATCCCTTCAAGATGGGATGGAGCCTGTACTCCAGCTGTGGAGGCACAGCCCAGGGAGGAAGGAGGAAGGAGCAGGGAGGGGAGGAGCAGAGAGGAAAACACAGGGGGGTTTGGGGGGGTGAGGGCTGGGAGAGAGGAAGGGGAGAGAAAAGACAAAGGAACAGAGGCCTCTGAACTTTGAATCCAGATGCTCTAGATTCAAAGATGTTCTCCGTGGCCTCTGCAGTCCCTAAAATAGACACGGATGAGATGAAATAAAATAGACACGGATCTCAGCTATTCATGTCTTCTTCTACTTAGAGCCCAGGATAGAACCCGGTCCCCTGCTTTGCTGAGTAAAGGGCTCACAAACGTTGAAAATGGCTGGGGGTGTGTGGCTTCCTATAGTGGTCGACAGAGATGGTCCTCCTGGGGGCACGAGTGGGCCAGGAAAAGCTTTGAAGAGATGAACTCTCCTTCTCCGTGTCTCTCCATTGTTCTGAGCCTCTTTTGGGGGTGGGGAGGAAATTTGGTTGCAAGCAGCGGAGACGTAAATGGACTCTCTCAGCATGTTTCATCTCTAGAAAGGACAAATTAGGAGTAGACCAGTAGCGCTAGCCTCCAGTGAAATTGTGAAGAAATCATAGTTTATTCTGGGGTGTCCGCCTTTCTTTTCTGTGCCTCTCTCTGTCATACAAGGGATTATGTCCCCCATACTGCTCCGTCCAGAAGAGTCCCCGCCAGGAGTACCTCCTATCCAATGACTTCTCCTTTCTTCTCCCACACGTTATCACAACTCTGCTTCCCTTGGGTGGTGTATCTTAGAGAGTAGTTAGGAGAAAAGCATCTAATTAAACTAATTCAAAGTTAAGTCAGGAAAAAAAAAACTTCCCTTAAAGAGCTTGCCTAGTTCTCCTTACTCCTAAAAATAGCCACAGAGAATACCCAACAGAGAAATTGGACTTAAGAGAGTCTTCTTTAAACCCAGACTCTGAGGTCCTGCTTAACCTTCTAAAGCACATAGTTCTTTTATTTTTATTTTAAAAAATATTTTATTGATTTTTTACAGAGAGGAAGGGAGAGAGGGATAGAGAGCTAGAAACATCTACCAGCTGCTTCCTGCACACCCCCTATCTGGGATGTGCCTGCAACCAATGTACATGCCCTTCACCAGAATCGAACCCGGGACCCCTCAGTCCACATACCATCGCTCTATCCACTGAGCCAAACCGGTTTTGGCAAGCACATAGTTCTCGTTACCCTTCCTTATTGATGCTCCTCAGAGCTGTCTGAGTTGAGCACTAATGAGATTTTGCCCCGTCTGCCTTTTCATTCTCAGTCCTGATTTAGTATCCCCCCGTTTTGGCCACCTCTCTTGGCCTGCCCTTAGCTAGAGAGCAGCCTCGCTGGACACGGCTCCGGACGCAGGGCTGCAGGAGCTGCCGGCTCCTGACACTGTCTGCCCCTGGCCTTAGCAGCAGGGCTTCTCCCAGACTCTTGGATGTTGCTTTCTATTAATAACTCTTCTGATTTTCTCTTTGTCACGGAGCTAACAGACAGGGGAGAAATGTGAAATTTTGGAAAACTATGTAGAAGAAAAGTTAAATTGCTCACCATTTCACTGTATGTAGCATAGCTGATCTCTTATACATATTTCATATTCTGATTTTTAAATACTTAATAGCATATCTTGAGCACTCTCCTGTGGGGGAATGGGACAGATCACCATTCTGTAATTCCCTTTTCAGAACTTTATAAGTTTGGAATGTCATTTTTAACAGCTCTTGATATAATGAGGTACATTAAATACCCAGGATATGTAATAAAATAAATGGAATATTAAATATGTTAAGATGAAATATGTTAACATTAAATATTTAAACACGTTCCTTTGTCATTACTTGTATCTCTATATATACTGAAAAGATTCATCCTTGTCATAGAAGATATTTTCCAAATGATTAGTTAACTCTGACCATTTCTTCTTGCTCCAATGGAAGGCTTGCCCTATTACATCATTAGGGCTACTGGGGAAATATGAGGCTAGAGAAGGAGCGAGGGGAAGGAATAGGTTTAGAATTTCTCAGTTTATGATATTTTATTGTTAATGTTGGGTCCTTAGAATCACTTCTGGTTGGAGATGATGGGGTTTGTATGGGGCGTGTACGGTGAGTGGGAAGTAGGGAAGAGTGAAGTGGAGGAGTAAGAAAATGATGATAGGTGTTGGGGTACATATGGCAACTGCTTTGGAGATTCTTCTCCGCCATTCTTACTAATGCCAAATAATCAAGTCTAATTTCAATATACTGTGTATTTATACGTATGTATGTATATATGAGAGAGAGCCATCAGGAGCTACATGAGGAGAAATGCATTCGAGAATCTATTTTTTTTTAAAATAAAAAATAGCATGAATCATTAGCATTTTCTAATGTCATTAAATTATTTCAAAAGCATCATAACAGTTGCCAGATGGATATTCTTTAACATCTCCAAGGAAGAAACTGAACCATTCACTCATCCAAGCATCTCATATTTTGATCCAAGAAATTCAAACCACTTAATTCATCCTTATGGTTCCCCTGGGAAGCAAGGAGAGAGAAGAAATTACTTCCCTCTCTCTTTTCTATGATATATGTTTAGCTATGCTTATGTGTTTATTATATATTTGTCTCTACAGAAAAAGAAATCGAATCCCATAAAGCAAGTACATTCTTCTGAAACTACTTCTAACCCTCATTAAATGTACACATTCATTGTGCATACTCGTCTTTCTGAATTTTTTCCAAATAGACACATTTCCATGACTCTCATACCTATTGTTTTAAAGGCTGTATAATATTCTATTTTATTGGTATGCCATAGTTTACTCAATCATATCTTTTAAAAATATATATTTTATTGATTTTTTTACAGAGAGGTAGGGAAAGGGATAGAGAGTTAGAAACATCGATGAGAGAGAAACTATAGGACTCTCTTTCACGGCCCACGTAGAAAATTGATCAGCTGCCTCCTGCACACCCCTTACTCGGGATGTGCCTGCAACTAAGGTATATGCCCTTGACAGAATTGAACCTGGGACCTTTGAGTCCACAGGCCGATGCTCTACCCACTGAACCAAACCGATTAGGGCTCAATCATATCTTTATTGTTAGAGCTTTAGGGTGTTTCTAAATAATTTTTAACATTATAAGGAATACTATAAATGCATCACTGTGTGAATAATTGTTTTCCTTTTGGATTTTTTTTACTTGAGTCTCCTTGATGCTAGCATTCATTATTTCACTTTTGCTAGACGTGTGGGTATGTAGTAGAACCTCTGAGCTGTTGAATTTGTAGTTATTTCTATGAATGGTTTAGGCCATGGTTTCTATTTCCTGGGTATAAAATTGTCTATTCTTGTCCTTTTATACTCTGACCAATTGCCAAGTAGAAGCTAAGGATTAGTCATATAAATTTTTATTAGGCCAAGATTTTTATTTTATTTTATTTTATTTTATTTTATTTTTAGAAATGTAAGATTTTATGAGTTATACTTGCCACGAATCATTTTCACATTCTGTCTTCCTTTTTTTTTTAAACTTTGTTCAGTTCATTACTTTATCTGATGTATTTTTAGATGTTGAGAAGGGATGTAACATGGGATCTTTTCCAATGATTTCTGTTGCCCTGGGAAACCTCCCTGTCACCCCTGCGATTCCTGGGTCTCAGAGCAAGAGGATAAGATACCTTCGGCTCCAGGCTGAGGTGTGGCCGGGCTGTCCTGGGAGGGCGGCCTTCTCCGTGGGGAGCGGGGCAGAAGCTGGGCTGTCAGTCCCCAGGGGCATAGCTCTGAGCGCTCTTCCTTTCCACTTCACTCACTGTTTGTTCCAAAACAGTCGCCGTGGTAGCTCAGAATGAAATCTCTGCCCGTCCCTGGAACCACGTGGTTAGGGACCAGAGCTGCCCAGAGGTTACAGGGGGAGAAAGAAGCAAGGCCGGATGGACAGCATGTTTCCTGGATGCCAACATCCTTGCCGTGTGGGCCGCTGTGGTCACACAGCTGTCTGCCTCCATTGAGGCCTGCGGTGTGGGACAGATCCTGGCTCCAAACAGGAAGTTATCCTGATGGTAGTTTCCAGTGGGACTGTGTGTGTGTGTGTGGGGGGGGGGGGGGGGGGGTCCTGTCTCTCTGTATCCTCCATTGTGTGTTATCCTGTGGAGCAGCCCCTTTGTTCAGTTACAGTCAGGAGTGGTGATGCCGGGGTGAATGCTTGTCTCGGCAGCAGTAGGGAGAGAGGCTGCCAAAGCCAGCACTGAGGAGACGGTGAGAGGAAGCTGTTCACACACAGGCAGAAATTTCAAGAACAAGACAAAGGAGGGTGAGACTTTGGGGAACTACTATGTAAAGAAACCCCATTCCCAAGTACATGACAGCTCTCAGTAAATCATTATGGAATCAATGAATTCCACCTTCTAGCACTCTTGGGCAGTTCTCCCTTTTATCAAAATCTTTTCTCAGATACCTTCCCATTTGAAACACATTCAAGTATCTAGACACTAGATATGGAAGAACTATAAAGCCAAATGCATGACTGTTCTCTGTGTGTGGTCCTTCTTGCAGTGAGATATGTCCCTGCAGAAGATCTACTCAGTGTCCTCCAAATCACACTTAGGTGGTGGGGTCACCTGTTTTGCTTCACAAAATAGAGAAGTAGTGTGTGTGATGGTTAGGGGCAGTCTCCAGGATTGGACTACTGGACTCCAGCCACAGCTCTCTTACTTACGACGGCATGACCTTGGGCTAGTTATTTAGCTTCCCGTGACTCAATTTTACCCCCTTGTAAAATAAGTCTTGATTTCATTAGCATCTTTAGGCACTTGCTTTTAGCTTTCTTGACTCTGCCAATTCAGTGACCACTCACCCACATATTTTTTCCCTTTTCAAAAATGTGTTGTCATTGCTGGTCCTGTTATCTCCTCTCTTACTTTCTCTATCCGTATGGATTTTCATATGTCTGATTCCTTTCATATAAGTTCAGTACTTTTTAGTGTATATTCTGGGACAGAAGAAACTGAGAGCCAGACTCCACAAGTTGCCAAATTACAAAGTTGAATTCACAGCCTCACTAGGTCTCTTACGAGCAAGTCAAGGTGTTGATCAGGAAGGTGTTGTACCTCAAGAACTGGAGTGGGAATATATTTAAATATCTGAAAAACTCAGGGAACCCTGAACCCCTAAGCCTCACTAAGCCTCTATCACCAGCCGAAACAGAACCTGTTCCTATGTCTAATGAGGCCATTATTGCTGATCCTGAAGAAGATGCACCTAAAGGAGTAGCCTTGCAAGAGGAAGCCAATTATCTGTATGCTCTACCTCTTCGCTCTTCATTACTTCCAAACATATAACTGGAATTAGGTACCAGCATGCCCAAGGGGACCAATTATAAAGTATAACCTAGGAGTTACTGATTAGCACATACTGAGGATAAGGTGCACACAGACACACACATACCAAGATTTGCTAATTTATATGAATATGGGGAAAACACACATGAGGAATGAATTTCCTAAGGAGAAACTAACAAAATTTTAGATTCAGGCAGAATTTATCTACATGGGTGTATTTTTTAGAAATTTGGATTTGAATAGTTGGAAGCATTTCTAAGTGTTTTCTTGGTTGATTGCCTAAAACCTAGTCACAATAGGGAAGAGTGCTCCATGTGGCTGAGATACAATGCAGTTTTTAATGTCAAGGAAGGAATTCAAAGATGATGAAAGTGATAAATATTGGATGGCACTTATGTCCTCTTTCCAGACCATCTTTGAGAGTGCTTAGTGGCTATTCTACGTAGGCCAGGAGTGCCTGTGATAGGCTACCACTGGGGTGGCCCCTCTATTTCCATCACAATGGACAGATCCTGGCTCAGCAGAAGCCAAAGGATGGCACCCAACAGCCAGTGGTGTGGAGACATGCAAGGCTAGCACAATAAATCTTCAAGGTTTTTTGTCATGGGTCCTCAGTAGCAAAACAAACAATGAGCTTCTAAGGTCCCATTTTATTTAAAATATATTTTAAAATAAATAATTAGCCAAAACCGGTTTGGCTCAGTGGATGGAGCGTCAGCCTGTGGACTGAGGGGTCCCAGGTTCGATTCCGATCAAGGGTATGTACCTTGATTGCAGGCACATCCCTGGTGGGGGGTGTGCAGGAGGCTGCTGATTGATGATTCTCTTTCATCGATGTTTCTAACTCTCTATCCCTCTCTCTTCCTCTTTGTGAAAATTCAATAAAATATATTTTAAAAATAAATAAATAAAATAAATAATTAAAAAATTTAAAACACACACACACACACATCTGGCTCAAGTCATGACAATAGAGTGACAGCCCCACATCCAATTACTAGACCCAAAACTCCATGAAGAGGGAAGGCCTGGGTACTTTTGAGAACAATGCTGCAGTACCACCACAAGTATAGACCCATTTTCAATTATAAGGTAATGGGTTGGAGTGGAGAGGAGATCACTCAGGGGTTATTGGACAATGACTTAAACATAACACAAATTCTTCAGAATGCTTACTACTGCTAGTGCCCACGGGTCAGAGTGGGGGGGAAGGTGTCTATGAGAGTTAAGTCATAAATGGAATTTTGACCAGAATCTACTTTACAGTGGGCTCTATGACCCCAAATCCATTCCATAGTTATTTCCTCAGTTCTTGAGTATAGAACTGAACTACACATTTTCAGGGTTTGGTATCATTAAAGAAATAGATTCCTCACCTATAGAATAAGACCAATTAGAAAACAGGACTTGTGGAAGTACCCTCAATCCCTCCTATCTATAAAACAACAACAACAATCAAAAGCAATACTAGATATCCAAGGAAATCATTAATCCAGTCATCACTATAATACTCTTGTTAGTTCCAAGATGCAGAATTCTGTCATATTTCCATTAATTATTTAAGTGGGGGGGGGGGGGGAAGGAAGATGGTTTGCTCAGTGGTTGAGTATTGATCTATGAATCAGGAGGTCACAGTTTGGTTCCCAGTCAGGGCACATGCCCGGGTTGTGGGCTCTATCGCTGATCATTCAGGAGGCAGCCAACCAATGATTCTCTCTCATCATTGATGTGTGTGTGTGTGTGTGTGTGTGTGTGTGTATCCCTCTCCTCCCTTCATCTTTAAAATTAATAAAAATGCTTTAAAAAAAAAATGGCTGAATCCTAGAAAATAACATGGGTTCTTAGTACCATTGGATTATTATAAGTTAACAAGATGATGCCTTCAATTTTACCTGCTGTTCCAGATGTGGTTTCCTACTAGATCAAGCCGATATACCCTCTGGGACCTAGAAGATCCCATTCAATCTCTAATGCTCTTTGTTTCAATAATAAGAGAACATCAGAAAAAAAGTTGTTTTCTCTAGTAGCCTAGTAGGAAAATTATAGATCATATATGTAAAGGTTTATTTCTGAGCTATTACTCTACTAGTCTCTATGTCTGTTTTCATATAGGTACCACAGTACTTTGATTACTATTACTTTGTAATATAGGTTGAAATAGTGTGAAGCTTCCAGTTTTGTTCTTTCTCAAGATTGCCTTAACTATTCAGAGTCTTTTATGGTTCCATATAAATTTTAAGATTGTGTATTCTCACCCTGAGAAATATGCCATTGGGATTTTGGTAGGGATTGTACTGAGTCTGAAGATTGTTTTGGAGTCCATGGACATCAGCAAAAATATTAAGTCTTCCAGTCTATGCATGTAGGATGTCTTTAATTTCTTTCAGCAATATTTTATAATTTTCAGAGTCCAGTTTCTAGGACTCTATTTTTATCTTTCTTATGACACTTTATTGTCCTAACTGCCCTTCTCTACTAGAATGTGGTTTTCTGAATGGCAAAGATGTTTCTATCTCTCTGTCTCCACTCTATCTAACATAGTCTTTGCATACAGTAGGCTCTCTATAAATGCATGTTCTATCAATTAGAGCATGAGTGAATGCTAGGAGTCTTTTCCAGAATCTAGATGGGTTCAGGAATCTGGAGAAGGGCTATGGTAAATTATTAAAGAGGCTATAGACAAAACATAATTTTGGAAGGCATTTTGGGTAGCCAAAGGAGCTTGGCTGTAGGAACCAAGTTCTGCTTGTCTCAGGACCTCTTGCTTTTTATTAACACAAATTGTCCAAAGGCAAACTAGATATACAGATCAAAGGCAAGATTTAGTATACAGAATCCATTGTCAGATTGGGGAAACTGCCTATGGCTGTTCAGATGTTTGGCCAGTAAGAGGCAATAACATGTAGATTGAAATGCTCTCAGCTGTCTGGCAGCAAGCAATCATTTATGCAAATCTTTAGAAGTGGGGAAATGCCCTTAGCCATTTCCAGCAGGCAATCCTCAAGGTGCCATCAACCTTTTGATGAAACCTCTTGCATTTATGACATGCTGGAATTAGCTTCCGGCATGAGTTAGTCCAGACCTATAAGACATCAGATACTAATGAGTTTCAAAATCAAACTGACTTTCTTCATTGTATGCATGTTGGTATATAGACGGCTAAGCTTCTTCAATATTTCCACCTGAGAATTGCTGAGCATTCTGTTGTGAGACTGAAATGAACTATCATCCCTGAGACAGAAAAGTGAGAACTGGGCTAGAGATCTAGAAGCTGAGAATTGGGGCTGAGTACCAGAGAGGATTCTTGTGGCTGACAGAGTCCAGGGAGGGGAAAATGAACATAGCTAAGGATTCCTAACTGCAGGGCTGTCAAAGGCTGAGCAGGTGGATGTAGCAGTCAGCATTCTTTAGGGGAGCAGAAGGGGTGATTTCAGGATCCAAAGCTAATACGAGGCTCTGAATAGACAAGGCTGGAGAGGCGGGCTTTGGCGTGGGCGGGCCAGAGTAACTTCCTTGGTGAGTTGGCATCTGGCCCCATTGAAGCCCTGGAGCTCTTCCTCCATCGGCATGGATTTTCAGGTCTTAGAGTTCAGCCTCTCAGAGTTCTTTCTCTAGTAGCCAGCCTTACAATTTTCTGGAGGTGTTTTTCTCCCTGTCATCCAATTTCATTTACACTATTCTTTGATCAGGCTGGCCCGCCTCCGGACAAGCCTGTTGCTTCTGGCTGTGGTGGAATGACCAGCTATTCACTGCCCATGTCTTCTTTCCTCTTCCAAGCCATGCCTATCAATAGATGCACAATCAATGCCATGGGCCTTCAGGTCCTTCAGCATGAGGATGGGCTTGGGTCTCTCAGTGGGGACAGGCTGAACGTGGGAGATAATGGGTGGGGAATAGGTGCCTCCTGACAGCAAGGAGCCAGGAGAAAGAATAGTGGGGCTGAAGGCATAGGAATGCCTGAGCTTTTTTTTTTTAATTGATTTTTTACAGAGAGAAGGGGAGAAGGATAGAGGGCTAGAAACATCAATCAGCTGCCTCCTGCACACCCCCTATTTGGGGATGTGACCGCAACCAAGGCACATGCCCCTGACCAGAATTGAACCTGGGTCCCCTCAGTCTGCAGGCCGACACTCTGTCCACTGAGCCAAACCAGCTAGGGCAATGCTGTGGATTTGAGTTTCATGTGGGAAAGGATCCTCTTTAATGATACCATAGGGAGTCATAGACAGTGGAGGAAGTCTGACCCTGCTCTGGAGGGTGAACACAGGGTAAACCACAGGCAGAAGAGGATGGTGGCTAGGAGGATTTGCTTTGTACTTCCAAACCTTAACGGGTTGTTAATCAGTATCTCCAACTTCACTCCCGCTCTGGCAAAATCTGGCTAAGCGGAAGTCAAAGCTGTCTGCAGCGCCTTCTCCACTCGAGGTACCCCTGCCCTGATCTCCCGGCAGCTCTGTCCCTACCGCGTCCCTCCTGCATCCAAGGCAGCTTCCCAGGAGCCATGCCAAGAGCAGGTTCCTCTGACATGGCTCGGAGCTGTGTGCTGTGTTGTGGAGATGCATCCTCCCGCCTTTGGTTACCCAACTGCTCCTGTACTTGGTTATTGTTTTATAGGCTGCTCTTTCCCTGCGGCGTCTAAGAAGTAGGTCAAGGTACCTGCTTTAAGGGAGAGGTGCCAGGAGTTCGAGTCACCCGGCCTGCAGTCAGGAATCCCGAGTTCTATTTCAGGCTTCACAGCTGGTCAGCTACGGGGCGATCTTTGGGGCACACGCTCCGCTCTGCGTCTCCCCGGGCTCTTCTCTAAGACTCATGGTTTATGTTTCTCTGAAACCGAATCTCCTGGGGCTGCCATCTTCTTCCCTCCTTGCTCCCTCCGAAAAGTCCTTTAAAGCTGTTGGGTGCTCAAGGTTGGTGCCACGAGAGGCGTTTGGGCAGACACGGTGTAGTGGGTGGGGCCTTGTGAGACTGGACAGTCAGGGGCCAGCCCTCTGGACTGAAGGACAGGCCTGGTGTTGTGCCCCGGACACAGGAGCCAGGGGTGCAGGCAAGGGGCCTGGGTTTTATGAGAGGGTTGTAGATTGCCTCCTCCTCCCAAGCCTCTCTTTCTCTGGAATGCAGGGAGATGCAGCCTCTGGCTCATAAGGAAGCTCTGAAAATTGTGGTGCTTGCTCCTGATCCCAGCAAAAGACATTGTTTACAGTGACCGTGTTAACCAGGGTGTGCTTTGGGCAAACCTTTTCTGAAGCTCAGCTCTCTGGCTAATGCCACAGGGGGCCAGCCCTGATGGCCTAGGAGGCGGGTGGTCATGAGCCTGCAGAGGTCTGGGTAGCCCGAGACCCGCTTTAATCTCTACCTTCCGCACCCAGGCGAGAGGGGAGTGACATACACAGGAGAAAGGAGAGCAAAGGCAGGGAAGGGAGGGGTGGGCCCCGGGGCATGAGGCTGTTAGGAAGAACCGGATGGGAAGTTCAGTGTGGGTGTGGGTGTGGGTGGGACTGCAGGGCCTTGTGCTGTGGTGGAAAGAAAACGGGGCTTGGCACAGTGACTGGGGCTTGACTCCTCCGGGCCTCAGTTTCCCAGCTGTGAAGTGAGAAAAATAGTGCTCACCTTGCAAGGTTATGGGCTATTACATAAGATCATCTGTGTCCGGTGCCTGGCACAGAACCTGTAGCACAGTGGGCACGCAGCAAATGTCACTCCCTTCTCCACTCTCCTCCTTGTCATAGCCATCACTGTGTTCCAGGTTTGGGCAGGCAAGTAAGAACCCATTTAAGACAGGAGTCCCATCCCTAACCGGTTTGGCTCAGTGGATAGAGCGTCGCCCTGTGGACTGAAGGGTCCCAGGTTTGATTCCGGTCAAGGGCATGGACCTTGGTTGCGGGCACATCCTCGGTGGGGAGTGTGCAGGAGGCAGCTGATCGATGATTCTCTCTCATCGATGTTTCTAACTCTCTATCCCTCTCCCTTCCTCTCTGTAAAAAATCAATAAAATATATTTAATAAAAAAAGATAGGAATCCCAATTCTGATTTCCCTTCTCCCCAAGGTTGACCTACCTAACTGATCACCTGCTTGGTGTTTTTTTTTTTTCTTGGTCACACTCTTCTGGGAAGTGGGGCACGTGGATTCTTCTTTTTTGCTTCCCCCCCCCCCCCCCCCCCGCAAGTCTCAGCTTCCTCATGGGGACGGGGAGAGAACAACACTCTACCTGAGACTGCTACCGCAGCACCATTTCCTGCAGACATGTTGACCACACACACCTCAGAGAAGCTGGGCATGAGCTGAGTCCTTCACCACCGACACCCACAGTCCAGGGGAACCTCAGCCCTCTAGCCAAAGCCCCAAACGGCATCTGGCAGCCCAGCCACAGTGGCCTCATTCCTGTGCCTTTGGGAGCCGCACAGCAGTGGGATCTATTTGGGAACACGGACTGGGGGGAGGGAAAGGACTGCCCAGGCCTGCGTCCGTCATGAGGACCCAGGAGCACCCTTCAAAGGACGGCGCTGATGAGACGGACAGATGGAACCTAGGCTGATGCTGAATTTCAGATTAATGGCAAACCTTGTCAGTATAATCATGTCCCAAATATTGCATGAGACAGATCTAAAAACTGTGGGGTTTTTTTGTTTGTTTGTTTGTTTTGAAACTTAAATTGAACTGGGCACCCTGCATTTTTATTTATTTATTTATTTATTTATTTATTTATTTATTTATTAAAAATATATTTTATTGATTTTTTACAGAGAGGAGGAGAGAGGGATAAAGATCTAGAAACGTCGATGAGAGAGAAACATCAACCAGCTGCCTCCTACACACCCCCTACTGTGGATGTGCCCGCAACCAATGTACATGCCCCTGACCGGAATCGAACCTGGGACCCTTCAGTCCGCAGACCGACGCTCTACCACTGAGCCAAACCGGTTTCAGCAACCCTGCATTTTTATATGCTGAATCTGGCAGCCTAGATCCAACAGGAAAGCCTGTGGGCTGGGCACTCCAGGCCCTCCCATAATGGCCCAGAGGCCTTACCCGCCTCCCTTTCTGCCTCTGCTGGCGTCCCAGGCTCAGCTCCAGCAGGCAGATCCTACCTGCGCCTCACCTACTCTCTCCCTCTGCCATCCTGACCTTTGCAAACCGTGTCCCTTCTGGCTGGAACTATTCACACGATACCTCCACACAGAGAAACCCTGCGCATTCCTCAGAGCCCCTCTTGAATATTTTCCCCCCGAAACTGTTCCTTCTGTGAGCCTCCACCGTAGAACTTATTAGCATTTATATCATTTTTGCATGTCTCCTGCGTACCTTTCACAGCGTCTAGCACATAACTGGGAGTAATCACTAAATATTTCATAAAAAGAATGAATTAACCTACCAACCAACCTACCAATAGAGGTCTGGCCCTGGCTGATGTTGCTCAGCAGTTAAGAGTGTCAACCCTCAAGTCAAAGGATCTCGGGTTCGATCCCCAGTCAAGGGCACGTACCTGGGTTGCAGGCTCAATCCCTGGCCCCAGTTTAGGTGGGTGTGGGAGGCAACCAATCAATATGTCTCTCTCACATCAATCTCTCTCTCTCTCTTTTCCTCTTCCCCCGTCATCCCACTCGCTCTAAAAATTAATAGAAAAATATATCCTCAGGTGGAGATTAAAAAAATAAAAATAGAGGGCTATAACTTTCCTGCACAATTTGCTATCTTCCCTTCTGGCATGCAATATTTTTATCAGTATTTATCTTGTCCTCCCTGCCAGCCATTTCCCTCCTGCAGACAGACACTGCATTTCCACAGCGCTGCAGATACCAGCGAACAATGGGTCTGCTTTGTTTAGAACAGACCGTGGGGTGGGAGTATCTTCCATGGCCAGACCAAGGATTCTCCAAATTTTCCTTCCTGCCTGGTTCGGCTGTGACTGTCAGCAGATCTCGCAGTCACCTGACCTGGCCCTGGAACTGAGACTAGAGACAGAGCTGCTTTGAGAGCCGCCCAAGGGCTCTAGACCAGCTGTGATCGCCAGGAACCTCCCCGGGCTTTCCCAGGGGGCTCCAGGACTCGCGGGTACTGCTCAGAGAGGGAAAGAGGGAAAAGAACAGGAACAACACCTGGAAATAGCAAGGAAGCGGGAGGAGATGCAAGGACAGAGAGAAACAGGAAACACGGGCTTGGGGTACAACAGAGAGAGCACTGTTCCAAGAATCCAGCAATCTGGATTCCCTCTCTCTGGCTCTCTCCCTGCCTTGGGTGAGGAAGGAAAAAATAATAAATAAATATGAGAGTGCCCGCTGTGTACTGTCACGAGGGTTTTATACCAACTTCCCAACAGTCCTGCAGGAAACTGAGGCCCAGAGAGGGTAGATGACTGGCCTGCAGACATGCAGCTCAGTGGATCGAGGAAAAAAAAAAGAACACAAACCAGCCTCTCTCAGCCTCAGTTTCCTCTTCTGTAGAATGGAAATTATTACACCTCCCGTCCCTAATATCTAGTAGACACCTCAACCATGGGGGCAAGAGGGGAAATTAAGAAGTAAATATCGAAAGTGTGGAGGAGGCTGGGTGAGAAGCCTGGGGAAAGGCCAGCGCTGGACTAGGGAGGAGAAGTTTTCAGGGTGTGTGTGGGTCCTGAGCCCTCTGGGACTGATTCTCAACACAGCCCCGGAAGATGGAGCAGCGGGCCCTGGGACACAGGCAGAGAGGACCCTCACCGCCAAGCTGGTGAAGAACACCCAACATCTGGAGAGAAAAGGCAAACTGACTTCCTGCAGCACCTGGGGGCGGACTGGAGTGTGATTCCTGCGTTGGGTAGCAGTCACGTGGCCAGGGAGTGGCTGGAGGGACGCACCGAGAATGGGGCTCAGCTAAGGGGGCCAGGGGAGGGTGGAAGGAAAGATGTTCCCCAATTCGTCTTCCTTGCACCCCTGGCTCACCTTACGCATCCAGGAGCCATCTGGGAGAGGGGTACACCTGCCGCTTCCAGCACCCCTGCTGATCCCGGGTCCACGGGCACTTTGACAGGAGCAAGGAGTTACCCTGGGTTTGGGATAAGGAGTTGCGTCTCGGGAACTGGGTTTGTGGGAGGCGGGGGGCGGGGCTCCGCGGGCGGGGGCGGGGCTCTGCCTGCGGGGGGGCGGGGCGGGGCCGCGCCGCCAGTGGCCGAGCCGGGGAGGAGGGTCTCCTCATTAGCATAGCCCCGCCCCCGGCACCGCCCTGCCCAGGAACCGGAGCAGAGGCCGGTGGCGCTCCGCCTGCCAGTAGCCTGGGCGCGCGGCTCCCGGCTCGGGGCCTCCCGGTCCGGCCCCGGCCTCTGGCTCCCGCCCGCCGGCCTCGCAGGCTCCGCCGCCGCCGCCGCCGGTGAATGAACGGCTGGCGCCGCCGGGGGCTGGCTGCAGGCGACCCGGCCCCGCGGGAGGCGCGGGCCCCGCGGAGATGTACGGTAAGGAGGGCTCTGCCTCCCGGCTCGGCTCCCAAACTTGCAAAACGCGGACCCTTGTCCCCCGCGGGGCTCCGGCGAGGCCGCGGGGCGCGGACCCGGAGCCCGGCCGCCTCTTTCTGTTGGTCGCTCCGTGCGCGCGCCGGCGCTGGGAGGACAAAGATGCCCGCGCTGGGGACCCTGGTCCCTGGGGTCCCTGGGGAGGGGGAGACGGGGAGGGATTGCAGGCGATCGGGCGGGGGGCGCTGGTCCGCCGGGGGCCGGGGGCTGAGTGATCCCGGGCGCTGGGCTCCGGGAAAGCGGGTCCCCCCTGGAGTCTTGGGGGAGGTGGTCCTGGGTGACAGCGTTTGCAGAGCTGACAAAGGCGGGTGGTGCTGAGGAGTTTTCTGCGGAAGCCGGTCCGGATTGCGGAGGGCGGGGGACGCTCGCTGCCAGCTACCCGCCGCCCGCCTTCCGTCCGGCTGCGGGGATGTGGGAGGCGGCGCCCGCGGTGCAGAGGCCCGGGGAGTCTCCTGGATGGAGGTGGCCAATGCCTGCCACACGGGCCCAGGCACCCAGGTCCCCGAACTTCCCGATCGGCCCTCTGCAGTGATGGAGGAGGGAGACGTTGCTGAGGGCGCAGCAGCGCAGCTCTGGATAGCCACCTTCTGGCTCTCCCCTGGCCTCTCTTCCCTTCTCCCACCAGCACCCCCTGATATGCAACAGTTAGCCAGACCCTCGAGATGCATGGTCTGCTTCAGCCCTGGCCAGGAATTCCTCCGGTCTGGGAGGCAGCGTGGGTGAAGGAAGGGGAGCACTTTGGTTTCCACATCGCAGCACTGGGGACCCAGACCAGTCTAGAAATCAACTGTATCACAGAGCATCCGGCCTCTCTGAACCGCTGTGGTGTGTGTGTGTGTGTGTGTGTGTGTGAGAGAGAGAGAGAGAGAGAGAGAGAGAGGGGATCCAGATAGGCGTAAGACCATCAGAACCAGATTCTGACAGCTCTCCTAGGGCTAGCAAGAGAAGGGAAATTGTTCTCACCTCCCATCTCCACTGCCAGGCCGGGGCTCAGGGGACATGGAGGGTGAGTTTGGGAGAAGAGCACATTCCCAATTTAACCTGCCACTGAGGCTGCTCGCTGCTCACTCTGCAAGCAGACTGTGAGTCACAAAGTTTGTTGGTGGCAAAGGAAGCTGAGAGCTTGGTACGCAGACACAGCCATCAGTGGGCCTCACTGTGGAGTGAGGGAGAGAGGGAGGGAGCAAGGGAAGGAGAGAGACAGCCTTTTCATCAGTCTCCTTCCCTGCCCAGCTGGTAACACGTCTGCATTTCTGAACCAGGTCGACATCAGCAAGTCTTATTTCCCTTGGATGGATCCAAGGGGGCAGTGGGTGGGAGGCAAGGCTGACCTCAGAGCCCCTCTGCTGGCCGCGGGGCCTCTGGGGCAAGGCAACAAGGCAGGTGTGTTTCATAAGCCAGGACGCTGTGAGGCGCCCCGGGAGAGAGCTACTTTCTGACTCTCTGTGTTCTCCGTCTTCTTTTCTGCAGACTGAGCAGCCTGGAGCTGCAGATCACTTGACAAAAGCATGTGACTGCAGGGGGGTGGGGGGTGGGGGGCCCGCAGTGGGGAAGGCGGTAGGACAAGGCCCATCAGAATGGGTAAAGATTAGGAAGCCTCGCTCTGGCTCTGCGGGGGCCGGGGTCTGAGTTAGTCTGACACCTGAGCACTGGGGTCCCAGCCTGCTCTGATGTAGGGAGCAAGTCCAGGGAGAGTTGGATAGAACAGATGGAACCGGGGAGCTAACCTGTCTGGCTGCTGTGTTCTGATGCCCATAGATTTTTTCCTTTTCCTTTATGGTATGTTTGTATTCCTCTGGATGCAAGTAGAGGCCGCCCTTTCCCCTGAGTGATTCATAGAACGATGATAGAGCAAGTGCTCTGGGCAGTTGCCCACAGCAAAAGAAAGCCATTCGGAGGTTATTGTGTCTCACGCAGCGCAAAGCCCTGTCCTGGGACGTGTGAGGGAGCCCGCCCTCCAAGGGGAGGGCATCGGCCTGGATTTTCCTATTTCCTTGATTTTTATGGGGGGGAAAGGGTCCGTGTGACACTTGTAATAATTCCTTCCCCGGAGATCAATAGCCTGATGAAAACAGATGTGGATGGGGAGGTTGGAAAGGCATAGAACCACAGACTTCTTCCATTTAGTTTTTAGGTTATTTCTGTTAGCTGAAATCCTTGTCTTTTGTGACGAAAAATTAAAATGTATAATGTTGAAGAAATGAAAGTTTGTTCTTTAAAAATGCTATTCTTTTCGTGTAATTGTCTTCCCTTCTTTTACAATCATACGCTATGGCATTTATACGGAATCACTTATATGTCCCCCTGTTTTCCAAGTGAGTTGCCCGAGGTGATAGCGTCGGATGGAAATGTGCAAAACGCAGGCCGGGCCTTCCTGGCCAGTGTGCCCCGCCCCCCGTGACTTGGGTGAAGTCTCCTTAGAAAAATGCCATCGTGGATTTTATTTGTTGAGCAGTAAGCTCCCCCTCCCCCTCCCCATGTAGAGCCAGAAGTCACCTAAGAGCTTGACCCATCTCAGTGACTTGATCTGTTATGAATTCATGGACCCTAACTCCAGTCCCCACCTCTCAGCTGCTCGGCGATCCTGGACAGATCTTTGTCTCCCCTCTTCACCCTTCCTCACTTTACCTCCGCTCTCCCCACCCCCAGTTCAGTCTCCCTCAGTCTTCTCTGTCTGTGGGGGAATAAGGGTCCCATGTCTTTGCTGGAGGACGCAGTGCTATCGGGGACAGAAAGAACGCTAGGCCTGGCGGCCGCCCATCTCCATCCAAAAGCCAGGTCCCCGGTCTGTGACCTTAGGAATTACATCTCAGTGGAAAATGGGGAGGCTGGTGTGAGGCTCCGAGCCTGGCCGTGGCCGTAGGAGGTTGTGCACTCACAAGGCGATTGCTCTGGAGTCTGGCCCCTCCGGCTGATCTTGGGCCCTTACCCAGCTCTCTTCCTCTCTGCTGGCTCCTTAAGATGCCTGTTTGTGTCACCTCCCACCCCACCTTAATCTCACCAATCACCTTGACCTAGCTGGCCATTCAAGCCACCAAACACCCAGCTGCTACCTCAGCAGGCACTCACTTCCAAACCCTAGTCCCTTTCTGGAAATGGCCGTCCAAAGGCCCCGAGGGGTGCGGGGCAGGAATGTTACGGTCTTGTTTATTCCCGTGAACACAGATGGACAGGGACCTGGAGCAATAGAAGCACCGGGGGAGGAAGATTGGGGGGGCGCATCCTGTGCAAACATGGATTCCCACGTGCGTTTCTTTGTGTTGGAATGGAATGCCTAGCAGTTGCCCTGTGCCCCTCTCCTGGATGGAGCCACGCTTGTCCTGCCTGGAGCGGCCCGCCCACCGCTGAGGGGGGCAGGGCTGCCGGAGAAGTGCACCCTCCCGGATCGGCCCTGCCGGCCATGCAGAGCCATCCGGAAGGTTTTCCCCAGAACACAGTCTGTGTGGCCGGGTCTCGCTAAGACGGCGCTGCTCTGACAACCCCCTCACCTGTACCGGTGGGTGCTGCCGCCAGCCCGGCCATGCCTTTCGCCCGCTCTGTGCTGACGAAGGGAGGCGGCAGGGCTGCCTCTGTGAATGTGCTGCTCAGAGCACGCGTGTGTGTGTGCTGTGACTGTGGCGGGCGGCCTGGAGAGACCACAGGGCGGGCTGACTGCCCGAGGTACAAGCTCACCTTTGCAGAAATTTCCATAGGTCCTGCCGCTACTTATCCCAGGGGACACCCACAACCACACGCATGTGGGTGCATGCGCGTGTGCACACACACACACACACATATGCATGCACGCTCCACCCTCCTCACCTCTGTGCACTCCCTACACACCACTACTCACCACCCCCCCTCCAAACTCCTTGCCTCCAGTACACTCCCCACCTCCCCATTAAGCCACTCCCCACTTCCATGCACACACAGACCCACGCTCCAAACTGTGAACCAGTTATAGTCGGGCATGTGCTATGGAAGATGTTTGCCTTTTAAAGGAAGCAGCAGTAGTATTGCCCTAACTGGTTTGGCTCAGTGGATAGAGCATCGGCCTGCAGACTCAAGGGTCCCAGGTTCGATTCCGATCAAGGGCATGTACCTTGGTTTCAGGCACATCCCCAGTAGGGGGTGTGCAGGAGGCAGCTGATTGATGTTTCTCTCTCATTGATGTTCCTAACTCTCTACCCTCTCCCTTCCTCTCTGTAAAAAATCAATAAAATATATATTTTTAAAAAACAGTAGGACTGGGTGAGTGGGAAAGATGGGGGGTGTGGGATAAGGTGAATTGAAACTTTAAGCACACATACATACCCAATGCATCTGAAATGTGGGTTATGTAGGCAGGTATAGAAAAATGGTATATTTGGAAATGGGTGCTAAATTACCTAGAGCTGGAAACTTACTATAACCTAACTTGTTCTAAAGAGGATTCGGGGCGTTTATTTTACATGCTCACCTGTACTACAATAAATAAAGAGGCACATCACAAAGGAAATGTGTGAGCAGAATAGAAAAAAAATAAAGCCAAGAATAAAGTGATTTCAGGGGAAATTGCCCACCTGCAGCGTTGTTGAAAATTCAGTTTCAAGCTCCTTGTAGGCCACAAAAGAGGGAGCAAGCCATTTGCATGTCTCATCGCATCTATAAAAGCCTTTCTTAAGAAGGTAATTGCCAAGGATAACTACAGCTTTTTGAGATGCTAAGAGCTGACAGAAATCCCTCCCCAAGTTCCTTCTAAAAGAGATGTAGTTTATAAACGTTGATCTAAATTAGATTTTTCTTTTTTAAAAATATAGTTCCCTTCATCAGCTCTATTTCTGTAGAGGATGGAGATGGGTCCAAAGGCAAGTTTGTGGGTTCTGATTCCTCACGCTGAAATTGTGCCTCCTCCTCCCCCGCCCTCGTGGCTCCCTGCCTGGTTTGCCGGGAGCCGGGACTCTCCTTCGCAGCTGCCGCTGTCATTTCTCCGCCTGGATGAGTGTGTCTTCGGGGAGTTTGCTGGAGAAGCCGCTGCTGCCTTCCTAATCCAGGGATGCCCTGGTCCCTCTCGTTCACGTGCCTCGTTTCACTCACAGCCACTTATCACCGTCTCATCTTCCTCTTGTCCTCATTCCCACTAGACCGGCAGCCCTGAGAGAGCAGGGAACTCATCTCTCTGGTTCCCCCTGCGTCTGTAGGGCCCGGGCCGCCGCCTGGGACAGGGCCGGTGCTCGGGAACCTCCCTGAGAGGACGAATGCTGAGCTGGCTGTCATTTTAAAAAATGTACCTCTCTGTGCCTTCCGACCCTGTATGCATTTTGGCCATACACGTGTCGTGAGCAACAATCCATGAATGTAATCCACGAATAACAATCCATGTCATGAGTAAGATAATACTGTTATCTTAGCTTCCACTCCTTGGGCACTACTGTGTGATAAGCAGTATTCTCTAAGCACTTTTAATGCATTAACGGATTTAATCTTCCCCAAATTGTACGAGTTAGGGGTCATTTTTCTCATCACCGAAATGGGAACACTGAGACACGGAGAGGTTTAGCGACACCCCACACCCACCCCCACCCCCGTGGCTGCACAGCTCTGGCCGAGCTGGGATTTGAACCTGGGCATCCCAGCTGCAGAGTGCGGCCTCGCCCTCCTCTCACTGCTCTGTCCTTAGAATATTCTCAGCGTTCCAGAGCGGCGGTCGCCAACCGGTTGTCCATGGAGCACTGATGGTCCATGTGGTCCGAAAGGTTGGTGACCGCCATCCCGGAGGGCACAGGTCTTTCCGCGGCAGAGCGCCCGGTGCCTCTCGGACCTGCACGTTCACATGAGAAGAACAGGAGCGTGTAGGGGACGCGGCCGAGCTGAGGGCCGCACGCCTTCTCTGGGGTCCCAGGGGAAGCTGAGAGCTGTCACGTCTGGTTGGAGCCTCTGCCTCTTGCCACCCTCCCCTCCTCCTCTGCTATTGCTTTTGCTTTGACAGGGAGGCAAACGGCTCCAGGAAGAGCCTGCGGGGTCCTCCAGGAGGCTGGATTCATAAGAGAGGAGCCAGGGCAGCAGGGAGGCGAGGGCGGAGGGCGGAATGCAAGGGCCAGGGATGGCATGGAAAACAAGGAAGCGGGAGCATCCATCTTGCAGAGAGAGGGGAGGACAGGCAGGCAAGCAGGAGGCGCTGTCACAACCACAGCCACACACGTGCCGGGGCTGGCGGTGCTCTTAGAGGTGTGCTCCCTGGTCAGTGCCAGCCTGGAGGAGAGCAGGCACTGGGGCCTTCTCTCGCGGGAGGAGCGCCTGCTTCCCAGACAGTTTGGTGTGAATTAGGCCTTCTTCCCACCCCGTTAGGGCCAGCCTGTTTGCACATGGCGATCGCGGCCTCTGGGAGGTGGGGAGCCTAGACAGTTAGTGCATCTTCATGGCGATCGCGGCCTCTGGGAGGTGGGGAGCCTAGATAGTTAGTGCATCTTCCTCTGAGCCCGTTCTCTCCGTTTGGTGGTGAGGGGTCACATGAGATGTCTGTATCCACGTGTTTAACTTACAGACACTGAGCCTAGGAAAGGTGATGCTGGTGCCATCCCAGCAGTGTCTGTGGATGCTCCTGGGGCATGGCTATGCCGTCTGCAGACACGGTGACAGTTCCCGCGTCCAAGGGTAGGTATGCCCTGTTTAGACAGCGTTTGTTAGACTCCTTAGACACCGGGTCTGGCGATCAGAGCATAAGAGCAGAGAGCTGCTGCAGCGTTGGTGAGCTGGGCACCTGCCTCCGTGAAGTCGCCTGCTAGACGCCCCCCCCCCCCACCAAGAGGGGACATCCGCGTGCTGACAGCGCTCAGCACTGTCTAGTTCCCCAGAGGACCATCTGCGGCTTGGCGGTCCATGGCGGTGCCTCTCATCCCTGCTCCAGAGAGAAGACAGACGTGCCATCTTCATCTCAATCCTCATGCATGACTAACACCTAGCAATGTTTATTCCCTGTCGATCAATTCATTACCTCGACTCAGAATCCCCCCCTGGGGTGGATGTCATTGTGTCTGTGGTTAAGCTGGGGACACGGAGTTAAGAAGTGCAATAACTTGCCCAAGGTCCTGCAGCTGGCCCACCCTCTCCAGTGTCTCCCAAGCAGGGGTTCACAGAGCATCATGGGAGATTCTGCTTTGGCACCTCATGGCAATTCCAGGGGTCTGATGCCAAACAGCAAGTGTCACTGCAAGGGAATGCCACATGGGATATTTCAGTAGATTTGACATAGCTTAGGTGTGGCTTTGCATCCAGGAAAATGGGTGCCCCCGTGCCCATCCTGAGGTCCGACTAGCCATCTGAGAATGAGGATTTCTGGGTTCCACGGCCAACTTTCTCACTGCCCCCCAGAAGGACCCAGGTAAATCCCAGCATCCAGGAACCAGGAGTCTTAGATTCTTGGCTTGGCAGTGCTCCAAGTGTCATCAGAACTATTCAGAAAGACTTCCCTCCGTGTCCCAACTTCCTTTTTAGACGGACAGAACTTGAAATAACATTGATCAGTTGTGTGAAGAAGAACCCCTCAGTTAGCTTAGGAAGGCACTACTTGCAGGAGAGGGAAGCATTTCCAGCCCCGCCCACTTCTCAGGACCTCGTTCTGGAAGGATGCTTCCCGAGCAGAGGCCTGCAGGGTGCAGGGTGCAGGGTGCAGGGTGAAGGGTGAAGGGTGAAGGGTGGGCGCCGAAAGAGCCCGGCACGCCGCAGCCTCCTGCCGAGCCTCCTCTGTCTCGCCACTGTGTCTTTTACTTGGATGTTACTTTTGCCATTTATTTGCCACACAGAATATCATCTATTTCCTTATACTCCAGATCTGTGACTCCTTGGGGACCTCTGTCTTGATCATCTTTGTTTTTCTAGCATCCCGCAGAGACCTTTGGGATGCAGTAGGGATCCACTGTGTGCCTTGAACTGTAAATTAATTCCGTGTCCGTCACACGTCTACACATACCAACCCAGCAGTCCCTGCTGCCACGGTGCCAATGGCAGCGGGCTGGGGTTCCATAAGGAGCCTGCAGTGACAGCTGTAATATTTCACCGTCTTCGTTCGGTGCGCCATCGCACACCGACTCTAACTCCGCACAGAATGGAGGATGGGACAGACTAGAACGCCTTGACGGTGTTGGTCGTGAGAAACAGCCGCTCGGCCTGCGCACTGAGGCGGTGAAGGCAGGCAGAGAATTACGCGCACGTGTTTTGTCACTGTGGGCTCGGAATCAGCACCACGATCTTTTTCTTCCCCCCCTCACCCCCCCCCCAAAAAAAAGAAAGTGCCTGGGTGGTGTGATTTATTGGCAGATCTGCATTTTGATTTCCATCCATACAGTGTGTGCATTATTCTTTCACCAAACAAGATAGATGAAAAGGCCCCTGGAGGCCAAAGCAATGAAATGCGTGTTTCTCATTGTGTTGGAAGCACCTGGCCAGATGTTCCTGGACCCGCCGCTGTTCCGGCTGGTGAGCCCTGGCTGGTGAGCCGTCAGTCAGGGAGCTGGAGGGAGTGTGGGGGCAGATGGGAGGGGGGAGAGAAGGCAGGGATGCTGAACTTTGCTGAGGATTATATGCAGACAGAGGAGAAGGCGGGGTGGGGGTGGGGGGAGATGTCAGACTGTGCTAGTATTTTACCTTCGTTTTTTAAAAGTTTTCCCCCTCAGACACACACATGACATGCCATTGTCAGAATCGATGGTACCCTGCATGGATGTCGTAAATCAGGCTGGGCATTTGTCACCTTCTGACTCGGGGGTGTAAATAAAAGGAGACGCAAAAGCTGACATCGTTATACTCTTTGGATCGCTGCAAAACTTGAGCTCAAATTAAGAATGTCATTCAAGTGTCGTTTTTTTGTGTAAAGAAAGAAAGTTCACACCCATGAGATGAAGAGCATGTCCGTTACATTTTGTGGAGGTGGCTGGAGGAACATGATCAAACCTGCAGGCAGACTACGGTGCGGATGGGTGGTCTGAATTAATGGCAAATGTGTGTTCACCTTGGAGGGTGCATCTCGGGGAGCTGGTCAGTATCCCCCGAGCAGCAATGCAGGTGCCACAAGCAGTCTGAGGGGCAGCCAGTGGGCCGGGGCCTGCCAGACAGAGTCCACAAAGGACAGTTAACAATGAGTTCAGATGTCGACCCCAACTGACCGGCAGGGCTGGGCACCTTAAACTACAGGTTGATTTTGGAGAATGCCGCCTCCCACATTAGCAGCAACAAGTTTTATTTATTTATGAGAAGCTAATAACGCCAGACCCAGGAGCTGGTCTGTAATCAATGCACGTCTGTTAGCCCAGACACAAACGGTGGTTATTTCTGGATGATAGGATCACAGATGACATTTAAAATGTCTTTTAAAAAATATTTTGGTTTTTGTTTTGTTTTTTGTATTTTGTACAGTGAGCACACATTAGAATGGCAGAATAAAAATAAATATATTAAAAGTGTGTTGTTTTTTTTTACCATCCAAGAACTGTGGTTAGTTATCTGGAACCTTCTAATTATGTTTTAGAAATACTTATTCAAGGGACATGCAGAAACAAATCTACAATAAGAAACCGCATCATGGCTGGAAAGGGAAACTTTGTGAGGGCATCAAAATGCCCTCTGCCTTGTTCAACCTTAGCCTCGGTTTGGCTCAGTGGATGGCGTGTCAGCCTGTGGCCTGAAGGGTCCCAGGTTCGATCCCAGCCAAGGGCCTGTACCTCAGTTGCAGGCCCTGGTCCGGGCATGTGCAGGAGGCAACCAATCGATGTTTCTCTCACATGGATATTTCTCTCTGTCTTTCCCTCCCTCTTCTACTCTCCCTAAACATCCGTGGGAAAACATCCTGGAGTGAGGAATTTATTATTATTTTTTTTTTTTTAAAAGGCCTCCGTTTTGTTCGGGTGGCGTTACACAGAATATAAACAGTGGTCAAAACGCCCGGCACTGCCGCTGAAGACCTGCATTTATTGCGTGTGAGCCGTATTGCCGTGGGACAGCGGGAACCCCAGCAAGGGAAGGAAACATGCCTGCCAACAAAGGCCGGCCTGTGTGGCGCCCCTGGCAGGCAGAGGGCTAAAACGACAGCCAGGGACGGTGCCAGCCGGCACCAGGGCGCCTGCCCAGGACGGCCTGCAGCACCCCAAGGACAGCGCTCACTCAGAGCTGCTGGTCAGGGGCGCACGCTGCTAGACAACCTATGTGCCAAGCAGGGAGCGGGGGGAGCTGGCCTGGGGAGCCCAGCCCGCGGCTGGCAGCCGGGAGGCGGGTGACGCGGCCCGGACAGGGCTCCTACGGAGGGCCATCTGCTGCCGGCCTCGGAGGCACTGCTGGCTCTAATGGACCTGAAGTGACAGGACAAAGCCCGGCTGTAGCACCGGCACCCGCAGGGCTGACGGCTGAGCAGGGCCAGGCGTGTGTGTATGTGAGTGTGTATGTGTGTGTGTGTGTGTGTGTGAGTGTGTATGTGTGTGTGTGTGTGTGTGCACAATTGATTTCCCCACTTCCTCCCAGGGCTCCCGTGACCTCTCAGCCCACAGCCTCTATCCCGTGACTTTCTCCTCCTTTAATGGCCCGATTATTCACCTGTTTCTTCATAATGTGCTGGCTGTGACATCTCTGCACAAAGACCTGTACTTCCCTGGCTAAAAATGGATCTCCCCCCCCCCCCCCCACTAATGGCACATAGAAGTGGATACGTCTGAGTCTCCTTTGCAGCCCAGGGGTGAAGTGTGAGCATCTTGGACTCTGACTGGCACTGGTGTGAATCCCAGCTCTCCCCTGTGACTTTGGATGTTACTTTTTCGTGTAAAATGGGACACTAGACCCCACCTCCATATTGTTGGAGGGATTAAACAAAATAATTCGTCCCAGCCTCTTCACGGGTCCTGCTGTCTCAGGAGAGCGTCATGTCCCTGCCAGCTGGGTCTCTGCTCTGGGAGGCCGCTCAGCTTCGCCGCTGTCTGCACCGCTGCGCTGGCTCCTCGCAGCGGGCACAGTCCGCTGCAGGGACTTCCGCTCTTAGGCCGGTCCGTCCAGGATGCCCGGGCGCGCCTGACGGCTTCATTCAAAATGGGTCTCCGCCGCGCCTGGCCTGCTGCTTACTTGGCTTGCTTCGTTTGGCTCGACCCAGGGCCCGTTTGGCATTTTTGCTGAATTCCAGGGCGCGCTCTTGACTCTGCGCGCTCTTGCTTCTGTTTGGAGCTTCCCCGGCGTCGCCTCTGGCATCTCCTCTGGCACCGCGACCACCACCCGGCCTGGCTGTGAGCGGCAGCCGCTCTGGGCCCGGTGCCTGCCTTGTGCTCGGGCACCACGGCTCGTGCTGAGACAGACTCTCTGATTACAGGCTTCGGAGTGATTGATCTTGGGCTCCCAGCCTTTCGGCGTCTGCAGTTTAAATCTGTTTGCTCGTCCGTGTATTTAAAGCTCCCGCCCTCGCGCTCCATCAGTTTGGCTCCCTTGCCGCGAAGCTTCTCTCTCTGGTGCCGTGTGCTCACTTGGGAACCTGGGGGTAACGAGTCCAGCCCTTCGTAGGCTGCCTGGAGACACGGTGGGAAGCCGAAAGGATTGTGTGGGATGGAGGAAGCATAAATGCAGTAAATACCGAGTCCTGATTTCTAGTTCTTTAAAAAATATATATATATTTTTTTTTAATTGATTTTTTACAGAGAGGAAGGGAGAGAGATAGTCAGAAACATCGATGGGAGAGAAACATCGACCAGCTGCCTCCTGCACACCTCCTACTGGGGATGTGCCCGCAACCAATGTACATGCCCTTGACCAGAATCGAACCTGGGACCTTTCAGTCCGCAGGCCGACGCTCTATCCACTGAGCCAAACCTGTTAGGGCTGATTTCCAGCTCTGAACTCCCAAATTTAAACCAAGTCACCGGTGAAATTTCTAAGACTGTTTCCATGTGATCTGTTCTGCTCTGTGCTTCAAGCTCTCTGAGGGCAGGAAAGTTTTGTATCCCCATAGTCCACGTGCACTTACCATAAAAATCGAGTGCCCTGACACCAAGGTATAAGTATTTGGATGGATGGATTTCAGATGAGTGGACTCCCACCCTTTATCCACCACCCGGCCCTACCCTGCGCCCAGAACACCTACACACACACACACACACACACGCACGCATGCGCGCGCGCGCGCGTGCATTAAGCTCGCCTCTTGCTCTCATGTATTGCGATCCCCTGGGCTTCAAAGGCCCACAGAGTACTTCCTTCCATACATGTAAGCAATACACTGCTGAGGCTGGTAAGCAGTGCTGATGGAGTGAGTGCTGATGAAATGGAACAATAAAATACCAACAGTACTCTGTTAGTGGCAATCCTGTCATCCAAGCTACAACATACATCCGAGGGTCCTAAAACCAGCGACACTTGAAGTCAAAGACGTCAGCGTCACCTCAGACGTTCACCCCGGCCCAGGGACCCGCGCCTGCCACAGCACGGGCCCACAGCGACCGATGCAGAGGCAGGCCACGCCCGCGTTACCTTTCCTGCTAAATAAGTGATCCATGTCCCATTTCATGCTGCGTCTAATCCAGCGGCCATCTCACCTTCGATCTCTCCCCGGGTCCCCACCTAACCCACATAGAGTAACAGAGACTCTGATGTCACCTGTCCACTGATAACCCATCCAGAAGGTCACCGGTGGAGGCTGATTGCCCAGCCCCCCGGGGTCGGCAAACTGCGGCTCTTTGGCCCCTCGAGTGTGGCTCTTCCATAAAATACGACGGCCCGGGCGAGAGCGTTTTGAAGAACTGGCGTCAGAAGAAGTTTAAAGAATTTGGCTCTCAAAAGAAGTTTCAGTCGTTGTAGTATTGATATTTGGCTCCGTTGACTAATGAGTTTGCCGACCACTGGTGAAGCCGATGCCTTCACCTTCTCGGCTCTCACCAGAGTTTTATCCTCTCCTGACCGGTTCCACCTTCTGAACCTCAGCGTGCCCCTCGCTGTGCAGACGCGGCGAGCTCCTGCCAGCCTCTTGCCTCTAAAGGTCTCCCCTAGAAAGGCCCTGACTCGCCATTCCCTCACTTCCCTGGTGCCGTTCACGTGTGAAGGGCGGGCGAGGGCCGGGGCTGGCGTGGTGCGACGCACGGACCTCTGGTTCTCCACTCGGACCCCGGATGCCACCACGTGGCTCTGGGGCAGGTGAGCACCCACCGGAAACCTCTGCTTTCCGTCTCTCTTTCCTGGTCATGGACCTGCCACTTCCCTGGGGGGGAGGCGGCATGTGCCCTGCCTGCCCACATCCCACACCACACGTGGACCCTTCTGGTTCAGGGCCTGGTCCTGCTCTTCTGCCAGGAGAGCCCCAGTCTTAGTGGCCTGAGGGAGGGTCAGACCATTCTCCACCTGTCTGTCCACTGGCAGTGCATGCCTTGTACATCCTAAGGGCACATAAAGGTGATCGGGCTGCCATTCGGTGTAATGACAGTTCCCCCCTCTTGGCCTGGCACTAGGGGCACTTCACCGCCAGGCCCCTCCCTAGGGCTCCAGCTTTCCCACAACAGACTGGCACACTGATTCCTTTCCGAATGCTCCCTTGCCCGGGCTCCTCTGAGCGTTTGCTCATGCTGTTCCCACTGCCTGGGATTCCCGCCCTCCTTCTCTCGGTCGGCGTGTTATCTGTGCCTCATGTCTCCTGGGAAGCATCTCCACTGAAATGACGCCTCCCTCCTCAGAAGCCCCAGCATTCTGGTTCAGGTGACGCTTCCTTTCGTTAGAGCTCGTTCAGCTCATGCCCAAGGGGACAGGGCCTGTGCACTCTATTATTTTCCGTCTTCCGACATGTCTGATGCACTCAGCTGTTTGTGTTACAGGCCTGTGTGTGCATGAATGAAGGAAATGGCTCCCGGGTCTTTAACCAGCCCCTGCAGGACCCAAAGCTGAGCAAGTATAGAAAACTGTGTGTGTGTGTGTGTGTGTGTGTGTGTTTTAAACTGTCAGGTTCCAAATCTTTGAACAGCGAATTATTCTCATCGGATTTTGTGAGGCGTTTTATCCGAAGAGAAAAATGGAAGAAATCACATGTCTTTTTACATTAAATGAGAAACAAAACATTTTTGTTGGGGGAGGAAATGAAAATAGAAACAGAAACTCTAAGTCAGAGCTGCCCAACAGAACTTGCTACAGTGATACCAATGTCCTCTATCTGCACGTCCAGTAAGGTGGCCATGAGCCACATGTGGCTGCTGAGCACACAGTGTGGCTAGTGTACCCAAGCAACGGGATTTTAAATATTACTGAATGAAAACCAGAGGGGACCAGAGACTGCCAGAGTGGCTCCCTCGTCCCCTCACCCCTAGGCCCCCGCTCCAGCGCCATCCGGGACGTGATCACGGATAACCCTGTGCTGTGTGTCTTCACAGGTCTGCATGCATCCACAGCTTGTTAATGCATACATGCACACACACGCCAAGTTCGTTTGGCCTGTGAGTGTTTCACACACGTGGTATCATGCTGCCCGTGTGCTGCAGCCTCTTTTCCATTGACGGTGTTTGGAAAGCTGTCGGGGCAGCACTCATAGCTCTGCTTTATTTATTCAGCTGCTGCTTCGTGTCCATTGCGAGAGGTTCCCTCGCTCATTTAGCCAGTTCCTTATGGAGGCACATTTAGGTGGTTTCCACACAAAGCCCCCATTCCGTTATTACCCTCTTCCCTGTGCAGGTAAGCAATGGCAGATGCTATGAGCCAAGGGGAGGAAAGGGATCCATATACCCCCCACCCCCATCCCAGCTCCATTTCTCCTCCACCATGTATGGGGTGAGGGGAGGGCGGGCTGACATGCCCACACCAGCCCCTACGTCCGAGATGGCCCTCGGGAACCGTTATTATTATTATTATCGTTTTGTTGGAAACTGGCAGGCAAGCTCTGCTCTGATCTTTGTTTTCACTCCCGTGCCGAGAAGCTGAAACCTAGATTTTAATCACTCAGGCCGTGGCGAGCTCTGAAAATGCTGAGACATTAATAACAATTTCAGATGGCAGACGCAGACAGCCTTCCTCCGCAGCCTGAGCTCCGAGCAGGCTGAGCAGAACCTGGAGGTTCTGTGCCTCATGCTTAAGGTAGATTTCCCCACCACGTTCATTCTACCCATCTTGGTGTACAGATATAAGATAACATTTAAAAATATATATATAACCTTTTTTATTCATTTCGGGGGGAGGGGGGAGGTTGAGAGAGAAACATCAATGATGAGAAAGAATCATTGATCGGCTGCCTCCTGAACGCCACACACTGGGGATTGAGCCCGAAACCCAGGCATGTGCCCTGACGGGGAATCGAACCGGGACCTCCACACGGGCCGGGCGAGATACCTGGGTGTAAAGGCCCCTAAGTTTGCATTTGCTGATGGGTGTTGCACATGCGTGCAGCAAAGATTTGTGGCATGATCTGTACGGGAGTCACTTTCTAATGAGGCAAAGGAGGCGCAGGCCCCGGGAACGGTGAGAAGAGAAGCTGCCGCCTGCTTCTGGTGGCCACGGCCAATCCTGCCCAATGTTCCCCCCTCAAAGGTACATCAAAGTAAAAATTATTAAAGGTTCCATGTTAACATTCAGCTTTGGAGGAGTTAGCGGTAACTGAGCTGGGATAAAACATGAAGGAGGATGAAATGATGAAGAGCAGGCACCAGCATCCTTTCCATTAGCAATGTCCCCGCAGCCAGGAGCAGGTACGGGCGGTGGTCCAACCAGGAACCGAGGCAAGGAGAAAGGAGGGAAAGTGAGAACAGGTCAGGGGAACAGGCTCAGAGGGAACAGGCCCTGCTAACCAGGCTTCCGGACAAGTAAAATGGGGGTGGTGGTGTGGTGTGTGGTGGGCATTGGAGCTACCTACACCGCGCCCCTGACAGTGAGAAGGGAGAGCTCACTGAGGTGTGGTACTCAGTGGGCCACGCTGTTGTCTCTTCTCCACGCTCCCAGCCCTCACTGAATCGTCGTTTCCAGAGTTCGGGGCACACCGCAGATGGAGGTTAGCATAGACCTTCCACATGCAACACTCCACCCTAGGAATTTTCCCATGACGTCACCTGTTCTTCAAGGTTTTGCCAGTGAGGTTTGCCCTTAAATCATGTATTCAGGTACACGTCAGCCAGCTGGCGAGTTTCCCTCGGAGTCCCTTTGTTTACAAGCGCCTCGGTGAGGGAGTATCCCGGGCTGAGGAGGAGCGGGCATCGGAGAAGCCGCTGAGGCTGGAGGCTCCGCCACTGTCCTCCCTCCAGACTGTGCATCAGCTCTGGCGTTGATTGTATCGGGCAGTTTTCAGACTCTGGCCCCCGGCCCCCTCTCCCGCATGGCTGACCTCACACATCCTTCTGGCGATGTGATGTTATTGATGCTGTCATCCCACCATGGTGGGGAGAGTTCCTATTCCAGTCACCAGGACACCAGACTCGGGACATACCATTGGGGGTGGGGGCCAGGCATCTGTTTTTGTCACTGATTCCGAGCTTTGGACTCCGAGCCCCTCTTCTCTCCCCCAATGCTGTCCCAGCTGCAGGTTGTCCTTACTCCCCTGCGCCCATCGGCCCTTCCTTTCTCTTCTCTTTGCCACCGCCCAGCTCTGGCCTTATGTTCCTCTGCCTTGGTCTCAGCTCTGGTCTCAGTGGACCTCCTACTTCTGTTCTCTCTGAACCCAGTTCCGCTGGCTGGATTCCTCTCAGCCAGGTCTTCCTCTTCTCATCGTCTCACATCTCCTTTTCAGCAAACCCTCAAGTCACTCCCCTTGGAGCGACCAGCCAGCCCCCTGGGCGGTTGGCTGCCACTGGAGGGAGAAATGAGATCTGACAGCACAAACAGGGTGGGCAGAAGTCGGTTGATCGTTGTTTGCGTTGGTACAACCCACGGCGCTGGTTCAGATTTTATCATCGGTTACATATAACTTTTAAAAAAACGATCCATCCGAGAAAATTGTCCTTTTCTGCCTGAGCACCTTTTCTCCACGCGCCTCCGCCTCCGTATTCACGCTCACCTCAGACCTTTAGACCCCGTGGCTCTGAAGCCGGGATCCCCTCCTGCTCTGTCCCTGATGCCGTTCCCGCTCCCTGTGTGATCTGGGGCCAGTCCCCTGACCTCTCCGACCTTCGGTTTTCTCCGCTGAAAACACTAACCTCGTGGGATTTCCTTTTAAGTGCAAAGTGCTTACGTGCATGATGTCACAGGCGCCCGGGAAGCATCAGCGTTCTCTTCCTACCGTCTTGCCCTCTTTTCCTTGCCACTCCACACCTCCCCTCCCTTTTAAATAACGTCCCACACGCGTCTCCTCGGACACGCGCCCATCCTGTCTCCAGTTACCCGGACAGTGCTGCTCTGCATGTGTGACATTTCATCAGGATGCTCCCGACGACACGTCCCACATGCCTCTGAATACATCTTCGTTTCTATTTTTACCCGCCAACGACAGGAGGACTTGGAGGGCCGAGCCTTCGGCGCCCTCCTGTTCTCCAAGTCAGCAGCCGGGAGGGAAGTCAGCAGCCGGGAGGGAAGTCAGCAGCCGGTGCGGTGCCATCTGTAACGCAAGGGTACAGGCACCGGCCTCGGAGACTGTCTCTCTGTGCAGATTAAATGGACGGATGCCGGTGACATGCTGAGCCCAGTGCTGGGCACCAGCTCGCACACGCAGCTGCTGGTGGTTCTGCTGAGAGCTTTGACCTTGGGCACTTGCGAGGTGATGTCTGTCCACCTCTGATTTCTGAATCGCTGTTTGTGCTTCACCCACCAAATGAAAAATAAAACCCAGGGCCACTCTTGCTCCGAAATGCCATTTGGTTCTCTCCTGCCTTTTCATAACAATTATCATAATAACACCCATGATGGTAATTGGTAATCATCTTTGAGCGCTTATTATAAGCTGGGAACAGTTCTGAGGACTTTCCTGTATTAATGAATCTCCATCACAGCCCCATGACGTAGGCTCTGCCTTTCCCGGTTTATAGAGGAGTAGCCTGAGGCACGGAGACTTGGATACCTGGCCTAAATCTGCACAACTTGTGAGAGCTGGGACTGGGGTGGGAAGCCAGCCTGTCTGGCTCCTGAAAAAGAGTTGGGACAGCCCTAACTGGTTTGGCTCAGTGGACAGAGCGCCGGTCTGTGGACTCAAGGGTCCCGGGTTCGATTCCGGCCAAGGGCATGTACCTCGGTTGTGGGCACATACCCAGTAGGGTATGTGCAGAAGGCAGCTGATGGATGTTTCTAACTCTCTATCCCTCTCTGTAAAAAATCAACAACAATATAATATATATATATATATATATTTTTTTTATTTTTTTTTTTAAAGAATTGGAATCATTTTCCCCCCCTGCTGCTAGTGGTTCCAAGAGACAAAGGAGGGGAAACCATTCTGTTTATTTTTAGCTGTGACTCTGGAAGAGTGGTCCCAAACCTGGGACGCGTACAGTTAGGGAAGTGTTGAAGCCCTGGCATTAAATCGGTTGGACACATTTCTCTCTCTTTAAATCCTCATTCTCAGTTAAGGTGGCAGTCAGATCCGCCAGGGTGGGCTGAGAGCAGCGAGCCTGTTAGGAATGCAGAGCGCTCCGGGCGTCAGGCTCCTGGTTTGTCTGCAGATTCAGACGCGCCCTGGCCCAGCTATCTCCCCCCTCTCTTCTCCCCCGGGGAGCACTGCGCTGCCCATTAATTCCGCTGGGACTCTGCCTCCTTCCCAGACTCACTTTCCTCTTGGTCTCTCCAACCTCGAATCTTCCCCGACGGGGAGAGACAGGGCCTGGCCTGGCGCCATGTGACTGTTTTATCACCAATAAAACCCAGCCAGGCTCCCCCTGTATGGCCCCCGGCTTTAATTACCGAGGGCGGATTGCCGCATCGTTCCCGATAATGAAAAATTGGAAACAGCAGTGGGGAATGATTAAATGAATCAGAGTCTGGTCAAAAGATGGAAGAGTAAGTAGCCATTGACACGAGGCTCTGAAAAATGGTTAGTGAGAAGACAGATGCTCACAATGTAAGAAGAAGATAGGTTTTTATACTATCCTGTATGATCCTAGTTTTATGCATATGTTTTAAAAATATGCATACGTAGAGAAACACAAACTAGAGCAAATACACTAAAATTATAATAGTCCATCATGTATAGTGTAAGTGATGTTTAGGTTCGTTTTTATTTTTTCTTATTTTACAGACTTGTACATGAGCATGTATTCCTTTTAAAAATCAGAAATGAGGAAAAAAGGAAAGGGAAACCTTTTTCGTTTTCTTTACATTTTTCCCTTTGAAGGGCTGTTGAATTTTTCCTTTCATGGATTCGCCAGTGCTACCAGTTTGCTATACCCCTAGAGATCCAGCTCAGGTCTTGCCTCTTCCAGGGAGCCTTCCTGGATTTGTCGAACTCCCAGAGATTTCTTCAGTTGTATGAACTGCTTAGTTGGACTTCATTGTGACACACCATCAACTTTAAGTGTGTGTGTGTGTGTGTGTGTGTGTGTGCGTGTGTGTGGGGTCCTCAGTAGTTTTTTGTTTTTATGACAAAACCTATATATTTTTAAATTCCTCCTCTTCCCCATCCTACCCTACCCGGAAAGTACTGTGCAGACTATTAAGGTTTAATTAACATCAGCTGGACCACGAGGCCTGCCCCTTTCTCTTTGAATTTCCTCCAATTGTTTCAAAAGGGTGTCTGTGCCACTGGCCCTGGGTTAAATTTTATTGTAAATCGTTTTGTTAGGGATGATCAGATCCAGCCCATGCCTTTGCAAGGGAATTGTGATGTTAAAAAAAAATAAACATGAAATATTTTGAGCACAAAGGCATGTTTCTTGGTGAATGGGGATAGTGGCATTGATGTTTACGAAGAGGAAACCAAGTGCTAGGAGAGGAGGTGGCTTCCCTGGGTCTCACGCTGATCAAAGACACCCCAGAGCCTGCCCCTTTCCCCAGCGCTGCTGTGCCGAGGTCCAAGGAAAATGAGAGAGAAGAATTCACAGTTTATCTGACGGGAATATGAGTCACTGAAATAGCCTGAGGGCAGGGGAGAAGCTTGTGCAGGATAATAGGTGCCTACAGAGTACCTACAGAGGTCAGCTGGCGGGGAATGTGATGCCTGGAGTCCGGGGATTAGTAACTGCAGGGCTTCCAAAGACAATCGGCAGGTGCAGGGTGAGGGAGGCCCCTCGAGTGATGACTGCAAGGCCCCAGCTCGTGGCTCTGACTCTCCTGCTCCCTCACCTTTTCTAGCTTCTGCCCTGCCCCTGTCACCCGAACCCCCTGCATCCTCAGCGCCTGGCTCTCAGGGCTGGATGGCTCCCCCAGTCCGCTCCTCCGCCTCCCAGCCCTCCGCACACCGGGCTCTGACGTGGCCTCCGGCTGCCGGACAAGGGCTGTTCCAGGAGACAGCATGAGCAGAGGCCCAGCGACAGCAGAGGAAGGACACAGCCCCTCCGTCTGAGGCATCCCTGGTTGAATACCGAGTCGAAGGGCTGACATTTAACATAATGGCGAGCAGCCTTCACTGCCTGACTGTAAAGCAAAGTGAATCAAGCAAATATTTGCCTTAAAACCACATATACAGCCCTGACCTGTTTGGCTCAGTGGATAGAGTGCCGGCCTACCGACTGAAGGGCATGTGCCTTGGTTGCGGGCACATCTCCCGTGGGGGGTGTGCAGGAGGCAGCTGATCGATGTTTCAAGTCTTGTTGATGTTTCTAACTCTCTATCCTTCTCCCTTCCTCTCTTTAAAACTCAATAAAATAAAATAAAAACCCACATATACAAAGAATTGAAGCAAGGCGGAGACTGGCCAGGTGGTGTTTGCAAGGACTGGCTCTCAGGTGTGGAGGAGGTATCCTAGTGCCAGGGCGATGGGGAAGGCGAGCACAGGCTGGACCTACGACATGGTTGAGGATATATTTGGGGGAAGGTGAAGGGAGAATTAGGAGGGAGAGAATCATGGCAGAGAGGTATGTGCTGTGTGACCTGGGGCAGGACACTAGACCTCTCTGATCCTGCTTCTTTATCCATGAAATGAGAACAAGTGCAATACCTTTGTGGTTCTCATGAGTGTCATCTGAAATATTTGTCAAGTGCTCAGCCTAGAGTTTATCACTAGGATCAGTCGAGATAATAGGATCAAGCAAGCAGCGCCAAAGAGACACGGGGCTGCAGGGCCTGAGAGTCCAGATGCTGCTGGCGGCCAGGTGAGAGGTCCGGAGCCCGTGGAGCTGCCGGCCTCTGTGAGATCCGCTGGCACGGGCTGGGCCGGCAGAGCGAGCCTGTGCTTCTCCCCTGGCTGTGCACCAGGATCGCCGTGGAACACCTCTGGCTCCTTCTCGGAGATGCAGGGGGGAGGCTGCCGGTGAGCCGTCAGGGCTGCAACCAGGGGCCGAACCCGGGGCACAGAGGGCAGGGAGCCAGCACGTGGCAGGGGCAGGGCAGACGGAACCCTGACCCCACGCTGCCCACCAGCCAGTCCTGGAGAGAGATTGGCCCCCCCGTGAGCGGAGCCTCCAGAGCCCAGGGTGATGGCCACCCCAGAAGACAGCCGGGCAGGATTCAGGCCCCGGAGCCAGCGGGTCTCCGACAGGAGCATTGCCCGAGGTCCTCCCAGGACTATGGTCGGCAGACTCTTTGGCCCCTTGAGTATGGCTCTTCCACAGAATACCACGGCCTGGGCGAGTCTATTTTGAAGAAGTGGCGTTAGAAGAAGTGTAAAAAATGTGGCTCTCCAAAGAAATTTCAGTTCTTGTACTGCTGATACTTGGCTCTGTTGACTAGTGAGTTTGCCGACCACTTCCTTGGAGGCCTGCCTCGGACACCGGAGGTCTCAGAAGCTCCCTGCTGGTGGCGGAGACGGAGCTTAGACAGGAAGCGAGGCCGTCAGTGAAAAGCTGTGAAGAGGTACAGGCTAGGGTAGGGGAAGGAGGTCGGGGAAGTTCTCCACAGGAGGTGACAGCTGGCAGACTCCGCAGGGCAATGACTGGGAGCCGGGAGGACGGAGGAAAGAGCATTCCAGATGGGAACAGAGTGCAAGGCCAAGAGCAGGTGCAGGGGCGGGTGAGCCGTAGGGAGACGGCAGGCGGGCAGAGACGTCTAACCACAGCTAGAGTCTAAGGTTGAGGAAGCCGCTGAAACCCGCCACTGGACACCCCGCTAATCCCCGCTGATGTGATTTTTCAGCAACCAGGGCAGCGGCCTACCAGCCGAGGTGGCCGTATCCCATGTCCCTCTCGAACTTAAAATAGGTATAACCGTGCTGGTGACAGAGAGGACCCTTAATGAACAGACTTCCGGTGTCCCCTGTTTGCGTCGGCCAGAAGTGATCCCCAGAGAGTGAGAGAAGGCAGAGCGCGCTCCCTCAGAGATAAAAGGACCCGAACGTAAAGGTGTTTGTTTGTGGGCACGTGGCTGTGAGTGACAGCTCCACATTCGTGCTCGTACTAACATGGAGAATGAATGCCATCTGCCCTGGCTCCGTTGTTTGGAGTGCCGTCCTGTACCCTATCTCTCTCTCTAAAAAAAAAAAACAAAGACAATTGTAGCCCTAGCCTGGTTGGCTCTGTGGATAGAGCATTGGCCTGCAGACGGAAGGGTCCCCGGATAAATTCCGGTCAAGTGCATGTACCTAGGTTGCAGGCTCGATCCCTGGTCCTGGTCAGGGCTGGTGCGCTCTCACATCAATGTTTCTCTCTCTCTGTCTCTCCCCTTCCCTTCTACTCTCTCTAAAAAATCAATGGAAAAATATTCTCGATGAGAATTAACAAACAAACAAAATCAATTAAAAAAATTCTGGGTGAGGTTTTTAAAACATGTTTTAAAGAGTAAGTCCTTGGGGATCACGAAGTCTGGGCGTAACAAAGCCAGGTCATCTCCTGAGTGTCATGGAGGGTAGTGGGTGGCAAATACAGCCCATAAGCCAAAAAATAGAAAATAAAAAAAGAAGAAGAAGCAAGATTAAAGGAATATATCAAATGTATCCCTTAATATTTGGTAATGAGCTGTGTTCAGTTACTTCTCAATGTCTTCTGTTCTTTGTCCCCCCCATACCCCTCCTCCCTGTGGCCTGGCTGTAGCTATTTTGAATTCACCTTGGGGGTGGAAGCTTCTAGGGTGCCTGTGGGTCCCCATCGCCTCCTGAGCTGCGGTGGCACCCAGAGGCCGGGCTCTTTGCCTAATCGGAGAGCGGCCTTTATCTGCCGTGTTCGGCTCTGATTACCACCCGAAGTGTGGGGCGCTGCTGGGGCCTCTCCGCCCGCCCGCTGGCTGAGGCCCCAAATCACTTCCATTCTACCACGGTCCCTTTCACAGCTAGAGCCCCGCAGCCCCACAGCCCTGCGCGGAGGCTTCCACCTGCTGCCCACAGCGGCTGTGTCTGCTCTGCGTTTCCGGCCACCTCTCAGGAGCCCGGCTCCTGGCCTTCAGGAAGGGACTGACAGGAGCATTTTAAGTCCTAACTTCACTTCTCTGTTTGCTCACGCCCTAAAAGCGAGGAGGGCACTGTCCCTGTCTGAGGGCGGTGGGGGTGGGGGGGTCGGAGGGAAGGGAGGCTGCTGGGACATCTTGGAAGAAGCACCCTGACAGCAGCGTGGCCAGGCCAGGAAGCTTCCTCGGGAGGAAGGCAGGGTAACTCCTGGGCTTTGAGGCGCGGAAGGGGAACGTGACTTCAGGGGCTGTCCCATCACCGGAAACACCCGGTGCCAGCCAGCCGGAGCCCTCACACCTTCTCTGGGCCTGGGAGGGCACGGGCAGGAGATGAGGGGCTGAACACTGAGCTCGGGGGCCTGGGCTTGCCCCCCTCCCTATGCCTGGCCCTGGGAGGCTGGGGCTCTGAGCTAGCCCTGTGGTGGGGAGGGGGGTGCCACAGACCAGCTCTCTGCTCTCCTGCCCTCTCGGGGTGCCCTGAAGCTTCCCCGGGACAGCCTATATGTTCATATCCAACTTTCCCCTAGAGCCCAGACCTCCTCTCCTTCCTCCTCCGGGCACTGCCCGACCCCCACCCTCCCAATCACAGCCCCCAGAGCCCGAGCTCCGCCCGCCCGCCCGCCCCAGGAAGGCTCCTGGTGTGATTAAAGCGATTCCCACAGAAGCGCTTCATTCTTTTCTGACAAGCCCTGGGCCTGACCCTGCCGGGCACATTTGCATTTCAAGCAGAGAGTTTGTACAAGCAGAATTCAGCGCTAATTGGTGAAAATGGGGGCAATTGTTTGGGGAGGAGACTTTCCCAGGCCCTGCTCTCCTCTTTCCTCACCCAGCTCTGGGAGGGGTGTGGGAGGGGGTGCCGGGTGCCCCCCCCCCCCGCCCCCACGAGGCCCTGCTCGGGAGGAGGGTTACAGGTGGTTCCCAGAGGCTCCACTTTCTTCTCCAATTGAGCACCCTTTACGGCGGGACGGAAATGGAGTACTTTCCCCAAGGTTCGTGTGATTGCCATTGATTCCCTAACACCATCACTTCACTGCACCACAGACAGCCCTCCGTCTCCTGATGGAAGAGATGCAGCTTTCTAAAACTGATCACCGTTTTCCCTGGGCCCACAGCGTGCTGGGGGGGGGGGGGGGGTGGCGGCGGCGGGCATGGAGAACCCCGCACTGGCTGCCCCTGACCCCTCCCCTACGCTCAAGCACCAGCTTTCAAACCCCACGGACACGCTCCTTAAAGATGCACTTCCAAATCTTAATAATTCATGGCGATGCTCATTTACCGGGTTTCACACAGCTTTGTGTGTTGGAAATGGCCTCAGGAGAGAGCGCGGTGGAGGAAATTGAGGAGCAGAGGATGAAAGAAGGGGGCAGCAGAGGAAGAGGGACCCCATCTCCCAGCTGCCCATCTTCCTGGCCTGGGAGAAGATTCCAGAGCTGCAGGAGGCAGTGCGTGTGTGTGTGTGTGTGTGTACAGAACATTGCAGTGTGTGGGGGCAGCACCTGACCAATATGTAAGCTCCCATCCCAACGCCTCACCCCTCAAATGCTCCCTGTGGCCTGGCCCCGTGAACAGGTGCTGGGCTGCTGCCCTCACCCGCCCAGGGCACTGCACCTGACTCCAGGCAAAAGGCAGGGAGCGAGAAAGGCAAAAGCAGCAGGAGAGGCCGGCCGGGAAGGATGAGGCCTGCACTCTCGGGAGGGGCGCTTCTGTTCCCTCTGGGGTTTGGCTCCTCACAGGCCCCCCTGGCCCGGTCCCAGGTCCCCGGGCCTGACCCGGAGGCCGCGCTCACGAACGTCTCTCTGCCCCCCAGGTGTGTGCGGCTGCTGCGGCGCCCTGCGCCCCCGGTACAAACGGCTGGTTGACAACATCTTCCCCGAGGATCCCGAGGTGCGTCTCTCCCCGTCAGGGCTGCTGGGGGGAGGCAGGCCTCCGGGCCCCTGGCCCCTCAGAGAGGAGACACTGCAGGGCGGGGAGGGCTGAAGGCTGAGGGATGGAGGTCTCGGAGCTCGGGGCTCTGAGAGGGCTTGGCCCGCGGTCTGCCATTGCTGACCTGAGACGTCTTTCCCACTCATGCCTCTGGGCGATGGCTCTTGGAGCTGCCGGCTCTCCTGCCGGGACTGTTCCCGTGTTCAGTGCGAGCGCTTCCCGGCTTGGGTTTCGGCCCAGGAGCCCGCGTCTTCTCCCGGCGCCCCCTGGGTCTGCCAGGTGTTGGGATGTGCACACAGGGCACCTGGCTTCTCGGCTTCCAGGCCTCCACCCCCCCCTCAGGCCGCATCCACGGCGAGTGCTTTCAGGAATGTCCGCATGGGATGTACCTGGCTGGCTCTCTGGGACTCAATGGCCTCTTGGTGATGGGCAGAGGGGGAGGTGTGGGGGAGGAGGGAGTCACACTTCTAGAACCCTCTGGAGAATTCCCTGTGAGTGACAGAGCTGCCTTCTCCTTCCTGTTCATATCGTGGTGCTGGATATCTGACCCGTTTTATTTCTGAGTCACTTTCCGTGAAGCCTTCATACATGCACACACACACCCATATATGTGTGCACATGCATATACACACATGCACATATATGCTTTCTTGTATATACACATACATTTGTGTACACAATATACACTCTCTCACACACACATTTATAGCACTTACTACCTATGGTTCTAGCCAATATGTTTTAATTTTGAGTTCCTGGAGTGCAAGACCTGTTGTGAGTTCCTGGAGTGCAAGACCTGTATTTTAATCCTCTCTCTACATCTGAAATCTGCACGCTGCCTGCCACATGCTTGTGGCACCCTGCCTCATGTTGATAAAACGGAGCCAATTTTACCTTGAGACTTGAACCCTGCCGGCCCCGTCTTTTCCAGGATGGCCTGGTGAAGACCAACATGGAGAAGCTGACCTTCTACGCCCTCTCGGCTCCAGAAAAGCTGGACCGGATCGGCGCCTACCTCTCCGAGCGGCTCATCCGGGACGTGGGTCGTCATCGATACGGGTGAGCAGAATGGGAAAGGGAAAGGGTGTTTTCAGAAACGATGTCACGTGTTCAGGGTGAGCCATAGGGTCCCTTTAAGAAATGGATAGTGGCCTGGATGACTGCTCTCCGCCCCTTCCCGCAGCCCCCCCACAGCCGTCCGCCTTCTCTCTGTCTGTGAGCCCGCCTCTCCTTTGCCTTTTATATCCCCCGACCTTTCTCCTGGTGCAGACCTTTATCTGTCAGTAGCCTTGGCAATGTCTCCCTGTCTCCCGTCCTTTCTCTTCTGGTTCTTCCGTTAATCCTCCTAGCTGTGATCTTCAAAACACGGATCCGAAGCTACGCTTTCCTAGCCCCTTGAGAATGCAATCCAGCCTCCTCAGTTTGACCTCTAGAGGCTTCCACAACCTGCTCCTCACTCACCATTCCACCCAGCCACGCCCACCACGCTGCCACGCCTGCCACGCCTGCCACGCCTGCTCTCTGCCCTCCCCTTGACACCTCCATGGCCCCCACCACTGCCCACAGCACCACCTCCCTCCAAGGCCCCTTCCTCCTGCTGAGGGAGACGGAGAACCAGAGAGGAAAGGTTGGCATTGCACGGATGGCATGAGAAGGTCCTCACTTCTGAAGGACCCACCAGACAATCTGAGATCAAGCTGTCCCGGTATAAAAGCAAGACCCAAACCTATTTGTTTCTATGGCCATTAAAAAAAAAATAAAAAAAAAATAATATATATATATATATATATATATATATATATATATATATATTATTGGTTTTGTACCGAGAGGAAGGGAGAGAGATAGAGAATTAGAAACATCGATGAGAGAGAGTCATCGATCAGCTGCCTCTTGCACACCCCCTATTGGGAATATGCCCACAACCAAGGTACATGCCCTTGACCGGAATCGAACCCGGGACCCTTCAGTCTCCAAGCCGATGCTCTATCCATTGAGCCAAACCGGTTTCGGCTCTATGGCCATTTTAAAGAATAAAATTAGGTCACACACTCCAGAAGAAGGGCATGAGTAGAGTGTACATGCTGATTATCTACATCGCCTTGCCCTATAGCAAAGCAGGTGTACACAAACAAAAAATGACGTTATCCTGGATTGAACCTGCAGCCAACAGGCAAGCAATAACATTAAACATCAATACAATTTTCGCCTGCCCTCTCTGCAGTTCTCTCGGTGAGAATATCCTGTGGTCAGCAGAGCCACTTAGCACTATCCGCTGCCCTCCCATCTGCCACTCAAAACCGGCGTCATCCTGTTAAAAGCAGCCGGTGCAGCATCTAAGTATTTGAAGTCTTGAAAGCCTCCCTGGGGGGCTCTAGTCATAACCATTTAGAGAAGAAAAATCTGGTAGAGCTGATCTCTCTCCTCACCCTACCCAGTCCTCCCTCAGCATCATCATCACCTTCCGCGTCACTGACGGTTGGAAGAGCAGAATATTTGCACCCAAAAGGGCTAGGGAGGGAGGGGGTCTCTCTGCCATTGTGCAGGTGTCTGGATTTATGGTTTGACCATCTGGGCATGAACCTTGGATGTTGGACCCAGTGGCAAAACCACCCTCTTCTGCCCCACTGCCTCCCGGCCCAGCCCACCTGCATGTGAACTCGGTGCTCATGTGTGTTTAGCACCAGGGATGATAATCGGATGTGGGCAGGCAGAGCCCTGGAGGACGGAGATGCCCACACCTCCATCCTCCAGGAGTGGGCTGCTCCCCAAGGAGCCTGGCCCCCCAGCTGACCCGGCGGGGTCCCTGGGAGATACACGTTCTCCGGAAGGGCCCAGAGCCGGGTTGGAGGACGGGGCTGACCCTTCAGATACACCACAGATTCGTACGAGATGAGGAGGCTCATCCCTCCACTGACCGAGGTCCTGCGAGAAGGTTCTGCCCCGGAACGGGGCTGACCAAACTCATTCCAACGGCCCAGAAGCTCGTTGTCAAGGCCCTGGCTCTCTGAGTGATTCTTCGGCAATGCCTGGCCTTGTGACAGCTGCCCCCTCTCTCCTGCCTCTGGACTTCATCCCTGCCCCTGGTCCGTGTTTTTCCCTCTGACTAAGCCCGGTCTCGGTATTTTGCGTGGCCTGCTTCTCCTCTCCTGGAGGCTCAGTGCCCCGCTGGCTCCTGGGGCCACTCCTGCCCGAGCACAGGGTGTTCAAGCAGAACCAGCTGCCTCTTCTGGAACTCAACGCAAGGGACTTCCTGCCCAACTCCTGCACACCAGAGCCTCTGTGTATCTTCCTCAGCTGTTACAACTCGTCTTCCGCCCTGACCCTGAGTTCCTGCTGTTGCCAACCTGTGCCCTCTCCAAGACTTGGCTGCTGCCCGTGAATCCCAGTCCATCCCAGAGTCCTTGGGCCCTGCCCTCCTCACCTGCTGGGAAGCCCAGCGATGGCACCACCTGCTGCTGTGGTCTGCCACCTGTTCTTGCCTTCTCCCCCGGGCCCCTGCAGTGGGCTAGTCCTCCCCACCTCCTCCCTGCCCCTTTCTGCCCCAAGGACCCAGTCAGGCCAGCTCAGGTTCCCAGGCCAGTTGCCACAATGGACACCTTCCAGGGCACCAAGCCCAGATCAGATCTCTGTCTGACCCTAGTCCTACTGAGCAGGTGCCAGTACTGTGTTCCCTCTGAGAGTGCAGGACATACCCTGGTAGGTTATGGTGAGAAAGGACCAAGGCAGCAAGCATTGGACTAGGGAGTATTCCAGGGTTCCATTGACTTCTAATCAAGATTCTTTGAAAAGTTCAAGTTCACAGTCACAATCCTGCCATCCTTACTATTGGGATCAAAGATGGGGAATGAAGAAGAGTGTGTTCACAGATGTAGGCCTTTCAGTTTCACTTCCATCATAATGTTGACTTTCCCTCAAGTTTCCATTCCCGGTCAGTAGCCAATTTTTTTTATTTATTTTATTTTTTTTTCTTTCTAGCAAAGGATGTTTTTTTCTTATCAGGATTTTTCTGGGAATTTTTTTTTTTTTTTTTAACAGGAAAAGCAACAATCTAAGCTTCAGGGTTTGGAAGGCCTTCTAGTTTCTACTCTTGCCAAACCCCACCCCACCCCTTCCTTTCCCCTCATGTAAACTCTATAAAATAATGGCGAAACCCGTCATACAGAAGGACGCCGGGATGATTCATCAGAGAAGAGAATGCCACGCCGCCCGCCCCATTTCCCACCTGCCGCGTTTGGTCAGCAGACTGTGTGCAGGTTTGTCTGCAGGGAAAGTCTGTCCGCTTTGGAAGGGCCCCAGCCCCGCAAGACTCAGTCTGCTTCACGGGCCCGCGCAGCGGGCCTGGAACACGCTGGGCCCGGGCCCGCCAGGCACAGCGGGTTTCCCGGACTGTGACTGTGATGGCCTCTGAAGGGCAAGGCTGTGATGACAAGGGCAAGGCCATGGTGAGCCAGGAGTGGCCAGTCCTCGGGGCAGGGAAGAATGGTGACTTTGTGCAGGAAGGAGCTCATACTCAATGCAGCCTCTGTATCTCAAAGACACTCTGAAGATAAGAGCATGACCTGATCTGTTTGTGAATGTGCCCAGAGATGACCTATTTCATAATATTTAAGACTATTTTATTCTAATAATAGTAAATACAATTTAATAATAGTTGACAGTTTGCATAGATAAAAGAAAAAAAAACATTTTATAAGCATGGACAGGAAAATTTCAGAGTAGAGAGGCAGTGCTTCTTATGGTTGCTCAGTGTAAGCGTTAGCTCAAGGGTACCTAAGAAATGGTTTCTAATGTCTAAAACAATAACAACAACAACAACAATAAAAACATTTAGAAGGTGCCATGACTGCTGTTACTTTATATGCTTGGGTTTGCAAAGCTGACTCATGTGCAAGACAGTTTTGACACACGAGAGGTGAAAATAAGTGGCTGCCACGAGAGGTATTATGGAGCTTTGCGTTTTGGTCAGTGCATTTCCCATAAAAATGCCAATGTCATTCTTCTCAGGGGTAGAAATAATCCTAAAGTTTATACGGAACCACAGAAGACTCCCAAGGAGCCAAAGCAATCCTGAGAAAGAAGATCACAGTTGGAGGTATCATGCTCCCTGATCTCAAACTATACTCCAAAGCTGTAATAATCAAAACAGTATGGTACTAGCACAAAAAACAGACACAGATCAATGGACTAGAATAGAGAACTCAGAAATAAACCCCTGCTTATATGGTCAACTAATCTATGACAAAGGAGGTAAAAATACATACTAGAGCCATGACAGTCTCTTCAACAAGTAGCATTGGAAAAATTGGGCAGATACATGCAGAGAAATGAAACTGGACCACTCTTTCTTATACCACATACAAAAATGAACTCAGAATGGCTTAACTATTTAATTGTAAGCCCTGGGACCATGAAACTCCTAGAAGAAAACATAGGAAGTAAACTTTATCTGACATCAATCTGAGTGAAATATTTTTGATAATAATCCCTTGAGCAAGGAAAACAACAGAAAAGATAAACAAATGGGACCACATCAAACTAAAAAACCTTCTGCATAGCAAAGGAAACTTTCAACAAAACAAAAAGGCAACGTACTGAATGGGACAGTATATCTGCAAATGTTATATAGGGGTTGATATCCAAAGTATATAAGACTTGAATCACACAATTCTCTGATCTCACCGGATTTGGGTTCAGAATTTGCTCTTCTGGGCACCTGTCCTATGTGCTTGAGCTTACTCAAGAAAGGGTCCAGACTTCCTCTGTTCCCGTGTTCTTCAGCCGTAAGATGAGGGGCTGAGGAGTTGGCCTTTAGGCCTCCTTCCAGCTCTGATTCTCAGGCTGGAGCGGGCACTTGATGGCGTGGACAACTTGGAGAAGAGCCTCGCTACCCGGATGCTGCCCAGGAAGTCGCTGCTCGGCCATCTAGTTTGCCCCCATCATGAATTGGGGGTGGGGATGGGCGTGGGGCGGGGCCATGGCATCGGTGCTGTTTCCCCAGGTACGTGTGCATCGCCATGGAGGCGCTGGACCAGCTGCTCATGGCCTGCCACTGCCAGAGCATCAACCTTTTCGTGGAGAGTTTCCTCAAGATGGTGGCCAAGCTGCTGGAGTCAGAGAAGCCCAACCTGCAGATCCTGGGCACCAACTCGGTAAGGAGCCGCCCCAGGGGCTCTGGAGGTGGGAGTGGGGGTGGGGGAGGGTGGGACTTCTGGGTCAGCGTCGTGATCCATCCCTATTTGGTTTCTGACCCTAAGTACCACTCAGTGCTGTCTTAGCATTCCCCCTTTGTGGGAATACAGAAATGTTTAGTTTTTTTATTTGACTAAAAATATATGATTTATATTATAAAGTATATAACTATATATCATAGATAAAATAAATTTAAAAAAAATAAAATTCCCCATATGAAAGCATATGATTCAGTGGTTTTCGCATCGTCACAAGGCTGTGCAACCATCACCGTGATCGAATGTATTTATCTTTAGACTGATGATGTTCGGACTTTTTTTAGCAATAGATTTTCCCCTTAAAGAATTTTAAGTGGGGCCCTGAGGAATATAAAAATAGATCGAAAGGGGTGGGAGGGGTGCCTGGGCCATGCTTTGAAATCTAGTCCAGGTCATGCCTCTTTCAAAACCAGAATAAACCGATATCTGTCCGCGGGACAGAGGTGCCAGATATGTGGAGACATCACCGGGAAGCAGGAATCGGGGCTTCTGGCTTAGCTCTGCCCACACCCCGCTGGGTAACTGGGGAGAGTCATCTGTGGGCCTCGGCATTTCCATGGGTGCGATGAGCGGGTTGAGCAGTCCACAGTCTGTAATGCTGGCCTCTGTGCGGCGACTGCTAGACCTGAGAGGTTATGGTTCAGGGAGAGAAGAGCCATCAGATGTGTCGAGAACTGCCAGCTTCCTACATGTGTCTATCCACGCGTGAACGTTCTGGTTGCTCTCTTCCACATCTTGCCCTCTCTCCTCTTCCCTCTTCAGGGCAAACTCTCAGCTCTCGGTCTTTGGGCAGCCTGGTGTTAAAAGCTCTGATAAGGCAGCTATTTTACAGATCGCACACAGACATGTGTGAGGATTGCCTTCTTAGCATTCCCCTCCTGCCTTTTCGGGGATTTTTATTGTGCGGGCCACAGCTGCTTTCCTGTTCTATGTAAGTTGATTTAACCAGAAAATAAATCTCCCGGTTTCCCCTTTTTCACCAAAAGCCACAACCTATGCCCTTCTCTTCCCTCTGCGAGCCGGCCGCCTTTGACAGATGACACTCAGACGGTAGCCGAGGGTGAAGTCCTTTGTCAGGTTGCCCTGGCAACTGCGTCAGATACGGCTTCCCTTGTCCTGTTTCAGATAACTATAGTCTGGAAGAGAACATCTGAATGGCAATAAACCAGTCACCCAGAGGCGAGCCCCCTTGGGGGACACAGAAGCAGGTGGCCACCAGCTTTTGCATCCCCCGCAGTGAATCCTGGCCCGGGGTGGGCATTCTGTAGGTTACAGCCTGGAAAGCCAGGGCCCTGCAGATTCCTAGATTCTCCATCGCAGCGAGTCATTTCACCTGCAAGGCAGCGAGTCAGCTGACGATCACTGTGTGCAGGCAGTGAGGATGATGAGGGACAGGCAGCTATAAAAGTCCAGGCAATAGTTACGATAGACGCAGAGTCCAGCTTCAGAGGCACCTGCCTTTGCTGGTGTCTCTCACCAGATGCTCTTTCCAGCTCTCTAAGTCTGCAAGCTTCTCAGACCTTCCCAAGAAGAGCATTCTTTTGCTCCCCATCATTTTATTTATTTATTTATTTATTTATTTATTTATTTTTAAAAACATATTTTATTGATTTTTATTATTATTATTATTATTATTTTTTTTTTTTTACAGAGAGGAAGAGAGGGATAGAGAGTTATAAACATCAATGAGAGAGAAACATCAATCAGCTGCCTCTTGCACCACCCCCCACTGGGGATGTGCCTGCAACCAAGGTACATGCCCTTGACCGGAATCGAACCTGGGATCCTTGAGTCCGCAGGCCGACGCTCTATCCACTGAGCCAAACTCATTTCGGCTCCCCATCATTTTAGAGCTGCCGGCATGCCAGCGCCTGATAAAGTCTTAAGAGTCCAACCTGCGTTTCAACCGATGTTCATGGGGGTTTGAGGCTTTGTGGGGGGAAGGGGGCTGCAGGAGCAGGTCTAGGACTCCGTAGGGAAGCTTGCAACTCTTCACTCGGGTAAAGGGTTTTGCTGCCCGAAAGTTGAAAGAAAGACACAAAGAAGGAGGGGGAAAGAGAAAGAAAGAGAAAAGGGAAAAGAAAAATACAGAGCTCATCCACCACCCGCATTTTGCTGGGATTTCTGCCCGGAAACGGAGGCCCATAAGAAGTCAAATAGCTCTTCTGTGCTTGCACACCCAGCGATTGATTCAGCCCTGTGGCGTGTGTTCTCTTCTCCCTGGGCCCCACCCAGTGTGGGGTCCTCTCCCTGGAGCCCGGCCGTGGCCCCAGCCTCCCTGTGGTCAGGCAGACCCGGAGTCACCTCTGCTCCTGCTTTTCCCTCAGACCTGTTTTGCTGCCTGCATCAGCTCAGAGCACATCCTGTCCTTCTGCAGAGCCTGTCCTCAGAATCCCGCCCCTTCAAGGCCACACCTGGCCAATGACAGAGGCCCTTGCACAGCTTGGGAAACCTACCAATCCCCAGGGCTCAGCCACACCTACTCAGCACGGTGGAGGGGGCACCTGGGCGTCTGTTTTCGTTTCTCTTGTGGCACTAGCAGCAGTTTTGGGGACCACTGACCCATTGCAGTCTTAAACCTGTGCAGGGTTCCTTCCCCTCTTCCTTCCTTCCTTCCTTCCTTCCTTCCTTCCTTCCTTCCTTCCTTCCTTCCTTCCTTCCTATATCCATTATTTCTCTCTCCATGTCTCCACTATTTTGCTTTCTCTGATTCCTTCTCTGAGTTCAAACATAAGTTCAAGTGTCTTCCAGTATAAAAATAGGAAACAAACACGGTTTCTCTCAATGATTCTCTTCCTCCCTGTGCCCCTGACATGTCGGTGGCCTCCAGGGCTGGTCTTCCATCCTCCTCTCACTCTCTGTGCCACCCTGGGCCATTCCATCGTTTCTCGTGTTTTAAACTGTCCTCTAGAAACGCTGCCGTCTCCAACCCGTGCAGAGACCAGCCCCGCTGGAGAGCAGCGGGCGGAGGTGGGTCCTCCAGGGCAGTCAGGGAGGACTGACACGGCAGGTCCCCGGCTCGGCTCCAGCCAACGGCGGGGTCGCAGAGCAGAGGCAGCGGGTGCCTCCCTAGCTCTGTGCTTCCCAGGTCGGGGCCTTGGGGGCCCGCCCCTGGGGCTGCTCAGGGCCAGAGGGATTGCTGCTTTCTCCGGCATCAAGGACTGGGCTTTCCAAGATCTCAAAACCAGTTGTGCCAAGAAACCTTGAAAGAGGGGAGACATAGTAGGGGTAGAAGGAGAGGACGTCTTCAGTCTCAGAATGGCCTGCGTGGTCGCCAGGGGATTTGCTGGATGAGATCACCTCTGAGCGGGCTGTTTCTCCTGTCTCCGGGAGTCACTGGAAACAACAGCTGTTGGGAGAACTGGGCCTGGGTGTGAAAGTCAAAACCCCGTGGTTTACCAGATCTGCTTTCCCCGCTAGGATCCTCTTCGGCCATTTCTCCTTTCGTAGGCAGCCAGCAGGAAGGCCTGCGGCCGGGACCAGGGGAGAGCTGGGTTCTCAGAGCGCCCATCGGTAGAAGGGAAGGCTGACTTCCGCGTGGAGAGGCTCGGCGAGTGCCCAAGGGAGGCCAGCCAGCTCAGCTGCTGTTTTCCAGACGAGGGGAGAGCTGCTTCTGCAATGTCAATATTTGGAGCTTCCCTGTCTTTATTGACCCAGGCCCTCAGTAACTGTCAGCTTTCACACGCTTGCGGCTCCCGCCTGGCTGTGCAGGGCGCTGGAGATGTGTTGCAGCAAGCTTTGCACCGTTGGAGTTGGAGCGTATAAAGAGCTGACACTTTGATCTTGAAAGGGTGGCCCCGTGGTCTTTAAAGTGTCACATGTTCAGGATTTTCAGTTCGTTGCTATGGAGACCTTTCTCATCATTGTAATATTTTTTTAAAAAATAAAAGAAACCAATTATTATTTCACAATCTCATGCATTAGGTAAGTGGCTTTTTCACAAAAGCCATTTGTAAGGTATGAATTAACAATGGTAAGGGTGAGCCCAACCAGGATTGCTCAGTGGTTGAGCGTCAAACTCTGAACCAGGAGTTAACGGTTCAATTCCCAGTCAGGGCACTTGTTTGGGTTGTGGGCTCCATCCCCAGTAGGGGATGTGCAGGAGGCAGCCGATCATTTATTCTTTCTCATCATTGATGTTTCCATCTCTCTTTCCCTCCCCCTTCTTCTACGAAATCAATAAACATATCTACCTAATAAAAGCATGCTAATTGACTGTAACTTTGAGATACCCACCCACCAATCAGGAGTGCATGTGTAAATCAACCCAACAAATTTGCATACAAGGCTGGGGGCTGCGGGGAGGCGGGCAGGGCCAGATGCAGAGAAGGCACTGCCAGCAGCCAGGGGAAGGAAGGCCCATTCTTGCACAAATCTTCGAGCATCTGGCCTCTAGTATTTAAATAAAATGGTTAGGGGGAAACAGACAGAAAATTCTTGCATGTAAAAAAATAGTGACCAGCGGCACAGGTGGGTGGGCCCAGTGAGAACCCACTGTTGACCGTAAGCCAAAAATGCACTGGGATGGGGGAGGGGAGGAGGCTATACCTGTTAGCGGGATGGGCTGGTGATACCAAGTCTGTGGGGCAGCTGTTCTTGTTAACCCCATTTAACAGACGGGGGCTGAGGCACAGGGAGCCCAAGGAACGTGGCCCAGATCAGCTCCCCAGTAAGCGGAGGAGCTGGGGCTCAGAAATGGAGTTTGTGTCCAGGGGCCTTCTCATGACCCTAACACTGCACCGCCCGTTCCGAAAGGGGCGAAGGCCTTCCTCCCTGCGGGACCTTAGCGACTCAACCCCGTGGCAACCGGGTCTGGGCACGTTTCCCAAGAGGGCTTCCGCAGTGGGTGCGGTCCCGGGGCCAGGGCCCCCACGAAGCGCCCCGATTTCACCCTCTGAGCCACGAGCACCAGAGCTTCTATCTGGCCCCCTCCTGTCGGCGTGGGAGACTCAGGAGCAGCGTGGGGCGGGCCCTTCCCCTTCCGCAGCTGCCCCCACGGGGATTCCGCAGGCACCTGGGCTGGTGTGTCCGTCCTGCTGGCCCCTCAGGCTCGGAGAAGGGATGCTGCTCCTCCTGTCAGGCTATCACACCCGGGCTTCTAAGGATGCTCGGAGATCCTGGTGCCAAGCAAGGTGCCTGTTTTATTAGCTAGCCCTGGTGCCCCCATGACATAATCAGCGGGGCGTGCACCCTCTCTCTAGCATCAAGTGCGGTCTCAGCACTAGATTGTAATGAGGACGAGTCCTTCCCGCCTTGTTCACCACGTGACCTTCAGTCCTCCAAGGTCAGGTTCATGGCCTCGCCTTCCAGCTCCCCTGCTCTCTGTCAGCTCCGGAGCCTCCGCTCCCACTCTCCGGAGCCAGTCCACTGAGGGGCGGCTGGGACTCCTCCTCTCTGAATGTGCTGCCCGCACGGTCCACACCTCCCCTCTGGGCTCCTCCCCGGGGATTGCCTGTCTGGGGCGGTCTGTGCCGGTGGCATGGAAAGAAAGGAAAGGGTCACGCTGCTCGGAGCTGCTGGAGCCAGCCACAAACAACCACTGTCCCTCTGTCCTCCGCGGCACTGCTCCTGAGCATCCCTCAGCGCCAGGCAGTGCCAGAGCCGCTCTTTTAACCCCTCGCTTAACCCTGGCAGCCTCCCATGGCGTCAGTCCTAGCGTCCCCATGTCACAGATGAGGGAACAGAGGCTCAGAAGTTACACGGAGCGCCTACCGTCGCACAGATGACAAGATGCAGAGCGGTGTCTGGTCGTGGAGCGGGAGCACAACTATTCAAGGAGTAGAACCGTTCTGTCCAAATCAAAATTTGAGAAGACTCAGAAGGTCCCGGGGGGAAAAAGTACCGGAGAGTAAAGACCCAGGGACACAGAGGGTCCCAGGGGAGACGAAGGAGGGTCTTTCCAGGGAGGTGAGCAGCTGTGGGGGGGCCAGTCTAGAAAAGGCCCCCACGGACTTGGAGAAGGAATAGCATGCAAGTTTTCCACCCTCATTAACTTAGTGGCTGTCCCTGGATTTTCCATTTTTAAAAACAGATTGCAATCTCAGTTCTAACCTTGCAGCCAGTCATAGTCAGAACATTGAGCAGCCTGGACAGCACAGATTACAGCCCATTGGACAGCACAGAGAACAGCCCATTGGACAGCACAGAGAACAGCCCATTGGACAGCAGATTACAGCCCATTGGACAGCACAGATTACAGCCCATTGGACAGCACAGAGAACAGCCCATTGGACAGCACAGAGAATAGCCCATTGGACAGCAGATTACAGCCCATTGGACAGCACAGAGAATGGCCCATTGGACAGCACAGAGAACGGCCCATTGGACAGCACAGAGAACGGCCCATTGGACAGCACAGAGAACAGCCCATTGGACAGCACAGAGAATGGCCCATTGGACAGCACAGAGAACAGCCCATTGGACAGCAGATTACAGCCCATTGGACAGCACAGAGAACAGCCCATTGGACAGCACAGAGAACGGCCCATTGGACAGCACAGAGAACGGCCCATTGGACAGCACAGATAACAGCCGTCAGAACACACCAGACAGGACCTGCTCCAGCCGCCTGGCCGGCCACGCCCCTCACGCTGCAGGGCACCTCGACAGTGAAGGGGGACTCGAGGGCACATTCCATAGAGAGAGGGATGGGTCCAGAGAAGCGGCAGGGTGTGGAGAGGGGGCTAAGGGGGAGGAAGGAGGCCAGGTGGCCTGTGGGTGACCCTGCAGTGTCTCTCTAAAGTGGGCCTCGGACCATCAGGCCGTCCATCCGTTTCCTGGGACTTTACTAAAGGGTAATCCCTGAGCCTTGTCCAAGACGGACAGCATGTCTGGGGGCTAGAATGTGGGTGCTTACTAAGCAACCCGCCCCCCCACCCCCCACACACACACTCAGCTGTACCGTAGGGTTTGGAAACAAACACCCGCCCCCCTTTGGCCCCCTTAATAGGACCAAACTAAGGCCATTCCCTGTGGCTTCTTCATCCTCCCCTTGCTCTTTCCTGACGGTACCCGCCACCCCTCCGGTCAGGCTGCGGCACTGGCGGGAGCAGAGCAGGAACCAGAGCCGGGAGGTTTGCAGGCCGAGCTGCACCGAGGCTGAGGCCTGGGTGCTGATTCCTCAGGGGTCCCGAGCAGGTTTGCAGGCCTCGATCTCTTTGTAAAATGAGAATAATAATCCCAGCTCTCTCTTTTAGCGTCCTTTTAAGAAATAAAAGAGACGGCGTACGTAAAAGGCTCAGGGCAGCACCTGCTCTACATGCGCTTCTCAGCTTTCACGGCGGCTGGCCCGCGAAGCTCGGCCGCTCCGTCCCCTGACCTGCACCTGAGTCCCCGCTGTCGCCGCACGCCAGGGACACAGTCTTGGGGGGCCTGTTTCTCCCTCATGCTCAGTGGCCTCCTTTGCCTAAGCCTCGTTATAATTGTTCTCAAGTGGCGTGCACTTTTGCGTACACACACGTAGTCAGTCTTATTTTAAGCTGCCCCGTCATGTGTGAAGGGAATACGGCACAAGGGAGAGCATCCAGGGTCTCAGCGAATGAAGAGCCGGCTGCTCATCTCCCATTGGGGGGGGGGGGGAGGGGGAACCTACAGGTCCCCCGTCTGCAGCCGGAACCCTCACAGCGGCACGTGCCCTGCGAGGGGGCAGACGCCCTGCCCAAGCCCGGCCTCTGCGGTGAGGACAGCGGCCTGGGAACATCCTGTTCATGGTTAAGAGCAGCCGCGCGCCCAAATTTAGCTTCAGACAAACTTAGCCTCAGCTTCCTATCAGCACGCGGCTGTGTTCTAGCCGTAGGGGGCTCAGGAAGGTCAGGGAGCCCAGGGCTGACTCTATTGTTGTCTCTAGAACTCCTGAACTTGTGTCTAATCAGCCATCTTGTGGTCACACGGGCTACCACTGCCCTCTTCCCCACCGCCACACGCCACGCGAGCCGCGCCATTCAGATTTACTGCTCATAGCGGGCTATTTGCTTGCAAATACGTGTGTGCGTTTTAGCTGTCACGTGGAAGACAAGGTCTCCTCATCAGCTTTGCATGTTGCGATAGAATGTCAGCGGGAAATAAATGTATATTTATTGTTGCAAAAGCAAAAATGATCATAGTTAGTGCTTGTGGAAATTGCGAATTTCATCCCGAAAACACTTAGCAACGTTTAAGTAATTAAAAAGGGAAATAGATGGACAATGCTGAATACTGCGAGAGCACACCAGCTAGCTGAGTTTAGGATAATAGTGATCAGAGGGTTGGAAATTTCAGAACCTCCCCCTCGCCCCCCACCACCCACGACCTTCAGGGAGAGAAGCGGGGCTGGAGATTGAGCTCAGTCACCAGTAGCCAATGACTTAATCAGTTATGTTACACAATGAAGCCTCCATGAAACCCAGAGGTCAGGGTTCGGAGAACCTCTGGGTTTAATTTCGGGGGGAAGGAGATATCGGTAGGGAAGCTCCTCCCCTTCCCACACATCTGCCCCCCCCCCCCCCCCCGCAATCTCTTCCATCTGGCTGTGCTTGAGTTGTATCTTTCTATACTCAACTGGCAATCTATAAAAGGCTTCTATGAGCACTAGGAGCCACTATAGCAAGTGAATCAAGCCTGAGGAGGGGGTTGAGGGAACCTCCGGGCTCTAGCCAGGTGGCAGCCAGGATGTGCCCCTGGGTCCGAGAGGCAGTCTTAGAGGACTGAACCCTCAGCCATGGGTCTGGTGCGCTCTCTGGGTCGGTCGTGTCAGAGCTGAGCTGAAGTCTACGACACCCAGCTGGTGTCTGGAGCATGGCTAGTCAATGCTGTGGGAACCACACCCTCCCCACACACGCTGGAGTTAGTACTAGAATGATCTCAACTGAATATCCTTTCTGAACCCACAAAAATGCTGTAGCAATTAAGTCATGCAAGCCAGAATAATGGAGGGTATCTTGCATCTCATCTTTTGAGAGTTGTTTGCACTCCTGAATTTACAACAGCACATAAAACAGCCCATGAGGATTATATTTAATTTTTTAATAATTGGATCCCACTTAGTCTGTGATTCTTGCTTCTCTATGGGGCTCAGTGGAAATCAAGTCCCTGTTTAGGCTTGCAAATGTGCAGCAAGCGAAAGCGATTACCCTTTTTAATCAAATGTCAGGCGTTCTTGTCTTCCAGGGTGCACTCTAGGGTCGAGCTACATGCTCCGATGAGGGCTTTCCCCGTGTCGGCCTCTAGCCTGTGGGTGTGCCTGGTGCAGTTCTGGGGTCACAGGACGCCAGGGGCTCCCCTTCACTTTGGCTGCCCTCCCATCCCCGGCTCCCCCAGGCCTGCCGTGTAGACAGGGGCTGCGAGCAGGACTTGGAGCTCGGTGTGCTGCGGGAGGCAGACCGGAGCCGGGTCAGGGACGGGTGTGTCCGGGGTGTGGGTGTCCCCTGGCTTCAGTGCAGCAGGGCCCCGGAGCCACCAGGTCCCAGAGCGCCACGGCAGGGACCACAGGGGTCACCTCTCCCTGCTCCTCTCTCTCCTCCCCGGCAGTTTGTGAAGTTTGCCAACATCGAGGAGGACACCCCGTCCTACCACCGGAGCTATGACTTCTTTGTGTCCCGCTTCAGTGAAATGTGCCACTCCAGCCACGATGACCCGGAAATCAAGACCAAGTGAGCAGCCAAGGCGAGGGGCCGTGGAGGGGAGGGGGCGGGGGGGTGGGGGACGTGCACAGTTGATGGTGGAAGCGTAGACGGGTCTTACAGAACCCCAGCCCGTGGGTGTCCGATTCCTCTGGGTGTTTGCCTCGCTCAGACGTTCTGGGGAGGAGAGAGCACCTGGTGGGACGTGGGAGGGCAGCGGGCAGTGCTGCGGGACCCGCGCTTTCTGAGGGAACAGCCTCCGGGGCAGGAAACTGGGTGGATGTGAGATAACGGTCCTGGGAGGCCAATTTGAGAGCCAGTGGCAGACATACACCCCCCATGCGCTCTTGTACATCCATTTATGCACGCAGAAATATCCCACTCACCATTCAAACATCCACCCACCAACCCAGAGCCAAGTCCTCCCATTGGCCCATTCCACTGCCCCCGGCTTTTCCACTCTCCCCCACGCGCTCCCCTCTGGCCACGAGGCCTCCCCGGCCCCAGGGCTTGGCACAGTCTGTCCCTGCCCCGAGGGCTTCTCCCGTGGATCCGCACAGCCCTCGTCAACGACACCTTCCCTGAACTTCCCCCCACCTTCCCCGTCTCCCTCACTGCTCTGCTTTATTCTCCCCGGGTCCTCATCCTCTTCAGACATGTTTCTTCATTTACTCACGGTGTTTCTTATCATTGTGTGACTCTCCCCGCTAGATTGTAAGCCAAGAGAGCCTGGTAGCCCGGGGCGTCTCCCTCCGCCCTCCCCCCCGCCTCCCCTCACTCCTAAGTTGCTCAGAGCCCTGCATTTGGCCTCCTAGTTCTCGGCAGCACCGTGAGCTCCTGTATCTTGGGCTCAAGCCGGAACAAACCCAGCTGAGAACGAAAGAGAGGGCACCTGGGTGGTACTGGGGCAAAGGCGGCCAGAGAGCATGGCCTCCTGGGCTGGTGCCCACCAGCGCGAGGAGCCGGCCAGGAGCCCGGGTCCCGGGGAGAGCAGAAGGCTCCATCCTGCCTTCTGGTGGATGAATGCACCCCTAACCCTGCCCTCGCCACAGAAGCTGGACGTCCCAGGGTTCGCGGGCTCCAGGGCCCCATCTGACCCTCTTCCTCACAGGATCCGGATGTCCGGCATCAAAGGGCTGCAAGGGGTGGTGAGGAAGACGGTGAACGATGAGCTGCAGGCCAACATCTGGGACCCACAGCACATGGACAAGATTGTCCCGTCGCTGCTCTTCAACCTGCAGCACGTCGAAGAGGCCGAGAGGTAAGCAGGGGAGGCTGGAGTTCCGACAGCAGACCGTGGGCCCTCCCGGATGCTGGGGAGCCGCAGGGCGTGGGCTTTGCTAAAAACCTAGCTCTGAGGTCAGGGACCTGGGCTCTGTGGCCTGCTCTGCAGCGAGTCCAGGGCCAGCTTTCTGCAGCCCGCTGTACCCCGTAAGGTCTGGGTTCATGAAGGCAGGATGGTAGAGGTGCTGGGCTCCCTGAGGTGCTAGGCTCCCTGGGGTGCTGGGCTCCTTGTTTGGTCAGAACCAAGAACCAAGACTCAGGGACCTCTTTCCTCTGGAAGCGGCAGGCCAAGGAGGTTTTAAAAGGCCTTGTGTGCTCCACTTCCTGAGGACTTTCCCTCCTGACCTTCCTTCCTTCCTTACATTCTAATGGGATTTCAGGCCCTTAGAACAGGCCTTTGACCAGACAGTCCCCAGACCTGGCATTCATCCTGTTCCCCCCCTCCGCTTCCTCTCTGTGAAGTGGGGCGCAGGGGAAGGTTCACGTCCCTGTCCACCTTGGCTGAGGGTATTGGGTCCCTCACTTTCTGTCTGTTGAGCCTGTGCTGCTAGTCGGGCAGGCAGAGTCAGCGTGCCCTCTGGTGGCTGTGTCTGGAGTCGCACCTCCACTGACAAGATGGGCTTGTGGTCTCAGGGCCCGAGTCCGGGGGATCCTTCTGTCCAGGTTTGACCCACCCTCTGTGCCTTTCTCCCCTCCCCTTCCCCTCTCTCTTCTCCTCGCTCCCGGTTTTCTTTTGCTTTCCGCTCTTCTGCCCACCTCTCTTCGTATCACTTATCTTTTTTGCTTCTGAAGCCTCAGGGCGTGGAGATCCTCGTGGCCCTGCCTCTCCAGGCCCCTGGTGCTCAGGGTGCCTGTCCTCCGGACAGAGGCACACCAGGCCTGTGCCTAAGGTTCCCAGGCAAAAGCCTCCTCCCTTCTCCCAGCGTCTGCCTCCACTCCGGGTGTCTTTACCCCATATAGCTTCTGAGCCGTGACATCTCCCCTGTGACCTCCGTCCAATCCCTGCTTGTCCTGCTGTGCCACCTCTTGCCCGGATGCAGCACAGCATCCCAGCACACACACAGCACAGCATCCCAGCACACACACACAGCATCCCAGCACACACACACAGCATCCCAGCACACACACAGCACAGCATCGCAGCACACACACACAGCATCCCAGCACACACACAGCACAGCATCCCAGCACACACAGCATCCCAGCACACACACACACAGCCTGGCGCCAGCTTTGCCTCCCACCCTTCACCCACGAGGCTGTGTGTCCCCACAGCCGGTCCCCCTCGCCCCTCCAAGCGCCAGAGAAGGAAAAGGAGAACCCGGCAGAGCTGGCCGAGAGGTGCCTTCGGGAACTGCTGGGCCGGGCTGCCTTTGGCAACATCAAAAACGCCATCAAGCCTGTTCTCATGTGAGTCCTACAGCGCCCCCTCCTCCCACCCAAGCGAACAGTTTCGGGGTCCAGGCCTCTAAGGAGGCGATATGGTCGTGGTGCTGTGGCCACGTCAGTCCCTTCTCTGTGCCTGTGTCTGCTTCACTGGGACAACGGAAGCTACCACGCAGTGGCCAGGGGCAGTTTGGGGAGAGGCGTTGGTGGGAGGGGCCCCGAAGCTGCAGGAAGATGCCCAGTTAACTCCTAAAGCTACAGAGCCCTGTTCCCTGACCCACTTCCAGCCCTGGGGCTGGGACCGCCCCGGGTCTTCCCTTCTCCCACCCGGAGCTCCGTGAGAGCTGGGCCTCTGGGGGGGGTCCCTCTCCCCTAGCTCCTCTCTCCTCCTCAGCATCACTCTGCATGTCACAGCTGTCCCCATATTTTCTCCCTCGCAGCCACCTGGATAACCATTCCCTGTGGGAACCCAAAGTGTTCGCCATCCGCTGCTTTAAGATCATCATGTATTCCATTCAGGTACGGCTTGGCCCCGGCCCGGGGACTTCGGGGGCAGGAAGTGCGCCTGTAGACGAAGCCAGCTCCCAAACCGGTCCTGCTGAGCCTCGCTGTGGAGAGTGGCCAGTTTAGTTTTATGTCTAACCCATCACAGACCAAGGCTTTGTAAAGTACCATTTTTAAAAATCCATAGACAATGGAAATGGAAAATCCGTGAGAAGTACAAGCCCATTCGCCAGGCTTGGCTGCCCCAGCATTGCCCAATGGCTTATGAAATGCTGGCTCTCCATTTCTGTACCTATCTCAGCCTAAACGGGCCCCAGGCAGCCCTAGCCGGTTTGGCTCAGTGGGTACAGCATCGGCCTGCGGACTGAAGGGTCCCAAGCACGATTCTGGGGAAGAACACATACCCGGGTTGTGGGCTTGATCCCCAATGTGGGCGTGCAGGAGGAAGCCAGTCAATGATTCTCTCTCATTGATGTTTCTATCTCTACCTCTCTGGAATCAATAAAAATAAACGGTCACCAGGCAGGTCTGGAATTGTCACACTTTGAGCTAGGCCATGTGGCCTCCTGTGCCCTTCCCAATGAGACATGGGACGTTGAAAAGGAAGACAATGTTCTAAAATGGACTTCTGCCCCATTTGGAGTGAAAGGGCCCAGGAAAAGCATGAACATCCAGGCCTTCCCTGGGTTGGGCATGGCTCCTTGTTGGAACAAGGGGGAGGGGCTCAGGGAAAGGAACCTGTGAGTGTGTGTGTGTGCGTGTGTGTGCGTGTGTGTGTGTGTGTGTGTGTGGTGTGTGTGTGTGTGTGAGAGTGTGAGTGTGTGTGAGTGTGTGTCCCGCCTTTGGGTCCCAGTGCGGGGCTGCCCCGGCTCAGAGGCCACAGGGGGTCTATTGGGGACCAGCCCGTCTTCCTCCCCGCAGCCGCAGCACTCCCACCTGGTTATCCAGCAGCTCCTGGGCCACCTGGATGCCAACAGCCGCAGCGCGGCCACCGTGCGGGCGGGCATCGTGGAGGTCCTGTCGGAGGCCGCGGTCATCGCCGCCACGGGCTCCGTGGGTGAGGAGGCCCGGAGGGGAGCGGGGCTCGGGGACCCTCCGGGACCAAGAACTGCCCTTCGCGGGAGGCTCCCCCCCTTCCAGGAAAGGGCAAGGCGCCTGGGGCGGTGTCAGAGCGGGAGGCTGGGGGCAGAGGACGCCCCTGGCTGCAGGGGCAGGGCAGGGGAGGAGGAAGGGCGGGAACCCACCCTGAATGCTGGGGTCCCACCCCGGCGCAGGGCCCACGGTGCTGGAGATGTTCAACACCCTCCTGAGGCAGCTGCGGCTCAGCATCGACTACGCCCTGACCGGGAGCTACGACGGGGCCATCACCCTGGGCCCCAAGATCATCAAGGAACAAGAGGAGCGCATGTTCCAGGAGGCCGTCATCAAGACCACAGGTGTGGCCCAGAGGGGCGTGGCCACGAGAGGGGCGTGGTCGGCGGGGCGTGGTCATGGAAGGGCGTGTCCGAGAGGGCGTGGTCGTGGGCGGAGCGTTGTCTGGAGGGCGTGGCCAGAGATGGCCCCCACGGGGCCTTCAGTCCATTGCAGGACTGTCATCCCTTCCAGAAAGGGCAAGGCACCTCCGGGAGGTGTCAGAGCCTGTGATCCCGCTGACACCCAGCAGAGCAGCTGGTGGCAGAGCCTAGGTGGGCACCCGGGGCTGCTGCTCTGGCCCAGCGCCCAGGTTCTCCATCCCAGAGACCTTAGCCTCCGGCTCTGGATTAAGCGGAGGAACTGGAGCCTGGACGAGTCCTCTGGAATTATCTAGGTTTCTCCTCTGGGTCTGAATCGTCATGTCCCTCCCCACCCCCCACCCCCACCCCACCAAGAGAAGCAGCAGAAAGGCTGAGGTGAGCCCGGCCGACCCTCTGCTCCACCATCTCTCTCCCGCAGGCTCCTTTGCCAGCACGCTGCCCACGTATCAGCGCTCGGAGGTGATCCTCTTCATCATGAGCAAGGTCCCGCTGCCCTCTCTGCATCACCCCGTGGAGATGGGGAGGACCGGGTAGGTCCACCACGCACGCCCTCCTCCCGCTCTCTCCTTCCTGATTTCGCCCTCGCGTCTCTCATTCTGCTCTCAGACCCCTCCGGAGCCTTTAGGGGGGCCCCTGGATCCCACAGCAGTTACTCAGGCTGCCACCTTCCCCCCCCCCAGTAACTGCCTCCCGCCTTGTGGGGAGCCATTCACCCCCCCATCTGCTTCCTGGCTCTGAAGTCACCAGCCTGGGTAACTCAGCACATAAGCCTCTTGGAGAATCTAATCATGAGGGAGAGGGAGAATATGCAGGCATGTGTGGGGTCCCCACCCAGATCACAGCCTGGTGAGCGTGTGTGTCTCTGCTCCACAGGGAGAACCGGAACCGGCTGACCCAGATCATGCTGCTGAAATCCCTCCTTCAGGTGAGCCTCTGCAGCCCCTTCCTGCACGGCCTCTGCGGGAGGCAGCGCCTTCCCAGGCCCAGGGTCGGCTCCAGCTGTGCAGGCTGCAGGTGCACAAGCATGTCTGTGCGAAGGGCTGAGGGGCCTGACACCAGCCCGTGTCCCTCTCACCAGCCTGCTGGGCGCACACACAGAGCTGGGCCGTCCAAGCAGGCCTGCGGTATCTAATTTTCACGCAGGTTCCTCATCTGCTACTGATAGCAGTGCCGCTCCACATGGTCTCCGAACTGAGATGGAATCTGCTGGTTCCCGCCCCTTCCCCCTCCAATGACCTGCTCAGGTCCTTCCCCACGGTTTCCTCCTGGTTTCCCCTCAGGCTCCCAGACACAGGCTTTTTGTTTGTTTGTTTGTTTGTTTGCTTTATATTCCTCTTTTTGCACCTTTGCAGCCATCACTGGGTCTAGAGACTCATTGTTCTCAAACGTTGTTCCCATGGCCAACTTGCTGAACGGTAGAGATTCTGTAAAGATTCTGAGCCATCAGACTGCGTGGGGTCCTGACTCTGTGCCTGTAACAGTCTCCCCAGTTATCCTTGTGCACAGCCCTGGCCTAAACTCCGGACATCTCACAACTGCACGATTCTCCCAGTTGCTTTATCTCCATCTCTCCTCACCTCTCATAAACACAACCACTAGAATCTTCTGGAAATGCTGTTCCCCACATGTTGCCTCTTGTTACAGTGTAGGTCTGTTTCCAGTTGAGGTACATCTAGATTTCACACAGGCATACCTTGGAGGTATTGTGGGTTTGGTTCCGGACCACGGCAATAAAGCTCTGGGACTGTCCACCCTCCTAGTAAGCCTTGTATTCACGGTGAATTTCAACATGAGTTCCGAGCTCCCTGACTCCTGCTCCCCTCAGTGCTCATCCCTTGCTTGCCTTTAACCACTTAAAGTTCCTGCACACGGTCCCCATCCAACCACATGTCTGCTGAGCTGAGCTGAGGAGGTTGTCTCGGATGTTGGTTTGTTCAAAAAAGTTGCCTAAGGCACCCAAGGTCCAGGGTGGTCTGGACTGGGGGACCTGGCCTGGGAGATGCCCGGAGAGGGTGAATGCTGCAGACCCACCCTTTGCTGGCTGCTCCTCCGCCTCCTCACTGTACCTGAGAGGGCCAGCGTCCCTAAGCACGGCCGTCCTGGGCTCCCTTGCAGGTGTCCCTAGGTTTCCAGTGCAGCAATATGATGTCAGCCCTGCCCAGCAACTTTCTTGACCGCCTTCTGTCCACCGCCCTCATGGATGACCCAGAGATCCGTCTCTTCGTTCTAGAGATTCTCATCAGTTTTATTGATCGTCATGGCAACCGCCCCAAGTTCTCTTCCATCAGGTGAACTTGGGGCCTCCTCCCCTGTTGCTATATGATGGGAGAAGACTCCCAATAGGGCCACACATGCAGATAGGAAGACAGCTCAGAGACTCAGCGAGACCCACCAGAGAACCGATCACAGACATTGACCCTGGGGCCCCGTGAGGGGAAGAGTGACTGAAAGAACACTTGATTTGGGGGAGATAGGGGATGGATTGGAGATTTGGGAGATAAATAGCACCTACTAAAGGGAGTTTTCAGATGGGGAGGAAAAGAATAATCTAGGTCAATATTTAAGAAAAGGGGCCCTAGCCGATTTGGCTCAGTGGATAGAGCGTCAGCCTGGGAACTGAAAGTCCCAGGTTTGATTCCAGTCAAGGGCACATGCCTGGTTTATGGGCTTGATCCTCAGTGGGGGATTTCCAGGAGGTAGCTAAACCATGATTCTCAATTATCATGGATGTTTCTATCTCTCTCTCCCTCTTCCTTCCTTTCTGAAATCAATAAAAATCTTTAAAAAAAAAACAAAACAAAACAGGAACTAGAGAACATGGTAGAAAACAGAGAATGGGTTAGGACCAGGGCTAGTACAACTCATGACATCGGGATGAAGCCCAGTGACACCACATGAGCTCCGACTGGCCTCACACATGGGCTAAGGTGGCCCCTCCTGTCCCCTTCCAGCACCCTCAGTGACATCTGTGTCCTGAAGCTGAAAGTGGATAAGTGCTCCCGACAGGACACCGTCTTCATGAAGAAGGTTAGCACATGTTACCTCAAGATACCGTGGATCCCCAGCAGGCCAGGCCCTGGGACCCTGGCCTCCAGACCCCCAGTCACTGCTGACCCTGCTCCCGGAGCCGGCCTCCTCCCTCTCTGTGTAGGCAGGATGAGCAGCCAGCCCTCGGGGGGTCAAGCCTCTCGGGCCATACTCATCACAAGGCCAGAATGAGGACCAGGCCAGTGGCTGTGTTCTGCTCGTGAAACAATTTGGGCGGCAGCTGTTATTGCTGGTTTGTCTGGACCCAGCCTTCCCTAAACACGCACTCCTGCACGTGTTCGCTTGCACCGGGCGTCCTCTTCCTGGGGGTGGAAGTGGAGTAGACACAGCTTTCCCACTTTCCTCAGATTAGTTTTTCTATTCTTGCTCCTCCTGCCCCGGCCTGCCACGGTGGCCTTGCCCACACCCCTATCCCCATCTCCAGCACTCCCAGCAGCTCTACAGACACATCTACCTGAGCTGTAAGGAGGAAACGAACACACAGCAGCACTACGAGGCAATCTATGGCTTGCTGGCACTCATCAGCATCGAGCTGGCCAACGAGGAGGTGGTAGTAGACCTCATCCGCCTGGTGCTGGCTATTCAGGTGGGACATGGGGGTCGGGATGGGGGGGGCAGTTGGGGGCAGGAGGATCTGTTGTGATCAAGCACTGATTAGAGTGCTGGGTAGCAACTACTTAACAATTGTTTTGGAGCTGGGAACACTGTGCTGGTTGGCCATTCCTCCATGAAGACCCCCAGCCGTAGCCCTGTAGGATGTGTACCCCATGGCTTCAGCCCATTCTCAGGCTAAAGGAGACCCAGGGAACGGGGTCGTTAGCCCTCAGCATTTCAAGCCTCTTGAAGAGTCTGAATGGGACTCCAAGGATTGCCAACGGAGTGCTTGTAGGCTCTGAGTTCCCAAATTTGCTTCTGAATCGCCTCAAGCATTTATGAAAAATATGAATTTCCAGTTCTGTCCTGAGCCTGGGACCGGTGGGCTCTTCGGCAGGCAGCGTGACACTACATAGGGCTTTAGACTTCCAGGTCTGCCTGGGTGGAAGTACACTCTCGGCACTGGGATATGCCCTTCAGAGCTCAAAGACCAGTGGTCGGCAAACTCCTTAGTCAACAGAGCCAAATATCAACAGTACGACGATTGAAATTTCTTTTGAGAGCCAAATTTTTTAAACTTAAACTATATAGGTAGGTACATTGTTATTAACTTAATTAGGGTTCTCCTAAGCTGGCCCTTGCTAAAAACTCAAGGGGCCAAAGAGCCGCATGTGGCTCGAGAGCCTCAGTCTTCTGACCACTGTCAAAGATAAGGGTCTCCAAGGGCCTGAAGCTAGGAGGGCGAGCCTAGAAATTCAGTAGTGGCCAATCTTGGCCACCTGCTTGATAGTGATAAGCCCTGCAAGGCCAACCTAGATGCTATGATTGTCTTCCTTCCGGAATTTGAGATTCCTTTGTATCCCAAGCCCCTGGTACAAGCATGTCAAACTCGCGGCCCACGGGCCGCATGCCTCCTTTATTTGGCCCGTGTTAGCCTTTGAGTTTGACATGCTTGCCCTAATAACTCCCACAACTTTCCCAGTTTAACATGTGAACCCAATGTAGCAAGCCATTCCTGTCCTCCAAGCACCAGGCAAGGTCTTTGCTGAAGGAAGCAGCATCCTAGAGGTGGGCTTAATGGCGAGGGTTTGGACAGTCAAAGCCACAAAAGCTGGAACTGCCCAGTAGGGGTTGAGGTCCTCGCCTCTCATGGACTGTTCTAGGGAGTGTTCGCTTCGGCTGTCATAAGGACGGCTCCTGACTGCCAGGGAATGATGAGGCAGATGATGAAAGAAACTCAGTCTAGAGTAGGGGGCCATCTTCCTACGGCTGTGGGGAGGCTGGGCAGAAGGTGGGGCACCACATAGTTTGTCAGTTAAAAGCTGCAAAGGCCCCTCGGTGTCGCCACAGGATTTGGCCCAGGTCAACGAAGAGAACCTGCCCGTGTACAACCGCTGCGCCCTCTACGCGCTGTGCGCGGCCTACCTGAACCTCATCAGCCAGCTGACCACGGTGCCTGCCTTCTGCCAGCACATCCATGAGGTTGGTGTTCTCACGACCCTGAGGTGTCCTTGTGACTGCGAGAACTCAGGAAGCCCTCAACTTGGGGTTTCCCCAGAACTTTTCCTTAATTGCATGAGCCCTGTGCTTAGTCATCCTCTTCCTTAAAAATAGCAGCATCGTTGCTTGCTCGCCTCCCCCACACACTTGCCTGCCAACTATCCTCCCACTTCTCACCATCTTAATAGCTTTCACCTTCCTTGTCAAAAAATCTGCAAAGGATACCGAGGGAGACTCAATGTGTTTGCAGTGCACCAGGGCTTGGGAACGGCGTGACCTATGCTTGGTTTTCCGGGTTTAAGGAGAAACCAGGAACAGGTCACAGAAGCAAGAAAGAGCAGTCTCTTGGGAGCTAAGTCCCGGGATTGAGATTCGGAGGACACTTAATGCATATGTGTCAGGGGGCGGAGCTTGAACAGACCGCCCGGCTGCTCCGAGGGTCTCTGCGGTCTGAGTTTCTCCCTCAGAAGCCGCTGTAGGGCGCTCTGCCACCGATTTGCAGGAGGAAGGAAACACTGAGGGGGCGGGAGCTCTGTCATTGGCTTGTGTGGAGCTCCCTCTCCCTGCAGCACCCGGCTCTGACTTTGTGATTCCTCCCAAACTCCAGGTGATAGAGACCAGGAAGAAAGAGGCTCCGTACATGCTCCCAGAGGATGTGTTTGTGGAGAAGCCCAGGTGAGGAGGGTACATGGTCCAGGAAGTCAAAGGCAGCTGAGTAAGGTGGGCTGTCAGGGGCAGGGGCTGAGGCCGCTATGGGCTCTAGGGCTGAAAGTAGAACCTGCCCGTGGCCCATGGGTCCTGGGTCAAGTGTGACAAGCATGTGACCGTAATTCCCACCTTGAGCCATCTTGATGTGTTGTACCATAGACACGCCCATGGGGGAGGAATCCTGGAGCAATTGTTCCAGAGAAGACACTGCCATCAATCCAAGTGGCATTGTCAGACTGATGTCACTTCAGCATCAGAGGAACGCAAGGAAAAGATATTCTGGGGGGAGAAGCAGGAATGGCTTTATCAGTTGTGGCCATCCACACAGCAGATGACTGCTAGCCCATTTACAATGGTTTCAAAGAGTAGCTAATGTAATATATTCGCTATAGAAGAGGTACATGAAATAGATCACAGAACAGGAATGGGGGTGTGTGTGTTGTGTGTGTTGTGTGTGGGGGAAGGGGAGGTGGTGGGTATACATGTATGTGCCCGAAGGATTCTGCTCACTGAAGGTTAGTGGGACAGTGGGTGATTTCCCCCCCATTTGCATCTCTGTCATTCGGTATAATGAATGTTGCCTTTATAATAAGCTATTAGGAAATCATCCTTGTTACCCACGGCTCTCGCCTCTTCCCTCCCTTGTCATCCAGGCTGTCTCAGGATCTTGATGGAGTGGTGATCGAGTTCCTCTTCCTCCAGAGCAAGATCAGTGAAGTCCTGGGGGGCAGTGGCTACAATTCAGACAGGCTCTCCCTGCCCTACATCCCTCAGCTGACAGGTATGAGCTCTGCTCGAGGACTCCCAGGCCTGCCTCTGGCTGGTCATGGCCAAGTAAGGGCCTGAGTGTAAGGGACTTCCGTCGCCTTCCATGGCACCGTGGGTGTCACACAAGAGCTGAAAGGCACCGTGGAGATCTGTGGTGAGATCCTCTGGATTTCCCCACCTCTCCTCCTCAGGGCAGGGTCCTTAGAAGTAACTGGCCCAAAAGCTAGCCTTGCTTGTGGATGGGAGAGGCCCCACACGTGGGCTACAGAGACCCAGTTCTCTGTCACCGACTTCCATTTCCTTGACTCTAAAATAGGCATATTAACAGTACTTGCCTTAGAGGGTTGGTGTGAAAAGTACATAAAATAATGAAGGCAAATGCGCATAGCAAATGCTACACGAATGACAGCCATTAGCGCTATGAGCAGATAACGCTTGCACAAGTTGAGATATGCTTTCTGGTCATAAGAAGCTTCTTTGTGCTCATCAAGGATTTCAAAATCTTAGTCCTGAAGAGCAGAACTCACCATCCTAAAATGGGCAGAGAAGCTCAGCTGTAAAATCCAGCTGTAGACTCCACGTGCCCTGAGCCCCCAGAGGACGTGGGTCAGGCAAAGCAGAAGGCGTGGGAGATGGTGCCAGGGGCGTGATCCTGGCTTGCTCCCCGACGGCTAGGAATCTAGCTTCCGGCTTCTCCTTTTCCCAGATGAGGATCGCTTGTCCAAGAGGAAGAGCATTGGAGAAACCATTTCCCTGCAGGTGGAGGTGGAATCTAGGAACAGCCCCGAGAGGGAGGAGGTGAGTGTCTTCCCGATACACTGTCCTGGGGAAGCAGGGGGAGGGCACCTGCTCCTGCCTTCTATGCTGTCAAACACTCCATGTTCCAAGCTCCCCTAACTGCACAACACAGTTAAGGTTGCACAGAAAGTAAATTTCTCAGGGAAGTCCATAGACTTCCTACTGTCATCCCATAGGCCACAGACATTTCCATCTGGAGGAAATGATCTGTATCCACCTTCCTCCCTACTGCACTCCCACGAGGATGTCATAAAAATCGCTCTTGAAAGGCTTGTTGGTTGTCATTTCCATTCACGGTGCAGACAAACAAGCTCCATATTGGAAATCGGAAGGCTCAATAGGAGAGATGATGGTGAGACGCACCCATTACGGTGCTCTTTTAAAGAGAAGGCTGCAGCTGAAAGACCTCCCTCCCATCTTTTCTGGAGGGCTGTGAATGTCTAGTCTCCGTATAACGGCATATGAGCTATCTCCCCTGCCATTGTGTCTTCTGCCTCAGGAAATAAACCAGATGTGCCCACGAGAAAGGGAGAATAAAGGAATTATAGTGGAAATACCAAATTCACTTCTCAAACGGGAAAGACATGGGGAGGGGATTTGGAGGAGGGAGAGAGAGTGAGGATTTGGACAGGAAGACTTGCGGAGTTGGGGCAGGGACAGTTTCTTCCCATTAGGGCTGGTGTGGCCACGGAGGACAGCATGGACACTTAGTCTTTCCCCAAGGAGCAAGGGGAAGTCACTGGGGTCGAGATCAAGCCTCCCTGTCACCATGCACTCAACCTTCAGTTACTGGGGGAGACCTCCAGTCCTGGGCTTTTCAGAGCTTATCTAGAACCTTCCCCTGGAAGGAAGAAGGCCAATTGGAGAAGTGAAATGAGGTTGAACCAGGCCCTTCCAACTCTACAAGACCGGGAATCTCAGAAACATTAGAACCGCAGCATGAGTTGGATGCTACTCCCCACCCACATCCCATAAGTCCTCAAACATGTTATTCAGTTCTTGAAATTGACATTTGAGATTATACGACCATCTGCAGTTATCATCTTCTCTTGCTTCCAATATTTTCTGTTCGGTGTCTGAAGATTTTTTATTATTATTATTAATACACAGCGTTTTCCTCCCACTGGGCTTAATGGGACAAGTCAGGGGGTGGAGGGGGGGAGAGTGGGTTCTTTTAGTGGAGGCTCTAATGAGGAATTAGCCTCCCCACCCCCATGTCACTACGCCTGGAGAGCTTCCGGAGACCCTGATGAGAAGGTGGGTGTGCTGAGGGAGTTTCTGCTCATTGGGACAGTCTTGAGAAGTGAAGGAGCTGCCAGGTAACTAAGGAAGCCAAGGCTGCCTCCTCCGATTCCTCCCGCTCCACCTTTGTACGCTTGTCCCCTCTCCCGCAGCGAGTACCAGCAGAGGAGATCACCTATGAGACGCTAAAGAAGGCCATTGGTAAGTGGGAGGCGCCCAGAGAGTGGGTGGGAAGGGAGGACAGAGCTGGGTCTTGGATGCAAGCGAGTGGGTGTGTGCAGCCCCATCTGCTGTCCTCCCGAGGATGATGCAGCACAGACTTGAGGGCAGACATTGTGGCTTCCTCTGAACTCATCCCAACTACCAAAGCCGCAGTGGGAAGCCCTGCTCTCATGAGGGATCAGCAGGGTGGCCCTGTGTATCTTAGGTCCGACAACCCTTTTTCCTCTCCCTGCTGCCTTCAAGGTAAACCCACTGAGGGTTACAGACAGGTAAAAAGCAGTTATGTATAAAGGCTTCAACTGTTTTTTGTTAGAATGTGATACAGAAGAACAAGTTGACTAATGACATATATTAAGATCAAATCATATTAATATTTATTTAATAATGGCAACAGATTTCTAAAATATTTTTATTGATTTTGGAGAGGAAGGGAGAGGAAGAGAGAGATAGAAACATCAATGATGAGAGAGAATAATTGATTGGTTGCCTCTTGCATGCCCCCTACTGGGAATCGAGCCTGCAAACCAGCCATGTGCCCTGACGAGGGAATTGAACTGTGACTTCCTGGTTCATGGGTCCATGCTCAACCACTGAGCGATACCAGCAGGCAGCAATAGATTTTAAAATGTAGTATTATGTCTTCTGTCTGAAGGACTCCAAATGAGAACATTTTTCTGAATGCTGATGACAAATTGTCTTCAAATGCCAGAACTTTTTATTTTTGATGTCATTAACGGTACTCCTGAACAAACACACTGCCTTCTTACACAGCGAATGATGGGCATATTGAGATCCCTCCCCTTTTCTCTAACTCATTTTGGATACCAAGAGGAATATGCAGACACCCAAATAGCTTCATACCGCTCTGCCACACGGGTTCTGGACTGGCTTTTGTGGTCTGTCTGGCCTTTCCATTGTTGATGTCCCTTTTCAAGCCCCCCTTAGAGCACTTCCTACTCCGGGAACTTCCCGTTAAGAGTCCTGGTGGCAGTGCAGTTACGTGGGGCTTTCAAAGCCCAGCTTCAGGGTCTGCTCAGCTGGTTCTCAAACCCTTACACAAGGAAGGTCGCTGAGCCCCCCGGAAAGGTCTAGACCTGCTGGGGCCACGTGATGGCGCCACACCCTCCAGGGCACCGCGCCCAGCGCACCAGCTGAGGGGGAGCCGGAGCTTTGGGCACAGACAGAGCTCCCGGGAGGAGTCCGCCCAGCTCCATGTCAGGGGGCAGGCCGTGCGGGCTGACCGCACTCTATGCCGCAGTGGACAGTGTGGCGGTGGAGGAGCAGGAGCGCGAACGGCGGCGGCAGGTGGTGGAGAAGTTCCAGAAGGCGCCCTTCGAGGAGATTGCGGCCCACTGCGGGGCCCGGGTGAGTGAGCACACAGGGGCGAGCCCTCAGGGCCAAGGGGTCCAGGGCAGGACGGAGTTGCTAGATCTTGGCACTTTAGTCACCCAGAAATTAGGGTTTAGATGCCAGCAACACCCTGGCCCTACACTGTTTCCCCATGAACCTAAAGACTCGGCTATTGGCCATACCGGCCTCCAGACCTCGCATGTTTCACGTAAGAAAGAAGTCCTGACCTCAGGAGCTCCCGCATCAGACAGACAGACTATAACAATTACCACCATAATGGCAAGTGTGTACATAGCACTCTATCTGCGAGATGCGCCAGAACATCTCACTCCTGTTAGTGTATTTCATTCTCATGCCTACTCTGCGAGTTGGTGCCAGTATGACCGTCACATGACGGAGTGATGGGGAAGGAGCCCATGGGGAAGGAAAGATGGCCAGTGTTTGCGACGGGACCCTGCAGGCAGGGGGGGTGAACGGCTGGCCTGGGAAAGGTCTGAGAGGGGGGGCCCCAGACAAGGGGAAAGAAGGGCTCGTGTCTGTACTTAAGGGAAGGGCACAAACACTTCTTGAGATTGATTTACCTCATACTTTATTGTACTTTTTCCTCTCAATAAAAACATGTCTTTTTATTATATAATACACACACACACACACACATATATTTCCAATTATTGTGATAACTATATATAATAATATATAGATACATGTAAGTATAATGTCAATTTTGGGGCCTCTATTATCCTGACCTCTTGTCCCATTTCATGAGCTAGGAGTTGGGGCCCAGGTACAGAACGTGTGCACAGCTCCCTCACGCAATCAGAGCCAGAAGGGACTAGAGGGCGCACCTCCCCTAAACCCCAATTATGCACACCTGCTCCTTTGGAGTTAAGAGCTGGAACCAGCTCTGGGCCTCCTGACTCCATGCCCAGCAGGCGCTCCCGTCACACGTGGAGGAGCTAACGGTCCTTCAGGAACTGCCTGCTGAAGTCCTCCTGGTGCTCCCGGTCTCTGTGCTGCCCCAGCAGGGCCGTGGCCGGCGGCTCTGCCTGACCTGAACCCGCAGCCGGGGTCCACCACCCCCTCCCGAGGCCACACTGCCCGGACCTCCAGCGCGCTCTCCGGGCAGGTGGGCTCAGGACCGCCCGCAGCGGTCGGGGCGGGAACCCCCGCTGACTCTCCCTCCCTTTGTGTTTAGGCGTCGCTGCTGCAGAGCAAACTCAACCAGATCTTCGAAATCACCATCCGGTAAGTGGCAGCCCGGCCCGGGGACCCCTACCTCTGTGGCCCAGCGTGGGCGCCTTCCTCCCGAGTCTTCCTCTCACTGTCTTCATTCCTCCTCTCCCAGCCTCTGTCTCCAGGGCTGGGGTCAGCCACCAACTCTCCCCAAAAAGGAAGTTGAGACTAGAGAGGAAAAGAGACGGCTCAGTGAACCCTGGGAAAGAGTCAGGGTGCTTGTTTCCCAGGCTGAGCCTTTACTTCCTAAAGCAACATTGTCACTGTAGATCCTGCCTGGAGCTGTAGATTCTAGAACAGTGGCCGGCAAACTGTGGCTCTCGAGCCACATGTGGCTCTTCGGCCCCTTGAGTTTTTAGCAAAGGCCAGCTTAGGAGTACCCTAATTGAGTTAATAACAATGTACCTACCTATATAGTTTAAGTTTTAAAAATTTTGGCTCTTAAAATAAATTTCATTCATTGTATTGTTGATATTTGGCTCTGTTGACTAATGAGTTTGCCGACCACTGTTCTGGAACAACTTGAAACCTGGGAACCCAGTGACAAAGGCTCTGGTCCCTGTTCGAGGAGAAACACAAACCAGCTGCTCTATTTGGTTGCATGGGGTGGGCCTGCTCCTCATCCCTCTCTCCTCATCCCTCTCTCCTCCATGCGCTCCTGCCCAGGCCCCCGCCCAGCCCGTCAGGAACCATCACCGCAGCCTACGGCCAGCCTCAGAACCACTCCATCCCCGTCTACGAGATGAAGTTTCCAGACCTGTGTGTATACTGAGTTCCAAGAGGCGGAGCTGCTTGGAGGGGTGGGTTTGAGGGGTGGAGCTGCTCACCCTCACACTCCACCCCTACCACGTGCAAGTCTAACAGGGATCTCAGCAAAGGTCATTTTCCCAGCTAGGCAAGGTAGAGCCCCAGACCCTCCCCGCTTCCCCTGTGTCTCTCCTGAGAGGTTGGCTACCTGCCCCTCTAGGACCAATAAGCCTCTCAACTGTACCCTTTAGTCTCCTTTGTGTCAGTGAGGGGCCAAGAATGGAGGGAAGGGGAGTGCTGAGGTCCTGCAGCTCCTGGTGGTATGGTGGTGCAGCAAGTGTAAGGCTTTGATGCTGGGGGTGGGAGAGGGCACAGCTGCCATCCCCCCAGGAAGGGACTGGATGCAGGGACAAAGGACCCTGTAGACAGCAATCTAGAGAAAGCCTCAGGAAGAGCTGGAAGCTGGGGACATTCTCCTCAGAGCATCCCCACTCAGAGGACCCCAGCTCTGTCCCAAGGCCCTCAGGTCTCCTGTGGCTCTTCCACTCCCCCCCCCCTCACCCTGCCAGCTTCTCTACTAAGAGAAGCTGAGGGGAGTGGAGGGTTGGGGGGAGAGGGAGGAGGACAGCACTAGGAAGGGATGGTGGTGGTGGGACGAGCACTTTGGGACTCAAGGATGTCAGAAGTCCACGAGTTGTGGATGTTTCGTTGAGGAAAGAAGGGCCCAGCACCTGATACTGGAATGACTTTTTTTCACTCTTTGGACAAAGTCTGGACCTCAGTTCCACCTGGCCAAGCTTGAGGCTTGGGGAGAGCGGTGGGGACCCCTTTGGGTTCTGCATTTCCCAGGAGTCTGGCCAGCCAGTCTGTGTGCAGAGAAGGGGCCAGGAGTCTGTTTGCTGGGCACTCCCTTCCCCTTTCTCACCCCCGTCCCTGCTGCCTCCTGGGCCTCCGGGTGCCAGCGCCCTAGGGCCCCAAATAGTTCTCTCCCAGTGGAACGTCCCATCCCACAACTGTTCTGAGCTGGTGTAACTCACAGTAAGGTGTGAATGGCCAAATGATTCTTCCCTGAGATTTTTGTTTTTTTCTAAGAGAGAGGGTGAATAGATTCCTGGACCCAAAGAAATCCCTTTTAGGATACAATTTTAGGCAGTATGGGGTGGGGTCAGAAGCAGGCACCCTGGGGTCACACCCCTGCATGACCCTGTACGGACACAGTGAGAGCCTGATGATCAGTCCAGGTGTATTTCCTCAAATCAGGAGAAACTTAACAAATGCATTTCCCATTGCTGTGCAGCTCACTCTGGGAGGGGCCTTCTGACCCTGTTCTTGTCATTTCCCCCTTGGGCGCTGCCTCTGTGATAGGGGCCTGCAGCTTCCAGGTGGCCTGCGTGATTACAGGACCCAGCCAGCTTCTGGCCACGTAGCTTCTGGCTAATGCTCAACCCAACCTTACATACATAGACTGAGATTTCGCCTCATGTTAATATCTCCCCGTTTCAGATAACTTGAAGGCAAATAACTTTGGGGAGAAAGTTCACAGGAAATCTAAATCTTTGTTTTTAATATACATTTTTATTGATTTCAGAGAAGAAGGGAGAGGGAGGGAGAGATAGAAACATCAAGGATGAGAGAGAATCATTGGTCAGCTGCCTCCTGCACGCCCCCCACTAGGGGGCTGAGCCTGTCACCCAGCATGTGCCCTAACTGGGAATCAGACCGTGACCCCTTGGTTCCTGGGCTGACGTTCCACCACTGAGCCGCATCGCTGGGCGGGAAATCTAAATCTGGCGCCACAAACCTGTCTTCCCATCTTGCTCGGCTTTGACGAGGAACTCTGTTTCTTTCTTGTGCCTCCTTGGCTTTAGGGTCCATCCCCAGGGCAACTGCCCTTGGGACCCTGGTTCTGGGATGTGGGAGGCAGGGCCCTGGAGCCTCTTTTAGAGCTAGCACTAGGACCAGAGACCTGCAGGTCCCCTCAGATGTCCCCTGTCCCTCCCCATCCCCACTGGGAACAGAAAAAAGGTGCAAGGTTCCCATTCTTGACACACTCAGCTGCTCCTTCCTCCTCTCTGTCCAAAGCAGCCTTTTCTTTCCATCACAGCTGCATAGCCAAGACATGATTTAGAGAACTGAGTGCCATCTTCCTAGATTCAATTTCAGCTCACACTCAGTAGGATATCAGGTTGCCTGCTGCCAGGAGGTAGAACCTGGATTCTGGCCCAGAATGCCCCAGAATCAGAAAGTTTAAGGCGAGTGCTGACTCGGACAGACAATGAAATGATAAATGAAGCAGTTCTCCTTCACCCCTACCCACATGGCCCTCCACAAACCCTGGGAATGGATGCCAAACAGTTTGGTGGGCACCTAGACCACTGCTTCCTGCCTTCCGAGCCCTGTAGCGTCTGACAGCATGGTGTCTTGTGGCCAACCTTTCTGCTACCCTTGTCTACTGTGGTTTTGAGCCAGCTGCTGCCCAAAGCCACTGAGGACTCTTGCCTCATGGGCAGGGGTCGGTTTGGTGTGCACTCTGCAGACATAACTTAATGGGTGTGAATATACTTGACATTTGAAAGTTCTGTTTGTTTAGTTGAATCACATCCGGGCATGAGCAGCAGGTCAGCAGGAAGCACCAATGGGATCCTGGAGGCTCCTCCTGTCTTCCTTGCAGTGGGGTCCCCAGCACCAGTCTTCATTTTCCTCCCCCGAAAAGAAGAAATAAGTGGTTTCTTGACTCCTAACTGCCTCTCTCCCAAGAAGGAACCCAAGCAGGGAAGAAGAAGCACTAGAAAAGCCCCAGATACTCCTCTCTGCAGCCCTCCACCTCAGACACACGTAGAAACAGATGAGCAGTGAGAAGGTAGGGTGGGGACCGACTAAAGTGCTTGGAGAAGCATGACGTCACATATGCACTGCCCTTTGCACTCGATGGTCTGGGTCGAGAGAACACGTTTCAACTGGCTTAAGAACTAGAACAGCCTCGGGGTACCTTTCAATGGCTCAAAGGCCAGGCCTCTGGGCTTCTTTGGGGGCCTCTGGATCATGACACCTTCCAGTTGCTATTGCACTGTCCCCAGTCCTGACCTGGGTACAGAGAGTGTCATTGAGAAGTGAGGCTGTTTCTCCCAATTCCTCTTCAGAACCATGCAATGGCATTACCCTGGTGAGCGCCCGTGGGAAAGGACCAGACCTAAGCTATTACCTGAATATTAAGATTGAAGGTCGCCCTAGCTGGTTTGGCTCAGTAGATAGAGCGTGGGACTGTGGACTGAAGAGTCCCAGGTTCGATTCTGGTCAAGGGCACATGTCCAGGCTGCAGGCTTGATCCCCAATAGTGGGCATGCAGGAGGCAGTTGATCAATGATTCTCATCGTTGATGTTTCTATCTCTCTCTCCCTCTCCCTTCCTCTCTGAAATCAATATATGTAGTCGTTTGTTTTTTTTAAAGATTGAAGGAGATCAGCTCATTTGGGCAGGCCATGCCCACTCTCCTGACCCATAGGCCTGGCAGGGGGTTGTGCTGAAACAAGACATCTTCCTCACATCTGGGGCAGTGTGTTGCTTCTTTGTTCTCTTCACCTTAGAAAGCTAACCACATCTGAAGACTCGAGAGGAGAGTCAATATGGGCCCGGCCAGCTGGGGAAGTGGGGAAGAGACACAGGGGCAGTGGCTGGGGCCCTGGGGCTTTTGGGGTCAGAAGACGGATTTCCAGGCTCTCTCTTAGCACCAGCCAGGTTGACCAGCACTCTCCTCCTCCTCCTGGAGACCTTAGGGCCTCATCATCTTCCCCTTTTGAGCTCTTCCTTTATGACTGTTGTCTCTGGCCTGTGGGGTGCAGAGCTGTAACCCCCACAAATGCTGCAGCCCACACATTATAACATGTCTTATGTCCATTTAGAACTTCATGTCCTGGCTGAACGTGTGTGTGCCCATCTGCATGCATGTGTGTGTGATGTAGTTCCTAGTAGACAATATATGTATATAATAGCTGATGTATTTATATGGAAGTGCGGAATTAGTGCCTGTGGCAGTTTTCTGTATTTTAAACTCATTGAGTCAAATTAGTTTTAAGGAAGGGAAAAGAGGAGTGGGGAAGGGGTGGCGGAGAGTGTGGGAAGAAGGACTCTTAGCAAGATCCTTCTTTAGGATTATTAGTTGTGATTTCCCAATGAGCCTCTATGATGCCCTTTTCAAATAAATGTTAATGTTGTCACCACATGGTTGTCTATTTGATTTCTTTAAAGTAAATGGTTTTTTGAGATGCAAACAGGATCTGAAAATACCAACATTAACCACTAACATTTAGCCACCACCACCTGCCATCACTTCGCTTGCTTGAAAAGGAAAGAGCGTGGGGGGAAAGGATGCTACCAAGATGTAAACATGAGGATTCCCAGCATGGGAGCATCCTCTGATGGGAAGGTGTGGGCCATTTCTTCGTGAGAGTAGGGGAGGCTTTGTCTCAGGAACTTGGCGTTCTGATTCCTCTCACATCAGGGCATTCTGGTTTGCTTTCACTGTGAACTCCTAGATCATCAGCGTAGCATGTGTAAGTGCAATGTACAAACGTTTCCCAGCCACTTTGATCTATACCACCCATTGGTATGTCTAATGCAGTCGACATGTATGCATACATCTGTGTGTGTGTGTGAGAGAGAGAGAGAGAGAGAAAGAGAGAAAGAGAAAGAGAGAGAGAGAGAATCTGTGAGTCTCCTGTGAATTGAGAATGTGTTTGGCCCAGCATTGTGCAGACATCATGGGGACATATAAAAGAAACCCAGCCCATGACCTCTGCACAACCCTGAGGAGAGAACAAGACATACATACATACAGCAAGACAATTGCCAACAAGCCAGACTGCATGCCCTCCGCTGAAGAGGGCCGACTGCAGAAACACTGAAAACGAGCAGGTGTGGCTGGCAGAGTTCAGTGTTCCCAGTGGAAGTGGACTTGCGCCTGGGCTCATGTTGAAAATGAGGTAACATTCAAAGTGGTGGCAGATGATGGGGAATTTCAGGTAGAGACTGAAAGCGGATCGGAGAGACAGGTCAGTAGGTGGAGATTGGGAAGTAGGGCTCAGTAAGGAGTGTGAACTTCTTTGACAAGGGCCCAGCATGCCATGCCCTGTAGTTTGGAATTGATGGGAAGTTGGGGTGGGCCTTTTGTTTTGTTTTGTTTACCTCTTGAGCCACTGAATGGTTTTGTGTACATTACTGTGAAGAATTTGTATCTGATGTGTTGGAAGGAGAGCAACTGGAGACAAGGAGAAGTTGGTTAGGAAGCTGTTACAGTGGTGTAGGCCTGATCACAGAATGATGAGAAGGGTCTGGGTTGGTCAACATCAGAGGGAGAGAATATGGACATAGCCGGGGGAAAAGGAGATCCCAAGGCTTGAGTCCGTGTATGTTGCAAGTGAGAAATGATAGCAAGTCATGTATGTTGCATTGTATTTATACAGATGTGTCTCCATGGGTGTGTGCCTGTGTGGGTGAGACCGTGTTGGTTGAGAATGTATCTCAGTGTGCAAATTTTAACTGAAAACAACCATCAGCACTCACACTTAGCTTCTCAGTGACAAAAAGATAATTAAGGTCATTTTTTAACTAACCCCCCCACACTAACGAGGGAGGGGAAGGGGAACGAAATCTTGGCGTTCAGAGACTCGCCTAAGGTGGCACAGATAGCTAGATTCAGGGGACATGACCACAGCCTCCCAGCTTACAGCCCGAGAGCCCTTCCCACTGCGTGGAGGTTCAATGTCGGCCTGGCCCTGGGACAGGCGCCAGGGTTCCTCTTGTACGGCCACTCCTGCAGGAATCCTGCCTTTTGGAGCATCTTCTAGCTGAGCCACCACCTAAACTTCCTGGCCCCTTGCAGACACATCGATTGAGGGGCCAGAAAAGTACATTTCCTTCCTGTGGCCACTCCCTCTGTGAATATACTGCCGCTTGGTTACAGGGAATCCATTCTACCTCTCCTCCACTGTGCGCCCCTCTGTATCTGATGGATGCGTATTCTTATTTCATTCGCTCGGTCAATATTCACAGGCAGAGGCAGAGGTGCAACTGGAAAGGCTTTATTTCCTAACTACAGGCAGCTTTCACAGGCCGAGTGCCGCTCCCACCGCCCGCCGGGAGAGAGTGGCCCAGCCAGGCTGGGGGGCGGGCCGGCCTACGAGAGGGGGTGAAGGGGTGGCCTTCCCTGGGGGGAGAGGCCCTCACTGGCCCTTCCTGTGGGCGTTCTTGATGATGGCGTTCTTGAACAGCGTCACCAGGGGCGTCTGGCTCTTCTCCGAGCTCATGAAGCCGCCGTAGCGCTTGTCCTTGGGCGGGCTGCCCCAGCGGAAGTGCTCCATCTTGTAGGGCCCCTCGTCCTTCTTGAGCGCCGGCTGGGCCCCGGCCTCCGCCCCCGGCCCGTACTCCGGGGGGTCGGCGGGGACCGCCTCGCCCTGGGTCGCGGCGGCGCCCTCGGGGCCGCGCGCCGGCTCGGGACGCTCCCGCTTGAACTCCACGGGGAAGGCCTCGGCCGACTCGTCCTCGGCGCCGTTGGGGTACACCTTCACCGGGCGCCGCTTCTTGCCCACCGGCTTGCCCCAGCGGAAGTGCTCCATGGAGTAGGAGCGCTTGCCCTCGCGCGGCCCCGGCTCGGCGCCATCGCCGCCGCCCGCGGCCACCGCCGCCTCCTCCTCCTCCTCCTCCTCCGCCTCCGCGCCGGCCCCGCGGCCGAAGCGGTCCCAGCGGAAGTGGCCCATGACGTACTTCCGGGGGTGCTCGGCCAGCAGCTGTTCCTCGCCGTTGCCGTTCCCGGGAAACACGGGCGTCTCGGCCGAGAGGTCGGCCTTGCAGGCCCGAATGCAGGCCTGCGGGAGAGGGGGAGCGCGTGAGGTCACCGGGGCCCGACGGCCCGCACCCGCACCGCGCCTGCGCCCTCCGCGTCGCGGCCCTCTCCAGGTGCCCGCCTCGCTGCTGGGATGCTCTCCCTGCCCAAGACGCCTGCCCATCCCGTCCTCATGGCATCCACGGGCATCTAAGACCCAGCCTGGGCATCGTCTCTTTTTAGTCCCCCGGACACCTTAGTATTTCAAACACCCCCTGAGTAGGGCCAACATCTGACCGTGACTATGCCTCCTATATAGGAATTAAGCCATCCATGGCAGGTGCGTGGTAGTGGTGGGCACTGAATAAATATTGAATAAATAAGTATGGTTCACTGTGAATCTGGGTGGGGCATTGGGCTGAAATTAGAAGGAGAATCTCCCCAGGTGTCAAAAGTAGAAATCTGACTTCCAGGGCCTGTATTTTCAGTAATGCTGCAAGCTTACCCCAGTGATCTGCACACCTATCTCCTGCCCTACCTATCCTATCTCCTACCCTCATCCAACTGGCATTTTCTCTTTGGCAAGGTTCGACAGCTCACTGGTGACAGAACTGGGACTAGAACCCATGGATCTGACCATGCCCTATGCTCCTTCCCTAGTGAGCTGTCAACGGGAGAGGCTGTGCAGTGGGTGTCTCCAATCCTGTGTCTCTTGGGTCCCTCTGGACTGGAACTCTCAGAATTCCCTGGGCTCTTTCTGTTTTCTGTGCCACGTGCAGCTTGTTCTGTGCTTTTGAGAAAGTCTCTTTATCTTAACTCAGTGTTCCCAATGGCCAAACACACTGAATGTGATGAAATGCATTTCACCTTCCCCAGGCAGGTGCTGGCAGCAGGATGGCACTCAGTCACTGACACCAGCAGTGTGTCTTTTAGTCCTTGACTTGCTATCATTTCTCACTTGTGCCTCCCAAAACACGCTAGTGCGCGTGCATACACGCCCCCCCCCCCCCACACACACACACTGTGTTGACCTGGAGGGAACTGAAACCTGGCACAAAGGGCCTTTACTTGCTTCCTGAAAGGCTGCCTCTCCCAGAAGAAGCATGTGACATTTGGCACCAGTTAGAGGAAAATGGCCCCTGGGTTTTCCTTCTCCCTCTAGAGGTGATTTGAGGAACCACCTAGCTGAGTGGTAGATAGAAAGGGAAGGAAAATGGAAAGAAATGACAAAGGATAGGAGGAGGTAATTTTGAAAGGAATAATTTGGGGGTTAAAAGATCAAAAATACAGGCTCAGTTGAGGAGCAATTGTTATTATTACAATTATTAGTATTAACATTATTTTAATGGCAGCACCTCTAAATAGCTTACCTTTAGAGGTGCTGCCATTGCTGCCAATGAAGCAAAGATCATTGAAAGAGATTGTGGACCAGGCCTATCTCCTTGAAGCACTTCCTCCCCTTCTTGGCCCAGTGCCGACTTCCCCCTGGGGCCTGCTCCTGACCTGGGCTGCGTCACCCAGTTATCCCTGGGAATGAATTCCCCCTTGCCCATAGCACTTTCTCTTGTGCTGCCCCAGCCCCAGCCCCGGTTCCATCAGATGCCCTAACCAACATGACAGCTGTGGCCCACGTACCAGCAGGTTACTTTCCGTGGTGAGGTCCTGGCACTGGCTGCTCTCCAGACACCAGCCACGCACTTCCACGAAGGCCTGAAGCAGCAGGGCAAGTAGGAGGGCCCCCGAGCGGCTGCAGCATGATCTAGGCATTTTCCAGGCCGGCCGAGGCTCTGCAGAGGCAAACAAGATTGGTGGGACCCCTGCAAGGAGCAGAACAATGTTGGCCACTCACCAGGAAGGACCTGGAGCCAACAGTAACAACACAACCCTTTGTGGACCTCAAGGCTTTTTAAGGACAGGAGCAGTTCAAGGAGAAGGCTGGTGTGCAGGGAGGTGGTCTGAATTGTGCTAGAGACAATAGGGGAATAGGATCTTGGCAAACGTGTAATTTCCCCTTTATCTCCTATTAAAAAATCACACCCCAAAGAAGGTTAGCCCTGGAAGCTATTTTAGGGGTCATTTGGTTTAGCCTCTTATTTGAGTATTATTTTAATGGCAATATCTCTAGATAGCTTAACTGGAGTGAGGTCTCCATACAAGAAGATAAGAAGTAACTATAAGCAGAAATTGTGGACCAGACCCATCTTCCGGAAGGGCTTTCTCTCCTCCTTGGAGGGTTATTTTTACCTCCTGTCTTCTTGATTGGAAGCTCACTCTATTTAAGCTATTTAGAGATATTGCCATTAAAATAATACTAATAATAGTAATGACAAGGTAAGGCTAAGTTCTGTTTATAGCACAGAACCTTCCTATTCCAAAACCTTCATGCAGCTACCGTTCTAACACTCCAGATCAAGAAGTAACTTGAGAAAGACAGGGGTTCAGAAACTCCTGCCCAAGGTGGTCTCTTTCCCTCCTGCCCCATCAAGGCCCTACCATTCCTCAGAAACCTCCATTTTCTGGGAATAGTAGGTCTGCATAAAGGCAAATAAAACCTCTGTCCAATTTAGCCAAAACCTCAGCCAACCGAGTCTATTGTCCTGAACACAGATCACACACGTGATCACTGTTTCCCCAGACCCCTGCACTCGGAAGAGATTTTTAAAGCAACCCCCATCCTTTTAAGAGTGAGTCATCTTCTAAACACATTACAAGTCAGACCTCTTGACTTCCGATTCTCTCAGCTGTAGTCTGAAATAGCCGGATTTGAACATGCAGTAGGTGAAGAAGGGAAAGAGATGGACCCACAGAGCAAAGGGAAGGACCTACTATTGTGAACACCTACAAAAGATACTTCCAAGTGTCTCTCTGCAGATGCTGAGGTCAAGAGAGCGGGGTGTAGGGTGCTGCCTGATGCTGTCTTTGGCCTCTTGTGCCCAGTGCTTTCCCCGACCCTGCAGGTTTCATGCTGCCAAGTCCCTCCTCACCCAGGTTGGCCCCTTCAAGTGGCCCTAAGTTCTGTCATCAGCTCACCACCAACCCCACAATCATTTTGTATTTCAGAAGACCTTCTCAACCAGCTGTTAGGAAGAAACCTCATTAGATGAGAAAAGTAATTTACATTAAGGCGAGGATGATTAATTTTTTTGTCTTGACTAATAGACATTTGCATTTTAAAATGTTTGCCTGGAAGAAACCTCTCATTCGTGGAGGCGTAGGCCAGATCTTTTTTTTTTTATAGGGGAGGCTTTGGAAGCGAAAGTTCTCCCTGGCTCTCATTGTCTACTTCAGAGAGCCACTTCCTTCTCTCTGCCCCACCCCTACTTATTTTCCCAAAAGCAGAGCCAGCTCAGGGCTCCCTTCTGAATGGTGGCCAGGTACTGCCTGGATGTTTTCAGGGAAGCCATTAGATGGCGCTGGCAGTCAGTGAGCCGGCCCATCAGCATCCCAGGCAACTGGGAGAGCCTTGGTCAACCTTGATGTCCACTATTGACCACGACAGGCTGCTCCTGTGAAAGCCTTTTGATGCTCTAGGTCAAGTATGAAGTCTCAACGTGGTGGACAAGACCATACAACATCCTTGTAAATACCCAGATTTACAAGAAAAGCAGAAAAAGGATAATCATATATTACTGTGGCAAGTGTAACATATCCTATGAGTAGAAAAAGAAATAAGATCATATAGGTCTGACAGATTCCTCAACTATATTTTAATTCCCCTCAAAACTGGCCATTCTAGAGCGATTTCTATTTTCTAAAAACCTGGCTCATGATTACAGGCTTCTGAGAGCATGTTCTTACCTTCTGCTCCACTGGCAGCGTTGTACACATGGTCACTTCCCACCCTCCAAGCTCCATTCTACTGCTAAGATGCTAGACTGTTTCTTTTTCCTTGTATGTAGTCTTACTTTTTCTACAGTGAATCAATATTGCCTTGTGCCATTTTTTTTTTAAATTAAAAAAGCCATATAGTAATGGGGAGATGTCAAATATTGTGCTTTCTGTGGGTAGGGAGAGGTTTTTGAAAGCCTTGGAAAAACAAATAGAAGTCTGTACTTTGTTCATCTTAGCATTCGCTTTATAACAGAGTAACACTTGTAAAAAGCCCCCACGTGCAGGTGAATTCTCTGTGAGCTCAGCAAGACGTTGTGTCCCTATAAAGCTGCATATTGGCCATGCCTTTCTGTAAGCATGAGAGGCTCCGGGTTTTGTCCTTACACCGAGATACCTAGGCGTCAAGTCCTACAACAGAAGTGTCCATGGGTTATTGTCATTCAAGAAGCCTTAATCTGAACATCTCTTAACAATGGGTGAATACACACTTTTACTCTCCTTGGCTCTTTCCAGCCAGTCTGTGAGAGTCCCTACCTCCCCGCTTAGACACGAAGAATTTGGGGGATCCAGGTGCCCTGTACACTCTCCCTCCTTCACGGGAAATCGCCCTCTCCTGAGCCTTGGCCAGCTCACACGGCTGCTTCTGCCCGGCAGTCTAGGGTCTGGGGGACAGAGGTCCTCCACTCTGCGGCCCCATTGAAATGGCAGCAGGGCTGTTCAGCACCTCGGACAGCTCTCCGGGGCCACCTCCTTCACACCCAGCTGCTGGGTCTTGTAGAGGAGACCAAGCCATTGGCAGAAAAAAACAAAAACAAACAAAAAAAACGAGCATTCGGGGGTCTGCATCCAAAAAAGCCTGAGATACAGGGAGTTTTTGTGACTATTAGCCTTTGCTCTTCTGTCCCCGTTTTCAAGGTTCATTTGCACTAGAATATATGGTCTCTTTTAAGGGACATCTACCCAGAAAATTAGGAGGAAGAGGCGCCCTAACACTGGCTCTCCCAGGAGGCGGCCGGAGTCTCAGGGGTCCTGGCAGCCCCACTCCCCGGGAGGGAGGTGGGGAGAGACGCGGCGGCCGCCAGCTCCTGGGAGGCACCGCTCAGGGGCGCAGGGTTCGCCCCCAGTCCGCCGCCCCGCTGCCCGCTGCCCGCTGCCCGCTGCCCGAGGCTTCCCGCGCCGCACCCAGGACAAAAACTTTTCAAAGAACTTGGGACCGGGACCGCGGGCGGGAGCACCCCGAGTTCCGGGGCAGGGAGTCCCGGGGGAAGAGCGAGGCCCCGCTCCGCTGCGCCCTTACCTGCCGCGGGGAGGCTGCGCCCGAGCGAGGATGCTCTCCGGAGGGTCCCTTCTCTTCCTCTCTTCCTCCTCCTCCCCGCCTGGCCCCGGTGGCTCTCCGCGGTCCTTTTATACGGGGTTCGCCCGAGTGGGCGCTGGACGTGAACTTCCCGGCAGGGCGACTCCCCCGTCCCCGGGAAGGGGGGCGGGGGACGGGAGGGGCGCTTCCAGGTAGGAGCGGAGCAGAGCGCGGGCTGACGTGTCCGGAAAGGGGGCCGCTCCCCGCCCCGGAGGCCGGGATTAGCACCGGCCTGCAGAAGGACGCACCTGGCGTCCGGCAGAGGAAGACTTAATTAAGTTCGGGGCTGGGTCTCTAGGTGGGACCGGCGGGCGGCTTAGCGCCCCGGTGTGGGTGCGCCGCGGGGGCCGCGGGGCGGCGGGGAAGCGGGTGGAGTTGCGTGTGTGCGTTTGGGCTGGCATCTGCCTTGGCCGCGTTTGCAGGTAAATATCGCCGCAAAGAGCGGACGTCAGCACTACCTCCGGTTCCCCCAGCTTTTGGAAGGGGATTCGAAGATGTCGCCACAGGAATCATGAAACCACAATCTCTGTTCCAGGTGGGAGTGGGGGTGCGGGAACAGAGGGGGTGCGGAGCCCCTCACCCGAGGTCCTGGACAGGCTGCCTTCCTGGGGTGTGAAAGTGAGTTGCACTGCCTGCTCCCAACACACGCACGTGTTTATGGCCATACACTTCTAATTATGGCTTTAGCTGCATCCGCAGATTTTGATAGGTTATATTTTTATTACCATTGAGTTTATCTTCTTATTTTCCTTGAGATGTCTTGGCCGCCCTGTGGGTTATTGAGATGTGTTCTGTTTAACTTCCAAACGCGGGGAGGTGGGGGGGGGGGCAGGGACCGGAGGAAGGTTCTAGTTATTTTGAAGCTAATGAGAGATTTTGCAGCCCGTTCAAAATAATGAAGTATATATTAATTTCTAGACATAAAAAAATGACCGCTATAGGTTGTTAGGTGGAGGAACTGTGACAAGCTATAGATATAAATATAGGCAATGATAGAGACAGAGATAGAGATGAAATGGTTGTCTACTGCTACATCACAAATCTCCCAGAACACACATGGTTTGAAACAACATTTCCTTTGGTCCTGAATCTGCAGTGTGGTCAAGGCCCAGCAGAGCCAGCGTGTCCCCGACTTGTCATGGGCTTGGCCAGCTCACAGGGCGGACAATTAATTACCTCCAGCCTGTCACTCCCAGGGCGGGTTCCTGGACTGGGGAGGCTCACACAGCCAGGGGGCGTCTCAGACACCTGCTGTGTGTGTGTAGCCTTGTTGGGTGCAGCCCTAGAGGAGCTGGACTTCCCCGGGGCTCGGGCCCCCCAAGCTCACATCTAGCACTGATTGTCCTGCCAGGCAGTGGGGGTGGCTGGTCAGCAAAGGCTTCCCAGAGGAGGGGATGTGAGTTGGGCTGAGCCTTGGTCCCATCGGTCACCAGGGTGAAGAGAGGAAAGGCGCTCCAAGCAGAGGGAACTGCACATGGGAAAGGCTCAAAGCAGAAGAAACCCCACAGGCGCATGAGGACCACACCAGCACATGGTGGAGAGAGAGGGAAGACTGGGACAGTCAGAGAAAAGAGGGAGAAGATGGGGGGCCATGTAGGTACTGAGTTAGAGGAGCAATAGGCCCAATTTTCTGTGGCAGTGAGGTGGGTGATCAGGGGCGAGGGAACCTGAGACAGCAAGGGATGACCGAGGAATCACAAAACCAGGCCGTCCAGCCAAAGTGGGAGCACTGAGGAAAGATGAGGCCGAGGCGGCGTCAGTGTCGGGAAAGGAGTCACGACCCTCCCCTGTCTGAGGCTGATGTGGCTGAGTGGGTGCCGCAGGGCTGTATCGTGGGTAAGAGCACAGCTCTGGAGCCAGACTGCCTGGGCCTAACCCCGACCAGCCACTGCCTACCTGTGCGACTCTAAGTGAACTCCCGACTTCTCTACCCTTAACTGTCCATCTGGGAAATGAGGGAGGTGACGGCACCAATCCATGTGGCTGCCATACGGATGAAATTATGAACACCATAAAACTAGACCCGGCCCTAGTAAGCCTATCGAGTGCTAACCCTCATCCTATTATTACTGAAGTGCTGGCCCCAAGAACGTCCAGCCTAGAGAGGAAGGAAGGAAGGAAGGAAGGAAGGAAGGAAGGAAGGAAGGAAGGGAGGGATTCCTCAGGCTGGGGCAATGCACCTCCACCGGGCCGCGGGCTCAGGGCCAAGGCTGCTCTCGTCATCCCTGCTTTTCACCTTTGAGTGTTTAATTGGAAAAGCGATGTCACCAAGGTGTGAGTGCGTTACAACAACAGGTGTGGCGGTGGCCTCCTACCCGGGGCAGAAGGAAGGGCCAGTAGGATAGCAACAAGGGTGATAGCCCATGGGGGGGGGGGGGACACGTGGAGGGTGCCTTGCCCTCAGCCTCCAGGCACTGGGGCCGGACAACAGGGCACATTTCACCAGGAGAAGAGAAGACTGAGCGGCCAGGCTGCCCTGTGCCTGCATTGGGCCAACGGGACTGAAACCAGCACCAAACCAAGCCTTGCAGGTCAGGGGGTGGGGAGTGGGAACCGCTGACACACGTTGATGATGAAGCAGCTACTGTCCCATCTGCTCTCTGCCCTGTGCAGGCCACAGCGGGTGCTCACACAGCAATGGCTCAGGTTTTATGCCCAGAAAGACAGGAAACCGGTGCTGGGATCTAGGCAAGGGGCCCAGTGTGATGCCTCTGAAAGGTGGCACTGCTGTGTCTGGAGAACTCCTCACAGCCCCTTCTCTGAAGGTCCGCGTCCAGGGGACTCCGAGTGGACGTGGGAGTGAAGCAAGGGGAGGGTGTCAAGACGGCTCCAGGTTTCTGGTTTGAGCAGCGGGGCTGCGGGTGATGCCGCTTAAAGACCTGGGCGAAGACCGAGGGGCTCCCAGGTTTGGAGGGGGAACCATGAGCTCTGTGACTTTGGGCAAGTTACTTACCCTCTCTGAGTCTCTCCGGGGACATTCAGAGCTCCACCTCACATGCTCAAGAGGATTCGTGCAAGACTCATGGGCAGGTGAGGAATCCTAACTGCCATTAGAGTCTTTTTTTCTTCTTCTTAAATCCTAGTCCAATTTTTAAAAAATATTTTATTGATTTTTTTTTTTACAGAGAGGAAGAGAGAGGGACAGAGAGTTAGAAACATCGATGAGAGAGAAACATCAATCAGCTGCCTCTTGCACATCCCCCACTGGGGATGTGCCCGAAACCAAGGTACATGCCCTTGACCAGTATTGAACCTGGGACCCTTGAGTCCGCAGGCCGACGCTCTCTCCACTGAGCCAAACTGGTTTGGGCATGCCATTGGAGTCTTGACAACAGAAACACTGAGAATTCCTCTGAGGGGAGCCTGAGGGGATATGGGGACAGCTGTCCAGCTTGTCTCCAGAAAAGGACCTGGATCCTGAAGCACGGCAGAGGAGAAGGTCCCGGCGCCCAGGAAATGAGGGTGCCACTGCCCCCGTGACACACACACACACACACACACACACACACACACGCTCCGGGCGGTGGACCCTTACGCACAGCTCCCCATTCAGTCTGCAGCTGGGCCCCTCCGCTGACCTTCAGTTTGACCCGAAGGGCAAAGAGGAATCAATTTGTGCAAAGAACGAGAACGAAAGCGATGTCAATTGACCTTTGAATGGGGCTTTAATTTGCTTTACCGCAGCCAAAGGGGCCTCCTGAAGAGACCCTTGAGGCTGCTTTTATCCATGAAGCTAATGGGCGCATTAGTGCAGCCACCTGGGCCTCCTCTGCACCCCGCGGAGCAGGAAGGCCGGAGGGGCCCAGGAAGCAGCGCTCTGCCCCCCTCAGGGCCCACGGCAGAGGCGGGAGTGGAAGGAGGAGCAATGGGGTGGAGCCGGCCTGGGTTCCAGCCCAGCCCTGTTGGCGGATGGCCTTGGCACCTAGGCTGGCCCCCTAGACCGTGGCTGAGCCCCCGGCCCCCCGTCTCATCTGAGCATTGGCAGCGAGGGGCACTGTGGACCTAATGGTCTCCCGGTCCCTTCCAGCCTGACTGTCTATGGTGTTATGCCCAGATCGACAGTCAAGCTCTGTGCTAGAGCGTATGCTTAAAGCAGGGACGGCATGGCCGCTGTGCCGGGGACCTCAGCTCTGTCCCCGGTATTGTGGGCCTCTTTCAAGCCCTGTTTTACGCTAAACTCCGCTCCAGCCCCCTCACCACCAGGTCTCTGTTCTTTCCACTCTACTTCCCCCCAGGAAGCCATGGGCTCGCTTCATGAGTTACCTTCTCTTCCACCTGGCAGAGCCCTGTAGGCAGCTACGTGGGGGGCCCGGAGGGCCTGCGGATGGCCCGCCCCCGCAGTTGTTTCTCTCCACGGGGCCAGTTTCAGTAGCTGCCCTCGCCCAGGTGCCTGTGAGCTTCTCTCAATAGCCAGGTTCTCTTCCCCTGCGTTCAGTACAGGGGCGTGGGGCCCCGGAACCACTTGTTCCCTCTCAAAACCACGCTCTTATGCTAGTTCCCTTCTTCCACGTGAGGGACGGTCCCCGTGCAGTCAGAGAGGGCCTCCTGGAGGTGGGGTCTCGGGGAAGATGTCAGGGACGTTCAGGAATCAGTGGGCTCTCCTACGCGATGCCCCGCAGCCACACGTTCCCGGCGGAGCGCCGGGACCAGCAGCCACCGCGCCGGGGCAGAGGGGGTCAGAACATCCTTTTGTGGAGCAGCAGCGCCTTTGTTCGGGCCTCCGGCCTGGCAGCCGCTTTTCCAGAAGGACGGGCGCTCTCCAGTTCGGGTGGAGACGGGGCGTGTGACGTGGCGGCCAGGAAGGACGGGGGTGTACATCCATTAGCCATCACCGGAGAGGCATTCAGAAGCCCGGGAGCGGCTCTCCCCCCTCCAGGCCCAACAATGGCTGCGTGGAGGGGGCTTCGAGTGGCCTTTCTGCAGAGCACTTAGCTCGGTCCCCGTCTCCGAGCCCCGCCCGCTCGGTGCCCATCTTCCGTCTCCAGGCCCTGTTCAAAGGCACGGAGCAGCCGAGACCGGGGATCCGGGCCCCGGCCTGGGGCCCAGAGAGCCCCGCCTGCCCTCCCTCCCGTTGCCCTGGGAGAGTGACGCCAGGTCCCGGCAGAGCTGGCGCACCGTGACCTGCTCCCTGGCAGCGCCGAGAGCTCGTTTCTCCCATAAGCACCCAAACCTGCGCACGTGTGTGCGCGTTTGTGTGTCTATGTGTGACTGCTCCAATCAAGGAAAGGGAAACCTTTTTCTAAAATACATGTTCATTGATTTCGGAGAGGAAGGGAGAAGGAGAGAGAGAAAAACATCAACGAGAGAGAATCACTGGTCCACTGCCTCCTGCACGCCCCTACTGGGGATCAAGCCCGCAACCCTGACTGGGAATCAAACCTACGACCTCTTGGTGCATGGATCAATGCTCACTGAGCCACACCAGCCGGTTCCATACGGTCCCATTTATGTAAGACCCTTGAATGGGCAAAATTCATCCAGGGTGCGAGGAGCCGGGTGAGTGGTTGGCTGCTCCTGGGATGGTGAGGGGGTTGCCTGGGAGGAAACATGAGACCTTTCTGGGGTTCGGGGAATGTTCGGATCTAGACGGGGGATGGGTGTGGGTTACACAGGCGGATGCATTTGTCTCAAATGCAATTGTCCAAAGCCAGCAATCCGTGTGTACAGTCCACCCTGCAGTTCGCTTGCACCCAATGTTAGAGAAGGGGAGGGTGGCCACCTTTGCCCTCGGCAGAGCAGGGCAGCCTCACCCACACCCCCAGCCACCCCGGCAGCACCCACCTTCCGTCATGGTGAGGGGACCCAGGACTGCTGGTGGCCTAGCCGGAGGTGGGCATGGAGAGGACAATGTCCTCAAAGGGCCCCATCTTCTCAGCGCGAGCCGGTGGGAGAGAGGACTTCGGCTCTTTCCTTCCCTGACAAAGCCAAGACCGTATGGGGCAGTGGCTGGCTCTCCTCCGCAGGTCTCGGGGGGAAGGGGCCGGGCAGGGAGGGCGAGGCAGAGGGGGTGGCCACATCGCCACCTTCTCACCCAGCTTTGAACAAGCTTGGGGAGCGGAGAGGGGAAGTGGTTTGCTCTGCCCCGGGTTGAAGAGGCAGACTTCCCAGATGGAGCGGCGGGGAGGTGAACTCGGGGAGGGAGAAGCTTTCAGAGCGCGCCACGGGCTGGGAGCTGGGGGCCATTTGCCATTGTGCCCGGCCTCCAGCCCCGGCTCTCCAGTGAAGTGGATGCAGACAAAGGCCTCAGCCCAGTGACTCACGGCCCCACATGCGTCTTAGCCGCTAATGATGGCCGGGCCCGGGGGATGGATGGGAAGGTCACCTGGGGAGGGAGGGAGGAAGGAGCCAAGCTGGAGGGGGGTGCCGCTCTGATGTTCTCAGGGGACCCGGAGTCCCTCTTTCACAACCAGCCTGAGGGGCCGGCTTGGCTATCTGACATGACAGACCCCAAACCCCAAGGCTCAAATGTGGCTGGCAAGGTCACACCCTGCATAGTCAGGGAGGGTGTAGGATGCTCACCATCCCTCAGTCACGGGCCTGAGAGGGCTGCTGCCCACCGGAGCACCAGGAAGTCTCCACGTGAGCCGTTATACCTCGGTAATAGTTTGTCTTTCCACCAATAGTGCACCAAACTTCGGTTCATTTTTTCGTATACTTTTATTGATTTTAGAGAAGAAGGGAGAGGGAGGGAGACAGAAGCATCAATGATGAATCACTGATCAGCTGCCTCCTGCACGCCCCCTACTGGCAACCCAGGCATGTGCCCCTGACCACTGAGCCAAACCAGCTAGGGGACTTAGGTTTACCTTTTTTTTTTTTTTTGGAGAATTTATTTGAAAGAAAGAACTCTGCAAGAGAGTAGATTGAAGGAAGCAAGCCTGGAGGTGGGGAGCCCACCTGGAGACTACAGAGGCGTTAAGTGTGTAGTGTTGGTGGCCAGAGTGCTCACCGTGCAGAGGGAGAGGCTGACAGTTTGAGAGTCACTGAGGAGGCAGAACTGGGAGGACTTACTGATGTGCCGAGGGTCCAGGAGGTAAGTGGTTTAGAGAATGGTCCCCAAGGGTCTGGCTTGAACAAATTATGTGCCCATTACCAAGGCAAAGGCCAGTATTCAGCTATTTAAAAAAAAAAAAAAATATATATATATATATATATATATATATATAATTGATTTTCCACAGAGAGGAAGGGAGAGGGATAGAGAGCTAGAAACATCGATGAGAGAGAAACATCAATCAGCTGCCTCCTGCACACCCCCTGCAGGGGATGTGCTCGTAACCAATGTACATGTCCTTGACTGGAATCGAACCTGGGACTTTTCAGTCTGCAGACCGATGCTCTTTCCACTGAGCCAAACCGGTTCCGGCCAGTGTCCAGCTATTGACATATGGAAGTGAGAGCCCTCGGGGCAGCCTGCACAGGCCGCCAGTGAGAACCCGCGGGTGGACGCTGTTGGGAGAGGAATCGGGTGCAGCTACGCTGGAAAACGTTCCTCACGAGGTGAAGCACAGACGTGCCGAAGGGCCCACGCCCACAAGTCCCACGGGCACAGGCAGAACGGAAAACACCCACACAGACACCGCACACAGGTGCTCACAGCAACGCTGTTCTCAGCAGCCCAAACACGGAAATGACCGGGGTCCACCCGCTGGAGAATGGGTAAGCAGGATAGGATTTTTGTTCACGGTATACAACACGACCTGATTTGCACACGAAGGAGTGAAGTATGGACACTGTGCTCAGTGAGAATGTCAGGCACAAAAGGCTCTCTGTGGCAGGGTTCCCTTTCTAAACATACAGGATAGAAAAGTCCATAAACAGAAAATAGGTTAGAAATTCTTTGTTGTTGTTGTTAATCCTCACTCAAGGATATTTTTCCATTGAATTTTAGAGAGCGGAAGGGAGGGAGGGAGGAAGAAAGGAGGAGAGCGAGAGACGGAAATATCAATGTGAGAGAGACATATCGATTGGTTGCCTCCTGTATGCAGGATTGAACCTGCAACCCAGGTGTGTGCCCTTGACTGGGAGTCAAACCCATAACCTTTTGGTGTGCGGGCCAATGCTCTAACCACTGGGTCACACCAGCCAGGATTAGATGAACAATTCTTTAGAGCTGAGGGGAGAGGGTAACGGGGAGTGGTTGCTCGCGGGCACCGAGTTTCTGTTCAGGATGATGAAAACGTCCTGGCTTATACAGCGGTGATAGTTGCACAACCCTGTGACCATACCAAAAACCACTGAAATACACACTTCACACGGAGAATTTCAGGGGATGTGGATTGTACCTAAAAACAAAGCGAAAAGCCAGTTGGCTGAACGGAGCCTCTCGATCCTCGCGCCTCCCTCCCGGACCCCCGGGCTCGCCACGGCCCAGCCTTCGGGGAAGGAACGGGACGGCCGGGGTGAACCCTCGGCTGCGCGCTCAGCGCGAGCCCCAGGGGACCCCCAGCTCCGGACGCGCTCTCCGTGCGCGGCGAGCCCCGTTCTCCGCCCCGAGCGCCCGCCGCGCCCAGGGCGCCCCCCCTTCAGCGGGGCCGCAGCCGCCAGCACCGGGGGGCTCCGGGTGCGGGGCGCCCCCCTCCGGGTGCCGGCGGGGAGGGACCGGCCCGGGAGGGACCGGCCGCCGCCGCCGCGCCCCCACCCGGCCGCGCGCACAGGCGGAGGCGGCGGCCGCGGGCCGGGCGTGAGCGGCGGGCACTCGCCGCGATGGCCCTGCCGATGGCCCTGCCGATGGCCTTGCCGGGCACCGCGCCCCCGAGCGTCCGCGCCACCTCCTCCTCCCGGAGGGGCGGGCGGAGCCTCGGCCGGACCCCCGACTGCAGCTCGGGGCCCCGCTGGGAACCGGGAAGCCCCGCGGGTCACGTGACTTTTCTCCCTGAAAGATCGGCGAGGCCGCCGCCCGCAGCGCCACCTGCTGGAGCCTCTGCGCAGTGCCGCGTGCCCGTGGGCCCCGGCTCCTTTGCCACACGCCCTCCGCTCATTCGCGGTTAATTCATTCTTTCCACCATTGTTTAGGGACAGTCGACTCTGCAGAAAGACTTCCAAGACTGGGGGCTCGGCCTAAAAATCTCTGGGCTGCGTTTGTGGTCGTAGCGAAAGACGGAAGCCACAAGTGCTTATCAGCAGGGAGCTGATTAAATCATCTACGTCTGTCGCCAAAAGGGAATGCTATGTGCAGCGGAAAAGATGGAAGTTCTCCATAAACTGATATGGAATGGTGTCCGAGAAATGTTCTCATTGAAGAAATGCAGGGTGCAGCCTTTGTATATAATGATATTTTTGGTGTAATTGGGAAAATAAGACTATGTGTGTACATATATGCAAATATGTGTTCTATTTGCATACAGAAATACTAGAAGACTAATAGAAATGATTCCTTAAGGGGATAGGAGAAACTGGGTAGCCAGAGGCAGGGACACTTCTCTAGCTACGTTTAAAAAAATGATATAAGAAGGTATCTTTATTGTTGAGAGTATTACAGCTATCTCCTCTCCCCCTAATTACCCTCTCCACCCATGTGCACCACAGAAATAGGGAAACACTGCAAATCAGCACCCCTTTTTTCCCCAGAGAGCTGTTTGTTCAATATTTACAAGCACACCACTGACAATGCCCAATTCAGAGCATTAGAACGAGGATTAAAGAATATTAAATTAGATTAAGGGAGGTCATGAAAGGCAGGGTGGTATACACGGCATACAGCCTGTATAATTAGAATGGCTGATCCCGATACCAGCCCCTCTACCTGTCAGCTGTGTGACCTGTGCAAATCGCTTCCCCTCTCTGTGCTTCATGTGCTGGAAAGGGAAAGAAAACTGCTATCTTCTGGGAGAATTGTTATGAGGAGTAACACAAAGCTCTTAGTGCCTCGGGCAGCATTGCCATTCAGTCAATGCTCGTTATTATTTCAGGAACATAACGATGCTGGTTCACAGGTCAGGGGCTCCGTTTCTCCTCTATGAGCGTGGGGTAAGGAGACCGCCCTTATCTGACGTTTTCACTGAGGAGGCATTTTCTGCGGGAGTCCGTCCAACAATGTACCAAGTCCTGGGGGCGCACACGTCCTCTTGAACATTGACTTAATTCTAGACCCGTGGTCGGCAAACTGTGGCTCGCAAGCCACATGTGGCTCTTTGGCCCCTTGAGTGTGGCTCTTCCACAAAATACCACGGCCTGGGCGAGTCTATTTTGAAGAAGTGGCATTAGAAGAAGTTTAAAAAATGTGGCTCTCAAAAGAAATTTCAATCGTTTTCTTGTTGATATTTGGCTCTGTTGACCAATGAGTTTGCCGACCACTGTTCTAGAAAAACACATGGAACTGAGGGATCATTTGCAGGTCATGGGTCAAGGTCAGGAATCTCAGCGTCTGCAATGTGGGCGGGGAGCACCTGGGCAACAGATGAGACTGGCCCACGTGTTTGCTCTATGCTAGTAGCTGTAGTGTAAGAAAGATAATATTCCATGACGTCAGAGCTGTGCATCCTACAAGACTCTTGCAGTGTTAGCCGTCAGAAAGCTGAGGCCTAGGGAAGGAAAGACCACAGCTAGAAACCTGATTTTAAATTGTAATTTCCTTAAGGACAGGGGCCATTTCTACTTAAACCAATAAAGTCATTTGGAGCCAGTGAGTTGGTAAGTCTGGGGGCCCTGAAATCTCATCTCCTAGGCCTCTGTTTCCTCAGCTTTGTGTTTGTCCAATAGGATAACCGTTTTTGGACAAAGAAGAAAATGGGTGCGACACGTTCCGTATGTTTTCGCTGGCCCAATTGCCAGCCTCATCGCTTCTCAAACCGCCAGCACCTGGGCCTCATCCACAGGACACTTCTGCATTTGGGCCAAGTCCGTTCCAGAGCCAGAATTTTTCATTAGGTCACTGTTTTGCCCATCGTCACGTAGAATGGCCTAGCTCCGGCTGCTGGGGTGTCCCTAACTCAGGGATCCCAGCCCAACAGAGCCAACCCCAGCCCTACCGCTCAGCCCCAGCGTGTACCACCCAGTGGGGGTTCTCTTCTCTCCCAGAACATCCATGAATATTCACAGGGTCACAGTCTGATGCAAACGGCAGTCTAAAATGTGTCTTCCACTCCAGACTTTGCAGTCTTTCTGCCTATCTGGGTTTGGGGGGCAGACACGGCCTAGATCTCGGGGCAGCAGGGGGCTGCCATTCGGACGGACGTTGCCAATCCAGGCAGGGCTTCATTCCTGGGTCACAGCCTTCCCCATTGAAACCATTTTTCATTCACCCATTAGAAGTACGGCTTCAGAGAGCAGACTCCTGGGAACGTGAGCGAGCTTTCCAGAGGGTCCATCAGGGAGGGAGAGGGCATCTGCAAAGGCGGTCAGAGACACAGCGACATCCCCAGCCACCTTCGACCACCCTGAGGGCCCAGTGGCATCTTGCACCGTCACCCAGAGGGAAACATGGACCCCTGAACACTGCCCTGGGCACTGTGCTTTCAGCGTGGTGCCTCGGGGCACCCTTCACATGGCTCTTCCGTCTAGTGACTCGCGCGTGTCCACCTCCTTGCTCCTCCGCGGCAGCATCTACTCAATGTCTCCTGAGATTGAAGACGGCAACGTGGCATGCAAGACCTCATCACGGGGCCGCGTCTACCGAGTGTCCAGAGCATGTAGCGCCCCTCCCCACCCCCTGGGGGGCATGCAGCATTAGGAGATGCTCTGGGGACTTGATGCCAAGGTCCCCTATGTCTCAAGTGCTTTGTCTCTAGGGGCTTACGGTGAGAATGTATGTGTGTGTATGTATATTTAAATATATTTTATTGATTATTTACAGAGAGGAAGGGAGAGGGGTAGAGAGTTAGAAACATCGATGAGAGAGAAACGTCTATCAGCTGCCTCTTGCATACCCCCTACTGGGGATGTGCCTGCAACCAAGGTACATGCCCTTGACAAGTATATAACCCGGGGCCCTCGAGTCCACAAGCTGACACTCTGTCCACTGAGCCAAACCGGTCAGGGCGAGAATATATATTTTAATCTACTCTCCTCTGGATTGGCTCTTTCTGAGCCAACACTGGAAGTCTTTAACCTTACGAAGGGTGCTACATGTGAAGGGTCTGGAGCTAACTCTTGGGGAGTCCTTCACAGGAGAAGCAGGTGCCTCTGTGGCCTCTGCTCCATTTAATGCGAAGTCTTGGGAACGATTGGCTTAAGGCACAACCAAGGGCGACTAAGCTCTACCTGACTGGGGGTGTCTGTCCCGCTGGCAGATAGAGACAAGAGAGAGGGTCCCTCCTGGGGAGAGGCCACAGTGGGAGGGAGGTTGATGAAGGGGAGAGCGCCTCCTGGTGGACAGTGTGGCTGGGTCGAGTTCAGGAGAGAAAGCAGGCTGTGTGCACACTGTCCTGTCCAGCGGCCCAGCATCCTCTGCGTGATCTCATTGAGCACGTTGACAAGTGCGTTTGCCCACCACGCTGTCCCTAAAGACGGGCTCTGAGAGAAGCAGGGCTGTGTGAGCCGGACTCTGCCCGGGCGCCGATGACTCGGCCGCAGGGTTTCTGAAATCCCCACCGAGAGAGGACATGCTCCCCCATCCTGTGGCTGCTCTCAGATGGCGCAACCCTGGCTCCTGCCCCAGCCCCCCAGGCCAGGAGAGGAAGGCGCTGGCCATCACAATCAGTGTTAGGCCTGCTGTTTACCCAGAACATCCAGGTAGAAGTCACAACAAGCCACACAGTTCCTGCTGCAGAATAACGCCCGTTACCATGGACACCTGGCCTCAGAGTCCTCTCACCTGTCTCTGATCGGCTGCACATTCACTTGTTTAGGTGTGAATGTGTGAGTGTGTGTGCGTGTACACACTGGTGCCATATAGATGAAGCTTGCAGTGAAAGGGGAGTTCAAGGTCACTCTACAAGGCTGTGTTCTTGGAGCTGCGTTTAGCCAGGACCCCTTCTCAGCCTCCTGCAACCCAGCAGGGACACAGACGGCCACATGGTGGCCTCAGCTGCTGCAGGAAGGAGCTGCTGGCCTCCTGGTGGGAGCTGGCTACCCACTGCCTGTCTCAGGGGTACTTGCGATTCTCCCCTCCTCCCCCAGCTGTCAGTCCAGCCTGGACGGGACCCGAATGACCTAGGAGCTGACTAACCACCTAATTCCTTCTGCATACACTGTTCCTGGCTGGCACAGCCACCAACTGGCCCCAGGGGTGACCTGGTTAGAAGTGGAGGTTGGGAACCCCAAGGCCACTCACACACAGGAGCAGTTTTTGTTGCTCAGGCTAAGCTGTCTGTTCGGCTCCAAAAGCAATTACACGTGTTGAAATCTGTGCACGTTGGCTTCAGCATTACCAGGATAGATCTTTGGGTGCCTTTGTTTTTTCCCCTTAATTAAGTCCATCATACAATAATGTAGACACTTGGTGAAAATTCCAGTAACGAACTCAGTGATACCCATTAAATGTTGACTTTTCTTGTGCTTGGGTTATTTTTTAATTAGAAGATTGGAAACTTCTAATTGGGAGGCTAATTTACTCCAAGTTATTTATATATATATATATATAAAAAGCTAATATGCAAAGTGTCCCCTCGGCAGTTCCACCAGGAGACCGATGGCTCGCTATGATGTGCGCTAACCACCAGGGGGTGGCGTGGAATGAAGGAAGGCCCCAGCCAGCAGATAGAAAGCCCCAATTGGCCCCGATTGCTGGCCAGGCCTAGAGACCTTCCCTGGGCATGAATCTCATGCAGCGAGCCTCTAGTTTTATCCATAAGAAAACAACAACTAGCTTTGTTTTAGATGATAAAAGACCTTTGATAGCAAGTAGTGGACACACAGCCAAGTTCCGCTGGCTCTAGCGGGAAGAATGATACCCGCTTATGTAACGGGGCAGACTAGTGAGCCTGCGGCACGCTCAGCTGGCCCGGGGGTCTCAACAGCTTCTCTCCGTTCTCGGGTCCTTGGCAGTCTTTGTGGTTTGGACTTTTTCCTCCTCGGATACAACCACAGTCAATAGATATGGCAGACAAAGACAGTTGATCCAAGGCCAAGTTTCCTATGACTCATGATCACCAAGTAAGAGAGAGCTGCCCCTCACTCTGAAGGTTGGAAAGAGCCGAGGACCATCTGGCCCACGGGGTTCCTGGGGTCATGGGAACACTGACTCAGGGCCCTGAGGGGAGGGAGGAGGGCTCCCACCATGGCCCACCCCGGGGAGCTCCACACCCTGCTGCCTGGGTGGGTGGGGTGCGGTGGGGCACACTCAGACCTCTGCTTCCTTCCAGCCCCAGGGCCCCAGGGCCAGCAGGTGGGTTTCAGGTGCTCTGGGCTCTAGGAAGGTGGCCCAGAAGCCGCCAGGAATGGGAGGAGTTAAGAGTAAATGGCTGAGGCCAGGGAGGATGGAGCTGATGGGTGAGGTCCCATCAAGCAGGACCTCAAATGCCACAGTCAGAGGGCTGATTCCACTAGCCAGGTCTCCTGCAGCTTTTATATCCTTTCACAGATTTCAGCGAGAAAGGGAGAGGGAGAGAGAGAAGAAACATCAATGATGAGAGCGCATCATGGATCAGCTGCCTCCTGCATACCCCACACCAGGGATCGAGCCCAACGCCCGGACATGTGCCCTGACCGGGAATCGAACCGTGACCTCCTGGCTCATAGGTAGATGCTCAGTCACTGGGCCTTTTAAGGAAGGGGCTTGGCAACCAAGCAAGGCCGCCACGGGAGGGCTGCCCCACTACCAGCCACCTTTGAGCTTCTCTGCCCTGGCCCTGAGCCCCTCGGAGGCTTTCCTGACAGAAGCGGGCTTTTCCCTGGATCTTGAAGCAGCCATGGAGTGTCACCGGCAGACCCGTCAGCATGTCTGGCAGAGGCCCTTCTCTACGTGCCCCCCGCTCCCCAGCCCGTCCCCGTGCTGGACACCTGCCCGCGCCCAGGCCTGTTGTCCCAGGTGCCAGGACGGCTGTGTCAGCCAGCTGCAGCCTCAGACCTCGGCTCCCCCCTCTCTGTGGAGCCATGGGCAGCTGGCTTCACCCTCTGTCCCCTGCTCCTCCACTTGTGGGCTGTTATAGACCTTGCAAGTAAGATCACAGCACAGGGCCCGCCCGGCAAGCAGCCGGCGCTCAGAAAACATGGTCAGGCTCGCCAGTGCTCTCCCCTCTGCCCCGTCCCAAAGCCTTGCTCCCCTGAGCAGTCCGTACCCGTGCCACCTGTGTGCGTCCTTAGAAAGGTCCTGGGTCACCTCTAAACAAGAGAGCCCAATGGTGGGCCTCAGACTCTAGCAGGCATGCAAGGCGGGCTCTGGAGAGAGAACCAACAGGACAGCCACCTCCTTGGGCCATCTTTCTGGTCTGTTTGCTGCAGCAGAGGACAGAGGGTGGCCCTGAGAGGGGGCGGCTGAAGGCTTAGAAAAGACAGACAAGAGGATGAAAGCTGGGCCTCGGAGGGACACTGCTCCCTGAGAGACAGCGCCAGCGCCCACACCCCATGTATTTTTTTTAAAAAATAAATATATTTTATTGATGTTTTACAGAGAGGAAGGGAGAGGGATAGAGAGCCAGAAACATCGATGAGAGAGAAACATTGATCAGCTGCTCTCTGCAAACTCCCCACTGGGGATATGCCCACAACCAGGGTACATGCCCTTGACCAGAATCGAACCTGGGACCCCTTAGTCGGCAGGCCAACTCTCTGTCCACTGAGCCAAACCGGTTAGGGTAAGCCATGTATTTATTTCATAGCAGATGCCACAAGGCAAAGTAAGGGCGCAGTCAAGATGTTTACAACATTCTCGTGGGTTTTGGATCTACTCCACTGCATGCACCGGATCAAGCTTTGTTTACCTGCAGCCTCTATCACTCAGGCACGTGGGGCCACGTGTTCGAACCACAGGTTCAAGCTCACAGCTACAGCTGTTGGCTATTGTTGTGTTGGGAGGCCTCTGCCCTCCAGGCTGGGACTTGCACGTGGCCAGGAGAGGCCTGTGCCCTCTCCTCAGTCCGAGGCTTGAGCCTGTCCAAACACTGTAGCCGCGCCCCACACTTAAGAACTGCATTCAGGTCGGCAAACTGCCTCCCTCGCTAGGTTCCGCTGCCTCCCGGGATTCTGCCCTCAAACCTGCTCCAATGCCTGCCCTTCGACGTGGGGCTTTCTCTCCCAGCGTTTATGTTTTTTTTTAATATTAAAATTTTAAATATTCATTTCAGATTGGAAGGGAGAGGGAGAGAGAGAGAAGAACATCAATGATGAGAGAGAATCATTGGTCGGTTGCCTCCTGCACGCCCCCTACTGGGGATCGAGCCCTCGGCCCGGGCATATGCCCTTAACAGAATGGAACCCTAGAGACCCTTCCGTTCGCAGGCTGACGCTCTATCCACGGAGCCAAACCAGCTAAAGCTTTTCTTCCAGTTTTGTCCAGCTTTTAAGGCTCTCCTTTCAAAGCTGTCCCCACATGCTAAGAGAGTGTGTTGGGTGTTGGCGTGGAGAGCATGTATTTTTATGTCTTTCTGCACTAAGCTTGCCTGCCCTTGTTAGAAACCTGTGTTCCTGCTGTGTTGTGTTTTTTTAAAAGATATTTTGCAAGCCTCCATTGTCCATTGTTCTACACCAGCTGCTTCCCTGGTTCTGGTTCCTGCCTTTGGTGCCATTAGTTGAATGAGTTCTCTCCTGGCTTCTTACACCCCCAGATCCGTGGTCGGCAAACTGCGGCTCGTGAGCCACATGTGGCTCTTTGGCCCCTTGAGTGTGGCTCTTCCACGAAATACCACGGCCTGGGCGAGGACTTTTCAGACAGGAGGGAAGATGAAGGTCAGGAGGCTGCGACCATCATCAGCATGGAAGACGCTGACCTGGGTGCACAGACACCCCACGGAACACACACAGACACCAGAACCCCTCACCCATATCAGAAGCCGTGGTGCACCCGCACGGCCAGGGGTGACCCTGAGGGGGGGGGGGCGGCTGAAAGGTTAGAAAATACAGACAAGAGAATGAAAGCTGGGTCTGGGTGGGACACCGCTCCCTGAGAGACAGGGCTGATGCCCACATGCTGTGTCTTTATTTTATAGCAGATGCCACGAGGCAAAGTAAGGGCGTGGTCAAGATGTTGACAACATTTTCGTGCTTAAAAATATATATTGATTTTTTATAGAGAGGAAGAGAGAGGGATAGAGGGCTAGAAACATTGATGAGAGAAAAACATAAATCAGCTGCCTCCTGCACACCTCCCACTGGGGATGTGACCGAAACCAAGGTACATGCCCTTGACCGGAATCGAACCTGGGACCCTTTAGCCTGCAAGCCGACGCTCTATCCATTGAGCCAAACCGGTTTCGGCTCTCTTGGGTTTTGACCCTACTCAATTACATGCACCTGATCAAGCTTTGTTTCCCTGCAGCCTCTATCACTCAGGCACGTGAAGCCATGTGTTCGGACCACAGGTTCAAGCTCACAATCACAGCTGTTGGCTGTCATTGTGCGGGGAGTACTCTGCCCTCCAGGCTGGGACTTGCCTGTGGCCATGAGAGGACTGTGCCCTCATCAGTCCGAGGCTTGAACCTGTCCAAACACTGTCGCCTCGCCCCACAAGAAGCAGTTCTCCGGCCCCTGGGATCCAGGCAGACCCCACCCACAGGCACCGATGAGCATTCAGACAACACATACACACACAGAGAGGATAGCAGAGGTTTGGAAAACACCTAGACAATACTCTTCAGCCCTTCAAGAGAAGGAACTCCCGCCATCTGCCACAGGGATGGCCTTTGGGGGCTTTATGCTAAATAAAGTGAGCCAGACAAAGAGAGAAATACTGTGTGAATCCACTAATATGTGAAATCTAAAGTAAAATTAAAAAAAAAAAAAAACTCATAGAAAAGAGATCAGATTTGTGTGTGGTGGCTGGGTTGGTGGAATGGGGGTGGTGGTGGAGGTGAAAAGATACAAACTTCCAGTCTAAGATGACTAAGTTGTAGGCGTGACTACAGTTGAGTTAACAGGGTTCTAAGGGACTTTTGAAAGTTGCTCAGGGAAAGATGGGGGGGATGGAAGGGCGGGCCGCAGAGGGGGCAGAGTGGGGTGGGGGTGGGCTCAGCGCCCCACTTTGGCCCTCAGACAAAACGAGTTGTAGGCCCCCACCGAGGACCACTAGCCCCTAGAGCCAGCTGCCCAAGACGAACCCCGTCTTCAGCTTCAGCCTCCTCTGGGGGCCAGAGACACGCAGCCAAGCGCAGCTGCCACAGCTCCCCGCCCCCCTCTCCTTCCTCCTGGCTGTCCCCCTCCTTTCCCTTCTCCTGCAGCCCTGGCTGCAGCCCTCTCTGCAGCCGCCATTCCCCGCTCCGGATCCGGGACTCCCCTGGCTGGACTTCACCCTGGGCCCTGCCTTCCGCCCTCCCGTTGGCCCAGCCGCCCGCTCGCACCGCACTCCCCCTGCCCCGATGGACGCCTGCCTCTTCCCGGCCTGCAGTCCTCTCCCCAGCTCCCCTGCCGTCCACACGGAGCTCCTGGTTTGGCGGCCCCCGTGACCTTGTCACTGACACTTCCCCCAGGCCTGGCTCTCAGCCTTGGCCCCACAGCCCAGCTCAGCAAGTTTTCAAACTCCCCAACTCCCGTTTTCATGCTGGGCCATAGCTCTGCCTTTCCCCGGGCCCTGCAGGACCTCCCCAGCCTGCAGGCCTGGCTCTCCCACACCCCCTGGCCCTGCCCCACCTCTGCCTTCACAGGAAGCCAACTAGGAAGTGGGGCTACCGCTGGGTCCCTGGGGCAGCAGCTGCTGCACAGGGCCCATTCTGATCCCCTGAGAAATTTTTTCAAGTCTCCCCCACAAGGCTATGTTTTTGTTTTTTTTAAATTGACTTTAGAGAGAGAAAGAGAGGGGGGAGAGAGGGAGAGAGTGCTGGGGCAGTTCCTCAGCCAGGGACTTGGCCCCTCTGGATGCAGGAAATGGGAATACACGGCTGACAGCAGGTAGACGGAAAGTGCTTGGTTACGCATAAGCAGCCCCGAACCTGGCTGCTCAGTGGCCGCTTATATGCACGCTCAGACCAATCAGTGACCCTCGTGCCACCCGCACGTGAGCAGGTTATGGGAGGGTGCGCTTGCGCAGAACGGACATTGCTCCTGAGCGGCTGCCCTCCACAGGGTAGGGCAAATGGCCTCTAATATGGTCCAGCTGTGTCTTTCCCCACACACATGCGAATGGTGAGTGGGCCTCCAGCCTTCGGACACTCTGGTCAGGGGGAAACAGAGAAGGAGAGAGACATAGATTTGAGAGAAACACATTGATCAATTGCCTCCCATCGGCGCCCAACCCGTGGATCAAACCCGGACCTACTATGTGCCCTGACCAGGAGTCAAACCTGCAACCGACAGCACCACCCGGCTGGGCCCCGGGAGTGTTTTCTGTCGTTGATTGCTCTTGCTTTCCCACGGGCTCCTCCTGGGGGTGATTTGTGACCCTAAGGCCCAGGTGCGGTTCACAGACCTCCCTGCCCCGTGGGGGAGGTCACGTGGCAAGCCAGCGCCCGCTTTCTCAGGAGTGAGTTACAAGAAAGCCAGTTTGTGCTGAAACTGGTTTGGCTCAGTGGCTAGAGCGTCAGAGTGAAGGGTCCCAGGTTCGATTCCGGACAAGGGCATGTGCCTTGATTGCGGGCACATCCCCAGTAGGAGCTAAATAAGATACACTTTCGCTAAAAAATGATCTGCTGGTCCTGACCAGTTTGGCTCAGTGGATAGAGCGTCAGCCTGTGGACTCAAGGGTCCCAGGTTCGATTCTGGTCAAGGGCATGTACCTTGGTTGTGGCCACATCCCCAAGAGGAGATGTGCAAGAGGCAGCCGATCGATGTTTCTCTCTCATCAATATTTCTAACTCTCCCTCTCTCTTCCTCTCTGCAAAAAATCAATAAAATATATTTAAAAAAAATAATAATAAAATAAAAATAAGATAAAAAATAACACCGCCAGCTGGGGATGCTGGGCCAGCCCAGGCCCCATTGCAGTCCGCAGGGTGGCGTGGCCCCTCCGAGGCCGCCCTGCCCACGCTTTAAGCCCTTCTCTATGGCCTCGGGGGCTCAGCCAGGCTGGCCACCCACCAGGAGCATGCCCCAGGGCCCTCAGAAAGCCCTGGAAGGGCAGCCGCCCAGCGATCGCCCTGCTGTGCCTCCCTGGGGGCATTGCCCTGGAGAAATGGGGGCCGGTCACCCAATGCCCCCACCACCAGGCTCCCCAGGGACTGCAGCGCATTCCAATCACGTTTGAATGGAGCCCAGTGTGTTCTAAAACGGCTTCCTGTCGCCCTGGAAGGAGCACCCGAAGAGAGAGCAGAGCGAAGGCAGCTTTCAGGAAGGTCTCACCCACCCACTCCCCTCTGCTGCTCGGCCTGCTGGGGAGAAGAAGGCACAGGAGACAGCTCTTCCCGCTGAACTCGGCTGCCCCCGCGCTCTGCCACTCAAGGCCCAGGTGACACTGTGTAGGTGGAACCGGGCGGGGGGAGGTTCCTGGTTTTTTGCCTACAACTCTGAATGCCTTGAGGCACGGAGAGAATTTTTGCTGCCTTGGAGAAAAGCCTGTCGGTGCTTAGAAAAGAGGATAATAAAGGTATCATCCCAAAACCTGGCAAAGATAACACACAAAAAGGAAACCACAGACCAATATCTCTGATGAGTGCAGATGCAAAAACCCCAAACTACATACAAGCAAAGGAAAGACAAGATAATACATTAAAAAAGGTGATATACATCAGGATCAAGTGGGGTTCATTCCAGAGGCACCAGGATGGTTTGACATTTGCAAATTGATCAATGTAATACATCACATTAACAAAATTTTAAAATATCACATGATCTTATCAATGAAACTTAAAAAAAAAACACATTTGATGAAACACAGCATCCATTCATGATCAAAACTCTCAATAAAATGGATATACACTGAATGGCCAGATTATGATGATCTCTGAATGCATAATAATCTGGTCACTCAGTGTGTGTGTGTGTGTGTGTGTGTGTGTGTTAGAGGCCTGGTGCATGAATTTGTGCATGGGTGGGGTCTGGCCAGCCTGGCCAAGTGGAGGGGACATGGGCAGTTGGCTAGCCTGCCTGCTGGTCGAACTCCTGGCCGAGGGGACAATTTGCATATTAGACTTTTATTATATAGGATATACACTGAGTGGCCAGATTATCATGTGTTCAGAGATCGTAATCATTGGGCCACTCGGTGTAGAAGGGAAGCACCTCCACATATAAAGGCCACACACAGATGGCAGACCCCCAGCTCATCACACTCAGTGCTGTGACACTGGCGGCTTTCCCTCTCAGATCAGGAACCAGAAGAATGCCCTCTCAGCACCCTTAGTCCACAGGGTGCTGGAGGCTCTGACCTGAGCAATCAGGCAAAGAAACAAAAGGCACTAAATTGGGAGTGAAGAAGTGAAAGTGTCACTTTTTGCAGATGACACGATTCTGTACATAGAAAACCCTAAAGACTGGCCAACTTTGGCCAAAGCCCTGAGCTCAGCAAGGCCTGTGGGTTGGTGTCTCTGCAGACAGGACTCCTTCCCCACCCTCCCCTCTCCCCGCCCCCAGACCTGGCCACGATCCCACACATGTGCAAGAGTTGGGAGCACCAAAGGCCACATGCGTGTCAAGAAATAAAACCCAGGCCGAAACTGCTTTGGCTCAGTGGATAGAGCGTCGGTCTGCGGACTGAAAGGTCCCGGGTTCGATTCCGGTCAAGGGCATGTACATTGGTTGCAGTCACATCCCCATTAGGGTGTGTACAGGAGGCAGCTGGTTGATGTATTTCTCTCACTGATGTTTCTAGCTCTCTATCCCTCTCCCTTCCTCTCTGTGAGAAATCAATAAAATATATTTTTTAAAAAAAGAAAGAAAGAAAGAAAGAAATTAAGCCCAGGTTTCCGATGGGAGGACAGAGGCTCAAGACTGGTCGCTGAAACCTGCCCCAGGTCACACAGGGCTCGGACCCTCGAGGTCAAACTGCTGTGGCCCTTCGTCTGACACAGACCAGGCCCCCGGACCTGCGGTGAGCATGAAGGACGGTCGGAGACTGGAGCCCGAGGTGAGAATCGCTGCTTCAGTTGTCCGCCTCTAAGAGGCCCCGGCCCAGTGCCCGCATCTTCAGGCCTTCCGACCCAGCGGCTTCCCTCACAGGACCCCGGTGGAGAGGAGGAAAGGTACCCTGAGGGGCTGTGGCCACGGAAAGTGTGGCTCCGTGGTTGAGCATTGACCTATGAACCAGTTCGATTCCTGGTCAAGGGCACTTGCCTGGGTAGCGGGCTCAATCCCCAGTGTGGGGCGTGCAGGAGGCAGCCGATCCATGATTCTCTCTCATCACTGATGTTTCTATCCCTCTCTCCCTCTCCCTCTCCTTTCCTCTCTGAAATCAATAAAAAAAAATTTGTAAAAAATGAAGTGTATTGGAAAGGAGGAGAAAGGGCTCTTGGGGCGAAGCCAGGAGACCATCCCAGGGGAGCCCCAACCCCTTTGGGTGTGACTTCTTTTTTTTAAATAAACATATTTTATTGATTTTTTTTACAGAGAGGAAGAGAGGAAGAGAGAGTTAGAAACATTGATGAGAGAGAAATATCGATCAGCTGCCTCCTGCACACCCCCTATTGGGGATGTGCCCGAAACCAAGGTACATGCCCTTGACCAGAATTGAACCTGGGACCTTTCATTCCACAGGCCGACGCTCTATCTACTGAGCCAAACATGTTAGGGCTGGGTGTGACTTCTTTGTGGCTCCATCTCCAACATGTGGCCCTTCCTCCCCTCCCTGCAGCCCCTCACCTAACACCCCTCCCCCAGGCATTATCCACCAGGGATGGCCCTGCTGTGGATGGCCTTGGCCCCCAGTAGGCTTTGGCTCCCTCTCTCCTGGATTCCACTCGAGACCCACCGAGTCAACCTTGCTGAACCCAAGGAAGCTGCCCTGGAACCCACAAGCCTGGGCCTGGTGGTGTGTGTTCTCTCTCCCCCACCCGGGCATGCTGGGAAGACCCACCTGGCCGTCTCCATGGGCCGTGGACCTGGTCACTGCACAACTGCCTGGGCGCCTGCCCAGCCGGACCCTTCCCTTCCACCATCCAACGGCACTCGGTTTAGACAGGAAGTTCCCGGGATGGTGTTTCCGGCCTCAGAAGCTTGCGGGCACCCACGTCTCCCTAACCCTCAGGTAGAGTCTCTGAGGCTCCGCCTGGACGCCTTCCCTCCAGGCTTCCCCAGGCAGGCGCCAGGGGAGCGCATGTTCCAAGGCCAGGGACCAAGTGGTGATGCTGCCATCTCTTGCTCCCCACCCCCAACCCCCCCAAAAAAAGCCTTAAGTCTTGACTTCCCCACGGGGATGAACCCGCGTTTCTGAACTGGACCAGCCTGAAGAGGATGCTTGTTTTTTTTCTGAACGGAGAGGCTCAGCCCTGAAGAGAAACTATCTGCTTTGACCACAGGGAGGAAGCCAGGCAAATGTGTCAGGAACCCACTACATGGCTCATGTACTTTGCCCCACTACTTGGTCTCATCTCTGGGAATGTGTCTTAAGGGAAAAAAAAAAAAAAAATACAAAATATAGGGGGAAACGCCAACACAAAGATATTTATTGCAGCTCTTTTTATAGCTAAAATAAAATGCATACACACACACACAAACATCCCACAAGAAAATGCTATGCAGACATTAAAAAAAAAGTTTCTACATCAACACTGAAAAATATTAAGGAAAAAGTCGGATGGAAGTTGAATGTACATTTACAGTTTTGTCAAGAAAAATGCCCATGCCGGGACCGGTTTGGCTCAGTGGATAGAGCGTCGGCTTGGGGACTGAAGGGTCCCGGGTTCGATTCCGGTCAAGGGCATGTACCTTGGTTGCGGGCAGATCCCCAGTAGGGGGTGTGCAAGAGGCAGCTGATCGATGACTCTCTCTCATCGATGTTTCTAGCTCTCTATCTCTCTCCCTTCCTCTCTGTATAAAATCAATAAAATATAAAAAAAAAAATGCCCATGAAAAAAGCCCGTTATTTCTTTTTCTCCTCAAAATTCCCCCTTTGAATGTCTTTCAAAGCGGCCAGCAATGGGGTGCAGCCCTAAACCTCCCCCCAATCTAATGGAGTGAAGAAACCTCGAACAACCCTCCTCCTTTCCGGGAAGAGCCGATGGGCCAACCCTGCTTGGCTCTTAGGGAGACACACAGCCCAGCACGCCCGGGGCTCGGCGTGGAGATGTGGCGGGAAGGGCCCCACGTTGACAAGCGCTCTCACTCCTCTCTGGGACGGTGGGGACAGGGAGCTCGTGACTGGCAGGCAGCGTCCTGAGGATGAAGGAGACATGGCGTGTGGACTGGCTCTTGAAACCGTAAGTACCCAGGCAGGGAGGGGAACCCAGACTTGGGGTCTTGAGCAAGGCCAGCGGTACCCCCAAAGGGCTGTCCAGGGCTACATGCCCTCGGGGCAGCCCCCGTGGCCAGGGGTGAGAAAGAACCTTCTTGATGCCGGGCGGAACGGGCCCGTTTCTGCAGACCGGCGGCCTCACGCACCTCCCCGGATAATCCCCGCCTGCGGGCCGGCCCGGGCAGTGTCTGCAGACACCTCTCGGTTCTTCCTTCAGGCCAAAGGCCTCTCCGATTTGGCGTCCCTTGCACAGCCCAGACCGCCCACCGCCCGCTGCTCTCCGCCTGGACACCCTCGTGTGTTGGGAAAACCAAAAAGGAGCCGAGGCCGGGCATGGAGCCCCCTCTCTGGTCTGAAAACTGGCAGCCAACGTGTCTCCCTACCCTGTTTCCCCGAAAATAATACAGTGTCTTATATTAATCTTTTTCTCCCAAAGTCGCACTAGGTCTTATTTTCAGGGGATGTCTTATCTTTCCATGCACTAGGTCTTATTTTCGGAGGATGTCTTATTTTCGGGGAAACACGGTAGAACCTGTCTCTGAGCTTCGAGCCAGCCACGCTGTCCTTTCCCCCACCCCGTCCCCAGTCCCCACTGAAGGGCGGGCAGGTGGGGTTTTGAGAGGACCTGCCTGGCCCGGCCCCAGAGCCGGAGGTTGCCCTCCGGGGGAGGCTGCGGGCAGCCACGTCAGGGGGGAAGGAGGCGCGAGACAAAAGGACATTATTGCGGTGCTTTTTTTCCGTTTTTTTTTCTTTTTGCACAAAAACAGTCCATTTATTCAAGTGTTCTCCAGCACAAGTACATTAGAAAGGAGCTTTATTATATTCTTCTGGGCACAAAAAAAAAAAAAAAAAAAAAAAAGAGAGAGAGAGAGAGAAAATAGTGATGAAGGCGGAACTGACAGACGTTCTACATCGGCTGTACGCATTGACCTCTTTAATTATTTCATAAACAGCTATGTCACGAGCATCACACACAGAGATACAAACGGGACCCGGGCAGCCGGGCCGGGGACCCGCTCGGGGCCCCTCGCGCACGCCCCACCCGACGTCCCAGAACCAGACTGTGAAATGTACATTATTATTGTCAATAAATAGAGAAGCAACCCTAAAAAAAAATAATAATAATACAGTGGTGAAAGGATGCTGGAACCAGGAGGAAAACAATGGAAGGAAAAGAGAGGAACTGAAGAGAAAGGGCAGGCAGGGGCTGGGGAGGGGAGGGGAGGGGAGGGGAGCGGAGGGGAGCGGAGGAAAGAGGAGGGGAGGGGAGGGTTGGGGAGGGGAGGGGAGGAAGTCCTGCATTGAGCTGCGTGGAATGTGGAGTGACAGGGCTCTGCCGACGGGGCCAAAGCGAAAATCGTCTGTAACAGGGGGAACGTTATTACCAAATCAGCTACGGAGTTTGATTCTTCAATATGAATACATGATTTCCCACAAATAAGTAAGCACCCGCTACTTCAATGCCTCAGCTAAAACACATGAAACCGCTCATTTAGTTTTCAAGTACAAAGTTAAAATGCCTTTTTAATAATAATATATCAGAGTAAAATAATAGTCTCTTTTAAACTTCACTACAAGAAAAACAAAACAAACAGTCATTGTCCAGACAGCAGACTTAATTTAACAATATATATTTTTAATAAAATGTTTTTTGTTTTTTGTTGTTTTTTTTTTTAGCACCTTGTTGAGTCACCTCCTCCCTCTGCGTATTCTAAGGAATTTCAGCATTTTCTGTGGGGTTTTTTTGTTGTTGTTGTTGTTGGGGGCGGTGGGTTGATTGTTGGGTTCTCAGGGCTGTGCAACCGAATCAGTCTGTGGAGTGACATGGGACCAAGGTGAGGCTTTGGATCCCTGCTCATCCCTCAGGCTTGGGGCTGGCGGCCGCCGGACGGGGTTTGAGAAAGCCGCCCTCCCGCATGGCGGGAGGCTTCCAGTTTCAGGGGTCCTCAGGCCTCCGTTCGGGGGGAGTCAGCCAGCCACAACCAAAGAGGGGCCTTCCAACCCTGTCCTCGCTGCGAAAGACCTAGTGTGCGTCCCCCCCCCAAACTCCACTGCTGGGGCCAGCCGGGAGCAGGAGGCCGCAGACCACAGGCCGCCTGGGCCAGGTCTGCCCTGCTGCCCAGGGACCCGCCTTCCTTCACCGAGATGGAAAGGCTGGAGAGCTTCTGCCAGACAGCGGAGTCCATCCTTGGGTACCCCTCTACCCCCAGATCCTCCACCTGGCCGACGGTCCCTGCCTCAGCGGCAGGACCAGCCCTCCACACACCCTTTCCCCTCCTGGGTGGGAGGAGGGGCTCCAGGGCCCGCTCTCCTCACAAGGCCAGGGAGCGGCCAGACGGGACCACAGATGTCAAGTTCAGACCCAAACGGGGCCCGGCTAGAAACTCTGTTCTCACCTTGGCCCCGCTGCTCCCGGCAAAGGAACTGCCTGCTCTCCTCAGGCCTCCGTGCCAGCCAGGCCTCGCCCGCAGCTCCCAGGGGCTCCTGCACGTCCCCCGAAACGACGCCTCTGAGAGATACCGGGGACCACCGCGCCTCTGCCCCAGGCAGGGGGGTGACAGGTGCTCACCACCACCTCCAGGACCCACTCCGCATCTCCTTCTCCTGTCATTGCCGGGAGGGCACCCGCTTCGTTTTCCGGGCCCAACCGGCCTTCCTGCTCCTGCCCCAGACCTCCCGGTGGGGAGATGGCGCCCCCGGATGGCCGGCTCAGCGGGAGGCACAGGGAGGGGGCCAGCCCTCCATTGGACCGCTCCCACGTCCAACAGTCTGTCTCCCCCGGCTCTGCCTATCCTGACCGGCTCCTCCGCGGCCCGCCAGACGCCACACGGGCCTCGCCAACAGCCAACCACGCCCAGGCCTGGCCCCAGAGCCCGGGACCCTGGATGCTCTCCTGTGAACTCTAATGGGATGTCCGACAGCAAGAAGGTTCTGGCGTCTGAACGGGAAACAGAGAGCAACACACCAACGGCACCTGCCAACTGCAAATCCTCACCCACTGCTCCCGCCAGCCGGTTTGGGGGGGGGGGGGGACAGCACCCGCCAGCCGGAGCCCCCCGGGCCTCCGCACTGCCTGCTGGAGACTGGCTTCCTCCTCAGGCCTCGGCCTAGGGCTCTGGGCCCTGGAACGAGCAGGGGCAGCCTCCAAGGCCGCTGGCATCACTCTCCGTCTCTAGGAGCCCTCTAGGGCAAAGACAATGCCACGGGGCACACACTCCAGAATCTTTCCTAGGTCTCCTGCTCCACTGCCTCCACCCTCAGCCTCCTGCACAGCAACTGCCACAGCCCCACTTAGTCCTCGGCCGGCCTGGCCTGTGGGAGCACAGCCAGCCCCCCTTTAGAAGAGGACCTGGGCCTCCCCATAAGTCCCCCTACGGCTGGAAGTGGAGGAAGAGCATCCGGGCATGGCCAGTGGGCATGTCCCCAGCGTCCGCTGCACCCACCACGTTCTGCTGCGGGGCTGAGCCCACAGGCTGGCTGGTGATGAACTCGCATCCCTGCGAGGGGCACCAGGTCCGCCCCAGGGCCCCGCGGGGAGGGACAAGCGCTCTTAGGGGTCAGCACAGCGCGCCTCCCTGAGCAAGCTGGCTGGCCGCGCCGGTCCTGGGGCTTGCCATGTCCTTGGCTTCCAAGCTTCTTCCCACCCCCACCCCCTCGGGTGCAGCTTGGGCCACTGGGAAAGGCAAAGGCCTTCGCAGGAGCCGCGGACCGAGCCCCAGGAGCACCCGAATGGCTGCAAGTGTTTGCAGAGGGAGGCCTGACCCGGGGGCTAGGAAGACCTAGCTCTGGCCTGCGGGGGAGGGAGCACCTTGGGCTGCGAGACAGCCCTCCTCCCCCAGCCCTCCCCAGGGCAGAGAGAGCCGGCGGCTGGAGCACGAGGGGACATGCAAGCACCCGTCAGGACAGGGACTCCAGAGAGGGAGGGGCAGAGGGAGCCCCTCCTGGCCACTCCAGCCCCTGGGGGCTCACCGGCGCCACTGGCCACCGCGTCACAGAGCTGACATCACAGATGCAACCGGGTGTGACCTCCAAAGCCCACCTGACAAGGAAAGGAGTCAATTGGGGTCCAGAAACCACGCACCCCTCAGAGGAGCAGGACGCTGGCTACGGGTGGGGAGCTGACTCCTGAGCCACGAGCAAGGGATCCAAAGCCTTGGTTTTAATTCTGTCACCAAATTACGAATTTGCTTTATTCCAAACGTGAGGTTCACCGTCCCATCTTTTTTTAAAAAATTTTTATTTATTTTTTTGGACTGGAAGCCCCTTGGCCAAGACGGACTTGGACGTGAACTGCGTTTTGGTGAGGGGAGAATAGGTAGGGGGAGCTGAGGGCTGACTTGACTGGTGCCTGGAGTTGCAGGTCAGTATCACAGTTGCTAACAGAAGAGTCTTTTGACATCACCAGGGGGCAAAAGAGAGAGAGAGAGAGAACGCTACCAGCTAGAGGAGAGCACCTGCTAAAATAAAACCTCCTCCTTTTCCTGCCTTCAGCACCGAGCAACTTCTGGGACTGACAGCCTAGCTGCAATCAGGGCAACAGAGGTAAAGAGTTGCAGGGCCGACTCCACACAGTCCTGACTCCTGGGGGGAGCGGAGGGCGCCCCCTGGCTGTGAGTGCATCGGATAGAACTGCTCCTGTTCCTGCTCCTGTGTAATGCTGTGTGGGACTGACCGGCGTGGGGCTTCCGTCTGCAGCGGGATCCGGAGCTCAGCGTCCTGAGCCCCGCTGCCCCCGCGCCCCACTCCATAATATCTCTTATACGTGACCCTATCTATTTATATAGCGCCTATCGCCGTAGGCCATTTCTAGGGATGCGAACTCGGGACCATGTGCTTGGCAGCACACCTCCCGGCCCTGCCGGTCCCAGGAGGTGCCATCCCCCCTCCCATTATAAAATATATATCTCTATATGCCACATATCTACACCCCATCTACCCAGGCGGGCATCGGCCCCCTGGGCCCTGGCCCCGGAGCCGCCGACACCGGGCCGCTCGCCTCGGTAGGAGGTGGCGCCCAGTGTCGCGCACACGGGGCTCCGGGCGCCGCTGCCGCTGCCTCCGGCTAAGAGCACAGCCGTCACCAGACCAAAGCACTAGAAAAGAACTACACACCACTCCAGCCACACACGCGGGAGGGAGACACCGCCCCCCCCTCCGGCCCTGACACGCGCGCACACACACGGCTCCAGAGGAGGGGAAGTAGAAGAGAAGAGGACGCACCGGAACGCCGGCCTGGTGGCCCACCTGGCCCGAGAGGTGGGGGGCCAGGGCACCAGGGCCACCCCTCACTCAGAAGCACCCTGCTCCCCGCACCTTGGTTTGAAACCTTAAAGGGGAGGGTGGGGGGGGGAAGGGGTTGGGTTTTTGTGTTCTTAACGGAAAAGAAGAAAAAAAACCAAAAATCTGGAAAAACAAACAGAACTAGAACCAGAACCATAAGCATAAGGATTAACAGAAGGTGTCCTCAGCCTCCCAGTATAAAACTGCAGCCTTCGGAGATGACCAAAAACATCGCGTTCCAGGGCCAAGGGGCCGCCTTGTGCACAGAGGGCGGATGGTGGGGCCTCATAAAAGAACACACAAGAGGCGACTTTAGACAGGAAAGCACCAGTACGCTTTGTATGTTTTTTTATTCGCTCCAGGTGGGGCTCTGAGCGGTCACTTTCCCGCACTCTGGACTAGCTCTGATCCCACCGCGAGGAGCCCTCGGGTGAACGGGAGAAACGAGGGATGAAGACCACCCCCACCCCCCTCATCCTGCCATCCTGCTGAGGGGAGTCTCCCTTTTTGGAAAAAAATTTAAAAAAAAATAAAAATAACATCGAAATCAAAAGGTTATTATTGCGTGATTCCGGATGAATCCCGCTCAGCTGTCCACGGTCCTGACCAACCTCGTCTCACCCCCTTTTTGGCAGGGACGCGAGGCCCCCCAAAACTGTCCTTCGCCCCGCGGCACACCCAGGGCGAAAGCCACCCCTCTCTCCATCCTCGGTTAAAACCCTTTGCACATAAGGCAACATGGAAGCTGATGTTTTTACTCATCTCGCTGTTTGAAAGCACCATTATGAAGTCAGGATGTACAGTAGTTAACAGTACCTTTTATATATAGAGCTCATATCTATCATATATATATAAACTGTAAACAAGAGGTAACAGCGGCTTCTAGAAACTGGTTTTTCTTCAAGGTTTCCCGTGTGGTAGGCACCTGAAATACTGTATAAAAGGGTCTTGTGGTGTCCTCGTCTCCCTGCTGCTAGTTGGGTTCTGTTTTGCAATGACCGGGAATGGTGCTGGCAGGACAGCTCAGTGGCTGGGAGGGGGTTTCGGCCTCCTGAGTGTCTCTACTTTCCGTCCCCTGCTTGTGCTCCTATCTGATCAGGCTAGAGACAACAACAAAAAGGTATATAGTAAAAAAAAAAAAAAAAAAAAAAAATCCAATACCAATATATAGATTTCCATAGAATTTCCTCTTTCCCTTCTCTCTTGTCTTTCCGCTCAGCAAGGTATCGCTACTATGTTTTGTTATTAATTTTTTTTTTTTTTGCTGCAATAAATCCTCTTGTTTCAGTCACAGCAAGAAACAAAAGCCCAAACAAACAGAAAACCCCTCTGAAAAAAAAAAAAAAAAAAAAAAAAAGAGAGAGTAGAAAACAAAAGATTTGACCGAATAAAGGGCGGGCAGGGAGAAGGGGAAGAGGGAACTCGGCGTTGTTTTTAAATAGGACTCAAGATTAACATCGAAAAATCAGGAGATGATGTCCAACCCTTGCCACCAGGCCAAGCCCTCGGTGTTTCCGCCTCTGGATTTTTTTTTGTTGTTTGTTTTTAAATTTCTTTTTCTCTTCTGGGTGCTGATACTTCTCTCCATCCTCACGTTCTTTGTGTTTTGTTGTGTTGTTGTTTTTTTGTTGTTGTTGTTTTGTTTTTGTTTCTGTTTTTGTTTTGTTTAACTACTCAGTTTTCCCTCATGTCCCTTACACACAAGCAAAATATTCCTTCAGCGGAGCGAAGAGGTGGCGGATGACCGGCACGCTCCACGACCGGCCCAGCAGTCTCTGCCTCGCCAAGCGGCTCATGTTGGAGACGTCGGTGTAGTGGACAGGGAAGCCAAACACCCTGGGGAGAAAAGAAAAGGCAGGGGGCAAGGTGAGCGCCGGGCGAAGTCTTCGCGCCTCTGCCACCGATTCAAGACTCGGGCAGCCCCGCTGCTTTCTGTGGACCCGAAGCTAGGAGTGAGAGAGCGGCGGCCTAGAGATTTACCACAACTGCGGAAGCAACCTCCGGGACAGGCGGCCCCTGAGATTTTAGATCGACGGTGGGTATTTGAGGTCTGAAAGTAATGGCTACGCATCCCAAACACCTGCCCCCACCCAAGAGGGAGGGGGGGCTCTCGCCCGACGCCGCCCCCCCCCCCCCAGGAGTTCCCGCTTGCTCGTGGCTTGTGTTAAGTGGTCCGTGTGGCTGGCTAAGTGGCAGTGACAGTGAGAATGAAGAGGTAATCTAGTCAGTCCCCCAGTCTAGTTTGTGCCAAATCAGGGGGCTCAGGCTGGAAGGCCCCCCCTGGTTCCTGAGCTGCCCCGAGATAAGATGCTCCTGAGCTCCCTAAAGGAGCAGCAGGAGATAAGATGCTCCTGAGCTGCCATGTTTCCTGGAGCTCAGCAGGACCCCGGGGACCCAAGGACCCGCGGACTGACCCCTAGATGCCTCGCAGTGGGACCATCCCTAGGAATCGGCCACGTCAGGAGCTGCCTGCGTACCCACTGCTCACGTGGGCATCTGTGCAAGACGCCAGCCTGGCCAGGAGACAGGGACCCCTCCCGCAAGGACCCCAGCCCGGGTACCTCTCCATTTCAGTGCACCATAAGATGTCCTCTTTCTCATTCATGAAGACGGGGAAATGCTGGTCTTTGCCCTGCTTTATGGAGTTCGACCTCGTGGTAATGGTCCTCACTTTGCTGAACTAGAAGAGGCGGAAAGAGGGACCAGCGCTCACTCGCTGGTCAGGCGTCTGCCACGTGCTTGCCAGGGACCGGCCAACACGGGCCTCTGCAGACCCCACCGCCTTGCTCTTCCTCCCGCTCTGCGGTCGCCCACCATCCTCAGTCCAATCCTGATGGCCAAGGGACTGAGATACGGCAGCTGGAGCCACTGTCCTTCCGAAGCCCTCCAAGAATGGCTCCTATCCTAAGTGCAGTGGCTTGCAGGCAAAAAGATGCCAAATAACTCCGGCTCAAGATATAACATTGCCGGCCTCTGCTCTCGGGAACTACTCCGGGCGATTATTACAGAGAGAAAGGGAGCTTCCACATCACAGGAGAGTCTCTGCTGTGGAAACTCCCGCAATAGGTCCTGGCCCAAAAATGTGAGCACCCTTGCAGAACTAGGGACCTTGGCAAAGGCTCCTTCGTGTCTGCCTCCCCTGGGGCACCATGCAATGCTTAACGAGGGAGGGGAGAAGGCCAGCAACGACTTCTGATCTCTGTCTCTCTCTCTCTCTGCCTTCTAGATCTTCCTCTAGATCCTCCCCTCAGGCCAACTATATGAATGACCCCGTATCACCCCTAAATCAACACACCCCATGCTAGCCGCACCCAAAGCCCCAGAGGGCAGGCTCACAGCCCTGGTGGCTGCTCTACAGCATTCTGCCCTCTGCCCTTCTCCCTACTGGCCAGCAGAGGGCTCCGGCGCGGGCTAACCTTGGCTATTCTGCCATGCTCCAGACACTCCTGCAGCTCCAGCTTATCATTCACAGTGGATGCCAGCGGCCTAGGAAGCAGAAAGGAGAAGGTGACAACGCGATCCTGGAGAAGGGCAGGGACACGCCCGGCAGTGCTGACCCAGCGACCATCGGGCTCCCACAGGTGAGCAAAAGGGGGTCCTGTCCCCCACCGTGCTGTAAGCCCTTCAGCTGCCTCCCCCCCCAGAAAATACACATACACGGCAGCCACCCACGGACACAAATCCACCAGGTATTAACCCTGAAAAGGTCGATTCAAAAGTGGTCTCCAGCTACAAATAAGCAGGTCACGTCTGCCCAGAAAGGGAGAGAAACCCAAATGTTTTTTATTTTTATGTCAGTCATTTTAACTGGGTTTTAAAGGTACCCAACAAAGCAAGTCAGGGGCTGACAGAACGCTGTGCATCTTGGTTATAGTGACAGTTACAGCATCTTAATTACGGTGCAAACTGGATGAAACTCATTAAACTGTGCACCTTACATGTAAATTAAAAGGACAAGTTCTGCACAGTCCCCTGAAGACTTCCTGACTTCAACCTTTCAACTACCTTCAACCATCAGCACCAGATCACGGAACACCGGCGCCAGCACAGGCCTTTGCTGACATTTAGACATCCTTAACGAGGGCTTCGCTGAGGTCACCATCTCCGCGTAGGAACCACGGGACCCGCATCCAACCGCGTCTCCGGGCTCCTCTCAGCTAACGCGTGAGCACGTACGTGTGCACACACACGCACGCACACGCTCACACATACTCGCGTCTCTACCTGGGCCCACCTGGTCTCCCTGCTCCTCCTGGAAGCTCCGAGTTCTAGAATTTTGGAGTTGGAAGAAGCAGATGGGAATAATCCCCTAGGATCGAGGTGTGTGGCTTCATGGAAATGCTAGACTGTACAGTCTGTCCATTTTCCCAATGCACACATCCATCTTGGGAAGTTTAGGGGGGGCACTCAAAAGAGTTTTCAGATCAGCGGCCTCCCTGGCCCATCTCCTCCCCATCCACAAACTCTTGCAAAAGACAGCAGCCTTGCCGAAGCCGGTTTGGCTCAGTGGTAGAGCATTGGTCTGTGGACTGAAAGGTCCCAGGTTTGATTCCGGTCAAGGGCATGTACATTGGTTGCAGGCACGTCCCTGATGGGGGGTGTGCAGGAGGCAGCTGGTCGATGATTTCTCTCATCGATGTTTCTAGCTCTTTATCTCTCTCCCTTCCTCTCTGTAAAAAATAAATAAAATATATTAAAAAAAAAAAAAAAAAAGACAGTAGCCTTGCTGAACAGGGATGGGACCGAGGAAGTTCCTACAACTTCATGCCAATGGCTGAGAGGGAGGTTACACAGCTGAGGCCAGATCAAACGATGTTTCCAATTTATAAGTAAGTACTCTCCGGGAGGCTTAAAATCCACACTCAGAACATTCTGGAAAAATACTTCCCTCCGTCATAGACGGCCGGGGTGGGTGGGCCTCATGCTGCTTTTCAACTGCCTTCCACCAGAATTCCTCTCCTCACAGGCCATCTTTGTGGTGCGATTATCGCCCAGAAGGAATGAAATTCTCTTCATTCCTGGTTATTAAAACCTATCTGGGTGACCATCTGATGCAGAGCATCCTTCCGGCAAAAGACCTGAAGCCAACCGAGCGCGGGCAAGTGAGGTGGGGCTTCAACCCTGCACGGAGCTGCTTGCAGGTTCCCTCCCTGGACATGGCTGGGTGTGGGCACCCCCTTCCCATCCCCAACCCCTTTCTCCACAACCTGACCTCAGACCAGGGGCCAGCTGGCTCTGAAGACATCGCCACCGGAGAACCAGCACTCCACTCAGACACCAACCCGCGGCCGCCCCGGGCCCGGGCGCTCTCACCAACCTGTTCATCCCAGGAAGGTTCCCCCAGAAGTAGCGGGCCCTGTGCGCAGCGGACACTTCTTTGGCATCGATCATCACAGGGTTGGACTGCGAAAGGGGAGAGAGTGCACGGTGACCGAGAGAGGACGTGGACAGTGCCGGGGACGTGCGCGAGCCCGGAAGCTCGAAGGCTCGGTCTTCTCTCTGCGGGGCGGCCTGAAGCCAGCAGGGAAGCCGGAACAAGACATAGCCACGTCCCATACCGGCTCTTACCGGGACCTCCGAGACCAGCACGCCCAGCAGGACAGCCTGTGGCGGTGACCGGGCCCTCCGCGTGCACTGCTCGCCAGCAGCCCCTCCCTCCCTCCCCTCCCGCCGCGGTGGCTAAGGAGCCCCTGACGCGAGGGGAGCGGGACGGAGGGATTTTAACGGGTAAGAGCGTCACACGTGGCCAATGGGGCTCTGAGAGAGAAAGCTCCGGCATCGGTGCCGGTGTCCGCCGGACACCCTGACTGTGAGCCAACGGACAACGTGCAGGGACAGGCCAGCGTGCCGAGGCCGGGAGCGGGGGCTCGAGCTCCTGGGCCGCCCACCCCCGAGGCTGCCTCCGGGCCGAAGCCCCCTGTGCACGGCTCACACCGGGCTCAGTGCCGGCCGGGCCCCCGCTAGGGAACAGGTCCGGGGTCCTTCCCAGGCGCACAGAGCGTCCGTCACGCTGCTGAGGAGCGAGGCGGAACCATCGATTTTGGCATCTCCTAGGTTCCCCCTCTCCCCCCGTGAAACACCACACAGAACCCAACCCCTGAGTGGACCCTCCCACCCTCTTTGCACTCCGGTCCTTCACGTCTTGAGTCGTATACCTCCCCGGAGGGAGAGACCCGGAGTTCTTTCGGGCGGGCGGGCCTCTCACGACGCTTCCCCTCCCCCCATCTCCCGGGGAACCCCCAAGCTCCCCAAACGGAAGTCCCTTCGCAAAGCAGAAGTCCCCAGCCCCCGGCTGCATGACGCAGAGGAGACGGACAAGGCGGCCGTCCGAGGCGGAAGCCACGAGCGAGCGGGCCAGACCGAGGGTGCCGGCTATACCTCGAGAAATCGTGAGATGTCCCTCTTGTCACTAACGCCCATGGCCACCACATTCTCAAAGAGCCAGAAGAAGGGGCGGTCATCTCCCTCCTTGGGCCGCGCGTCATGCAGGAGGCGGTAGAACTCGAAGAAGAGCCGGCCAGTGCCCTCTGGGAGGCGGGAGAGAAAGCCGTCAGCGGGGCTGGCTGCAGAGACAGCGGCGGCGTGGCTGGGGCGTGGGGTGGGCTGGGGGAGGGAGGGCAGGGCCGTGGGGGGTGGCCGTCCGTCCCAGGGCAGAGGTGACCGGGTAGGAAGCCCACGTGCAGAAGCACCGGCCGGGGAAGCACCCACCGTAGAGGCCCTTGCGGGCGGGGTTGACAATGGAGAGGTCGTTGCACGGGCTGCCCCCGATCACCAGGTCGAACGGCCCCCACTCCTGGATCTGGGCGGACAAAGGGACCGGAATGGGCTTACTGCCCACAGACGGAGGCAGGGAGGAAGAGGGAGACTGTCTGTGGACTTGACGTGGGGAGAGGAGACCCTGCTTTGTACACTCACCGCCCACACACGTTCATACATGTGTGCCACGCACACGCACGCGCACACGTACTCTGTGCAGCCCTGGGCCAGTCGCCGAGGCCCTCCGGCTCCGTTTCCTCCACAAGGAAGTGAAGGGGCAGAACCGGACCACCCGAGGCCGGCAGGGTGGCCAGTGCTCCCGGCAGGGGAGGCAGCCCCCCCGCGAGAAGGCCGAGCGTGGAGGCACCCTGCGCTCTGCGCGCCCCTCGGGATTCCTGCGGGCCCGCAGCCCCAGGGGCGGACACAGACACCAGAGGGGCAGAGCGGGACTCAGTCAGGACCCCGCGGACACCCTGAGAACCAGAGGCTGGCAAAGCTGCCGCCCGAAAAGTGAGGACCGGCACCTCACCCCCATCCTAAGCACTCAACTAAAAAGGGAGCCAGGGAGCAGCCTGAGCCCCAAGTTCCCATCTCCCTCTGCCCACCAGCCTCAAGACGGGGAGGAAAACGGAAGAGGAACCGGGAGAGAGGCTGGGGGAGACATGGAGAGGGAAATGAACGCGCAGAACGAAAGGGGGCTGGTGCTCAGTGTGAGATGCAGAGAAGGCGGGACGGGATGGGACCCCAGCACGGACTGACATACATGCTTCTGCGTGACGCTGCGGACGTCCCCGACGTACATGATCTTCCCCTGGTGCCGCACCATGCCCACCGTGATGGAGTCCTCGCACACCTCCGAGGCGATGTAGCGGTCCACCTGGATGCCCAGGTCCTTCAGCACCAGGAGCCCTGCGCCGGCCGGGGAGAGCTCGGTCACCGGCCGCCTCTGGCAGCAGGTCTGTGCCGGGAGCCCTCCGGCCAGCCCTCGGGCCACACGGTCAGCGACGGCCCGAGCCCTGCCGTGCCCAGGAAGCTGCCTGAAATCCCCTGAACCGACTGGCCATCCACGGCAAAGACACCGAGGCTGCTTCACGTCTAGCTCGACCTCCTTCAGAGGCAGTCAAGGCCAAGGCCAGGACAGACCGCCCGGACGGGAGGCGGCTTCAGGATCCGGGGAGAACAGCAGCCGCGTGGCGGTGGGCTCCTCTTCGCTGCTTCTCCATCTTCCACACACTGGTCCCTCCTTATCGCTCCTTTCCCCAAAACAGCACATCCTGCTGCAACTCCCCCCCCACCCCCCCTCCTTCAAAACCCAACGTGAGTGCTACCTGCTCTAAAAATGGCTTACCAACGCCCTCCCCTCCTCTGTAAGCCCCCAGCACTCTGTGTCCCTCTCCGCCTCCTTGGAGCAGTGAGTATTCCTAACTCAGCTTTTCTCTTGGGCTACAAGTGTCTTTAAAAAAGACAGAGTAAGAGTATGAGGTCTGCCGAAACCAGTGTGGCTCAGCGGATAGAGCGTCAGCCTGTGGACTGAAAGGTCCCGGGTTTGATTCCGGTCAAGGGCATGTACCTGGTTGCGGGCACATCCCCATTAGGAGGTGTGCAGCAGGCAGCTGATCGATGTTCCTAACTCTCTATCCCTCTCTCTCCCTTCCTCTCTGTAAAAAATCAATAAAATATATTAAAAAAAAAAAAAAGAGAGAGAGAGAGAGAGAGAGAGAGTATGAGGTCTCATCCAAGCGTTTCCTCCTGAACTCACTACAGGTACATCCTTATCACCCCTCTCCTCCTCCCCCCCCCCCCCGCCGCTCCGTGTTGCTAAACTAAGCCAAGGAAACAATGAGAACAGACCCCGCAGCTCCAGGAGAAAGGGGCTACTGTGCGGCCCTTCCTTCCCCAAGGGGCTCTGACAGCCGCTTGAGGTGCCACAGGGTCTGAGGCGGCCTCGGGGGTCCAGCCTGCAAAGCCACGGTTGCACATGAGCCTCTCTAGGTTCACAGGACATCAGCACCGAGATGAGAACGTCAGACAGACGTCTGGCCCCGTGCTATCCCTCTGGCCAAGGCCCCGGGGCGGGGACCGCCCATCTCCCTTGGGGCACGTGAAGGCAAGTTCCGAGGAGAGTGCGTCCTTTCTGAGGGATGGAGCCCAGCCCGGGAGCAGCCCCGAGGGGGAGGGCGTCAGCGCCCCCTTCTGGCAAGGCCCAGAACCCCGTGAAGAAGACAGTACCCGCACAGGGACCCAGCGCCCCCTGACAAAGAACAGCTAAAGTATATACGCGCGTGCATAGGGAGGCCCGTCACGGCACAGGATTAAAGAATGCTTTCACACAACAGCATCCTACGCGGCTCTAACAAATAAAGAAAGGTCCTACGCTGACTGACATGAGAAACTCATCCTAACGTCAGGAGCGAAAAGGCACGTTACCTTTCACCGTCCCTTTGTTTTACCTACGTGTGATTATATAAACACACGCACGGAAACCTAAAACCGCGTTCACCAAAACACTCATCATAGGCTTATGGGCCATCGAAATAAGTCTCTGTTCTCACTCACCGGGTTTGTGTCTTTACTGCGACTTAAAAGTGAAAACACACAAGCGCCGTGTTTTTGTTTTGGTCGCCGTCCCGTGAAAACCATCTCAGTCATCTCTCAGTCACTCCGTCCTCGGCTGGGAAGCTCTGCCCATTCAGACTACCGCCCCCCCCCCGGACAGGCTGCTCTGCCGCTTATTTTACTTCCCACGGAACGTGTCCCTCCGGGGCGATGCTTTGGCAGCGGCGGCGATGCTCACTGACTGCACTCGGGTCCGAGTTGAATACCCGCATTCCCGAACAGGCTGCCCGCCCGCCCCGTGCCGCTCGGACCCGTGCTGCTCTCACCTGTAGCGATTCCGTCAAACAGAGACAGCACCCGGATGGGCTTCCTCTTCTCGGCCGGGACAGGTGGGTAAACCTTCGGAGGGTCCTAGGCAGGGGGCACAACAAGGCCAGGTGAGCCCCCAGGCGTGTTCCCCCGCCCCTTCCGCCCTCCCGGCCAACGGTGGGCGCCATCGGTCGGCTTCCTGACCCTGCACAGCCCGCGCCCCGTGGCTCGGGCACCCCCTGCTCATCATCGCCCGGAGGCAGCGTGGTGGGCCCGCCCTCCAGCCCCGGCGGAGGGGGTGGGCGCGCGGGTCCCGGAGCGGGCCCAGCCGGCGGCACTCACAAACTCCTGGTCGTGGTTGTTGGCGAAGAACATCTGCAGCCGTGAGGGCCAGTCGTCCCGCCTCCGCAGCAGCCCGTAGGTGCCCTTGTGCCCGCACATGTAGCAGTTCCAGGGGTCTTCTTTAATGGCGGCCTGGGCGGCACCGGGCCCCACCAGGAGGTCCACGCACTCCACGCAGAAGCACCTGAGGAGGCCCAGGGTGGCGGTGGGACGGCCGGTCCCGGGCGGTCCCGGGCGGGGCGGAGCGGGGCTGGGCAGGCGGGCGGTGGCGGGAGCCCCGGTGCCCACCCCGGAGGGCGGGCGGGCGGGCGGGCCCAGGCTGGGGGGCCCTCACCTGCAGCAGTTGTTGTTCCCGCACATGAGCACCTCGCGCCCCCCGCAGCAGATGGTGCAGTAGGACTGGTAGCCGTCGTCGTCGTACTGGTACGCGCACTCCAGGAAGCAGTTCTGGAGAGCAGGCGGCAGTCAGCCTTCCCTCCGCAAACCCGGGAACCCCGGCTCGGCCCTGGAGACACGCCCCTGCCACCCATCCGGCCACAGAGCAGGGAGAGGCCGGCAGGTCCCCCGATCCCGGGCTGGGGAGGGAGCGGGCACCCTTTGCCCCTAGCTCCTCCCCTGGGCCCTGAGATGCAGCAACCCACTCGCCGGTCCGCTGTGTCCTCCCCTGGGGACTGGGAGGGGCGGTACAGGGGGGAAAACTTCCAGGAGGAAGAAGAACGGCAAGTCAAACACTTGAAGCCAAAGGTCTGTTTTATCCGAACTTGCTGATTCCACTGCTAACATGGGGGGGTCAGAGATCAGGAGGTGGCACCCTCGACAGCCCCACCTTGCAGTTTTGGCACATTCCTCCGATGAAGAGAGGGTGTTCCAGCGTGACGTTGAGGCTCCCACAAGAGATGCAGATGTCTGGAAAGCAGAGGAAGCCGAGTGAGCGGCACTGCGGGGGGTGCCCCCTCTTGCCTTGGACCAAAGCCCGTTCCAGAAAAGCTACAAAGAGCCGAAGCCGGTTTGGCTCAGTGGTAGAACGTCGGTCTGCGTACTGAAAGGTCCCAGGTTCGATTCCAGTCAAGGGCATATACATTGGTTGCGGGCACATCCCCGGTGGGGGATGTGCAAGAGGCAGCTGGTCGATGTTTCCCTCTCATCGGCATTTCTAGCTCTCTCTCTCTCTCTCTCCCTTCCTCCTCTCCGTGAAATATCAATAAAATATATATTTTTTAAAAAGCTACAAAAGGGGGATGTGCTGGAGCCGCCTCAGGCAACAGGGAGGGCCCTGGGGCCCCAATCTCAGAAGCCCTGTCCTCTCTCGGAACACCGATGCCACCATCCAGGACTGGCAATGTGACAGAGACAGGAACCCACCCGGGAGAACAGGGCCCCGCCGTCCCTGGGTCTGGAGGTGGTCCTTGGCAAGAGCCTTAAGTCCTGGGCCCCTGCCCCCGTCCTCTCCCCCAGGCCTGAGGGCCCTGAGCTTGACACGCCATCGCTGGGCCAAGGGAGACAGGCTTGGGATGCTAATGACCACTAGCCGAGAGAAGGTGCTGAGAGATGTGAGGCCCAAGGTCAGGTTCGGGCAAATCCAATCAAATACAAGAGGGGCTCCCCTCGGGGACCCACTGGAGTGTCACCGACCCCAATGCCGGCCGGCACCACGGACAGGTCAGCCGGATCACGGCCCCCGAAGGCAGATGTGTATGATGCGCTGCCGGCCGGAGGCGGTGGCACAGGCAGGCTGACCCCGCGACTGCGTGCCGATGCTCCACGCCGTCCGCACCTTTCTCGGGAGCCACGCTCTGCCCCAGGCAGCCCCCTGCGAGCCGGCCCACCTGCCCGCCCCAGGGCGCCGGCGCCCGGTGCCCCGTTGGACTCACCCTCGATGTTCCGGCACTTCTGCCGCACCTCGTACACCAGCCGCTCTGCGGAGGGAGGGGGGTGGGGGGGAGGGAGGCCCAGCATCAGAGGCGGCGAGGGGGCCTCCCCCGCTCCTCTGAGTGCCAGCCTCGCCGAGCACTCTCTCCAGAGCCGGGCTAACTACCTCTCGTGCGCTCGTCGATAATCTCCTTGACCTTGGGCTTCTCGGTGGTGCTCTTCCGGGGCTTTTTGGCTGGCGGGGGCGGAGCGTAGGCAGCTGCCTCGGGTTCCACCCACATGTCTGTGTAAACTTCTTTGTAGGGGTTCTTCTCCTCTGGATGGCAGAAGCAGGGAGGAAGGTCACGGTGCCCAACCGACAAGGGGGGTCCCAGCCCCCTCTCCTCCCCCGTTCCACCCGTTCTTCATGGGGTGCAGCCTGGTCCCCGACGTGCTCCTTGCTCTCCACTCTCTGGAGCCAGCAGGCCGAGGGGGAGCGAGTTATTCTGAGTCCCAGAGCAGGACTGCCCCACCCGGCCCCAGGGCAGCCCACCCTCAGCATGGCTTTCCCAGGCCTGGCCGGCAGGGGTCCAGGAGGCCAGGCTGGGCCCCCGCGCTTACCTTCTGGTGGTTCCAGGCCCTTGGGGCCCGAGGGCTGGAACCCGCCCAGGGCCCATTCGATCATCTGCTTGTTCTGCACCTCCACGGCCTTGGCAGTGTCGCTCTCGTCGCTGTCATGGCACGCTGGGAACAGCTTCCCGGCTCGGCTGCTGGCCACCTGGGGGGGGGAGGGGGGTAACATGCAGGGGGGGGTTAGAGGGACAGGCCGGCGGGGCAGACTCTCAGTAGCGAAGGTGGGAGAAAGTGCAAGGAAGGGGAGGACTGGAGGAGAACACGCCTGAAGGGTGTAGGGAGGAAGCGAGTGAGACGGGGGGAAAAGCAGTCCACAGGCCTGGCAGGCGAACCCCCGACGGGCGCTCACCTGCAGCACTTCGTAGATGGCTTTGCGGTACATGGGCTGCTTGTTGTAGGTGGCCTGGTGGAAGGCGCTGCAGAAGGAGCTCAGCGGCATCAGCTTTTCCACGCACACCTGGGGGGGACGACCACGGCCCTCGTTGTCCCTCCCACACTCACCACGCCCCGCCCGGTGCCTAGCAACAGGCCAGGAGGCGCCAGGACTGGGCCCCCGTCCCCGAGAGGACCAGATGCCTCACTAAACCACTGCCTGATGCAAAGGACCTGAAGGCCAGTGGGAGGGATGCTGGGGGAAAGGGTTCCCGGGAGGCGAACACTCGGCAGGCATCCCAGCTGTGAGGCAGCAGTGCAATCGCCGGACCTCCTGGGCTTCCGTGGCCGCGCACACAGCGCGGGGGGCCAGCAGAGCCCGCTTCTACCACCCAACTCCACACCTGGGCCCCGGCCAAAACTGAAGGCCTGGGGACCGAGACACCCTCCCCCCCACCCCGGAGACTAACCGCCAAACCCCGAAACTCACCACCGAGAACTTGCCGTCTCCGAACCACATGACCCAGCGGGTGCCTTCCGCCGCTCGACTCCGGCCGGTCATCCACCAAGACACGATGCGGCCGGGCCACCAGGAGAAGCCCCGCAGTTTCCCCCACACCAGCTCCCCAATGCCAAAGCCCCGGCCGTCCTGGGTCCCCGAGGAGCACAAGTCATTGCACGGCAGTCACGAGGCCCTGCCACCCGCCCTCCTTCCCCAACTTCCCCCCCCACGGCCACCCCAGCCCTGGGCATCTGAGGGTCAGGACAGCCGGGAGGGAGCTCCATCCGAATGGACCGAAACGGAGCGAACACTGGGGGGTGCGGAGGGGCCCCCAGGGATCAGGTGGAGAGAGAGGAGAGCAGGATGGGAGGAGCCGGCAGCGGAAGGACCCCGGGGGCAAAGCCGGACGAGGCAGCAAGCCGCTCACCTCGTACTCCGGCTCGTCGTCGGCCGCTTTGGTGGCGTTCTTGTCCCCCGTGTCGGCCCCCACGGGCTCAGGGGTGGTGGCCACGGTGGGGGACGCGGGGTCAGTGGGCTGCTGCACGGCAGGAGGGCTGGCCTCCTCAACCTTCTGAGACTCGCCGGAGCCCTGGTTTTCCTCCACGGCGTTCATCACGGCGATCACCTTGGCTTTCTTCTCAGCCTGGGGACACAGGGAGCAGGCGGGTTACCTGGGCCCCTCCAGGCATCGGCAAGGCCGCCTCGCCCTGAGGGAGCGCGCCTCTCAGCCTCGTTCCGGTCTGGAGACCGTGGTGGGAGGCCAAGGGCTGGAAAGAATTCTTCCCTCATCCACTCAACTGGCCTGCTGTGGGAAACGGAGAGATGCGGAAGTTTGAGAGGCAAACTCCAATCATCTGGCTCAGCTCCAGCCTTCTCCCCTGCCTCTTAGGAAATCCCCCTTCCTGGGCTGATCTCTCCCGGTCTATCACCACTATCATTCGCCCACCCTCTGACGTGGCAAGGTTCATGCTATTCAGATACGAGACGTGCACCTTCATTTAGGCTCCCTCCTCTCCTATCGTATTTCTAAGTCAGAACTGGACTTCTCATCCTCTTCCCCACAAGTTCCCTGGGCAGCCAGGAAGATCTGGGTGGCTCCTAGACCCCGATGCTGGTTCTGGGGTCAGGTCTGCTACCAGGAAAATCACTGCTGTGTTTCCTTCCCCACCTGCGTGAGCACCATGAGAAGCTCGATACGAGCTTCCCTGCTTCCATGCTGGAGTTCTTAGGATTAAATCCACTGCACATTCTGTTACCAGATTCACCCCTCCCTTCGCTGTGTCCCTCCCTTTCAGACCCATATACAAAAATACACTTATTCTTCCAACAATTACTTCCTGAGCACAGGCCTCCTCTCTGCCATCCCATCGACAAACTCAACCAAACCCAATCCCTGTCCCCATTGGACAGCCTCCATCCTCTCGTCATTTCAAACTTCACTGTTCAGACTCTGCCCCGTTCCTTCTCACAGCCTGCTCCAGGCTTCCCACCGCCCTACCGAGGACCATGGAATCCTTGAGACATGCTCTGGGGGCTGGCCAACCTCACCTCACCCCAGCGACCAAATCTACAACATGTGGCCCTCACACGCAAGGCTCCGCACCCATTTCCGCCACACCAGATCCAGAGAAAGGAAATCCCATCCATAGGCCTTTTCCATGGGAAGCTCCTCCCCAGAGCTTTTATGAAAAAGGGAAAAAGCTCAGGAAGCAACACGGAGTCTCAGAGCTCTAAGCTGGAAGGCAGAGCATTGACCTCTCTTTCTTAGCCTCCAACTCATTCACAGCCGACTCTGAAGCAGCCCCTTCTCTTCCGAGCCGCTCCAACCTAAAGAGACGCTAAATGGAAGGGTTTCGGTTACCCTTTTCTGGCTATCCGGAATTCCAGGGGTAACGCGCCAAAGCCCGTTAATGAGCCCCCCCGATCCCGGGGTTCCAGAACCTTGGGTCTTAAAGGCAATGGTCTACGCTCGGCGATTTGTTTCATTCAATCTTCAAGTCTCCGTTTCCGGGCCGACCGGCTTCCTGTAACGACTCCTAAAACACGGACGGTGGAAGTCCTAGTTCTTTCTCTGACTCAACAAACTCTAAAATGGGATCATTTATCCTTTGCCCCCAGCCCGCAAACAGCTGGGAGAACGAGGTGGGAGAATGCCAATCATTGCTCATACCACCCTAGCCCCGCTCCCACCTGGCACCTGGTGGAACTCGGTCCCTCCTTCCTACTACCAATTACCCACACCGCTGCCTACCCACAAGGTGTGACTAGGTAGGCACTCAGCCCCAGGCGGGAGGACTCTCCTCTAGAAGCATCAGCTGGGGCCGCCTACCCCGGAACCAGACCCCCTTCGGATGAGCAACAGGGCGGTAGCTGTTTCTGCTCCCTTCCCTCTTCCTCCTCCAGCTTCAGTCACGTTGGCTGATCTAGACCAGGGTGCCACCCTGGATGAGGGGGGTGGGGCGCGGGCGCTGGGCTCCCCAGGTCTAGACTCCAGGTGAGCAGAGAAAGGGTGAGTAGAGTCGTGCCTGACACCACCCTCCGTCCTCCCCCACAGCGCCTTTGTCTCTCTTCTCCATCCCTCCACAGCCGGTTCCTGAACACGCTTCTTCCTCCACAACTTCCCCCGGCTTGTCAGATGCTGCCGCTGACGCCTAGGAAGCGCCCCCCAGCCCACTAGGTGCAAGAGAGCATGCACCCCTCAGTTTCTTGGCAGGCGGAGGAGGAGGAGGAAGGGGCCTCCAGCGTGGCACCGCCGGCAGGGGCAGGGGAAGGAAGAAGGGGTGGGTTCGCAGCAGGAGGCGAGAGAAAAGGGGAAGAAGGGGCCCGGCCGGTGGCTGGGTGGGGGAGGGGCCTCTTTAGAAGAGTCTGCCCCAAGGTAGCGAGGAGGGAATGCCTGTTTTCCCACGTTCACTCCAGCCCATCTCCCCGGGGCAAACAATAGGAGAAAGAAGGGTTAACTCAACCTTGGCATTGGGGCTAAAGGCTCCTGCCCTCAGCTCAGAAGACCCCACTCCAGATTGGGCATGATCAGAGAGACACTACACACTCCCACCACCACCACCACCACCACCACCAGTGTAGCTCCAGGAAGCCACTTTGCCTGGAGTTTTGTCCAGCCTGGAAAGCCACTGCTAACTCCACTCTCCGGGAGCCGGGCCTCCTCCGGATCCAGATCTCTCTCCTCCGGCAGCTGTCCCACTTCCACCCCCCTCCGGGCTGCTGCTTCCTGTTCCAAAGGTCAGAGGTCTGGGCGCCCATGCGGACACCCTGCTGGTGCTGCTGCTGGTGCAGCAGACCCGGGGCTGTCCCAGGAGCCTCGCAGGCCCGAGTCAGGCTGATCCCTGGGTCCAGGCTGCACCGCTCCCTCCATCCCAGCACCACTTCTCCCTGGCAGCCTGCCCGGCGGCTCCCAGGGACACGCAGGAGAGGAAACTATCCCTTCTCAAGAGGCTGCGAGGTTGGCAAGGCCAGAGGGACAGCACGGCCCACCGGCCAGGAGCACACAGGTCAGCAAGGCAATGCCAGCAACCCATCTGCCAGCCGGTTCAGCAGATGCGTGGCTCCCAGCCCGACCCCTAGGCTCCCTGCGCCCCGGGCGGCCAGGGCCTGCTCCCCGGCAATCACAGCCGCTGCCCCCGGCTCTTCCCGGCCCCTGAGCCCCAGCCAGGCCCCCCGTTTGCAGCGAGGAGCGGGGCTGGGGCTCCGGAGGAGGGAGTGGGTGGGACGCAGGAACTTAGCATCTCAGCACTCGGGCCAGGCAGGGGAGCCAGCCAGCCAGCTCGCGCGGGCCAGGGACGCAGCACACTTGACTCTTCCCAGCCCAGCCTGCAGCGGGGCCCGGGATCCTCCCCCCGCCGGCCGGCCGCCCGCCCCCGGCCTCGGTGCAGGAACCTACCCATAGGGCCAGGTGCAGCCCCTCCGCGGTCCGGCTCAGGTGTGAGCCCCGGCCCGCAGCTCCGTAAGTAGCCGCCCGCCCGGGGGGAGGGGAGGGGGCGCTGGGGCCGGGGCGGAGGGGGCCGGAGGGAGGGGGAGGGGGCAGGTGGGGGGGAGGGAGGGCTCGAACATTTTCTTTGTCTACAACTCCGGGTCACGTGGGCCCCGCTGGAGTGCTTGGTTGGCTGCGAGCGGGCCGGGGGGGGGGTCCGGACCTGTGTCGCTGGCGGCGGGCCAGCCCCTCTGCTCCCGGCCGGGGGGCGCGGGGGCCCGGGGCGCGGCGGGGCCTCGGCGGGTTCCCAGGGCCGGCCCAGCCGGTGGAGGCGGGCCCGCCCCTTCCTCCCGCGGCCCGCCCCGCCCCCCAACTCCGCGGGAGCTCCGATGGCGGCTTGGGGGGGGGGGACGGGAGAGGGACAGGGGGGGTCCCAGGCGGGGAGCCCCCGGGCAGCGCTGCAAGGGGAGGAGGGCAGCCGGGGGGTCAGGTGGGAGCGCAGGGGAGAGGAGGGAGGGGGTTCCGGACCGTCTGAGAACCAGGAGAAAGTTGTTAAAAGTGAGTCTCAGAAGCACAGCAAAAAAAAAAAAAGAAAGGAAGGGAAAGGGAAAAAAAAAAAAAAAAAGCTTACAGATGAGCGAAGCAGCCCAGGAAGTTGTAGGGAAACTCCAGGCGCACAGAGATGGACGGAAGGCGCCCGCAGGGGACGGGACGGGGTGGGGTGGGGTGGGGGCTCCCCTCACACTGCAGGTGGATGGAGGGGGGCGCCCTAAACAGCTGGCAGCAGTGCAGGCTTTGAAAGCCTCTTCCTGGCCCAGGCACTGGGACTCCTAGGTCACTCTAGGCGCTTGAATTCCTCCCTTTCTTGTTTGCAAGGTTGAGGGGGGGGGGGGTGCTGGTTCCAAAGTAGAATAGCCCTCCCTATGGGGGCGCGGAACTTTGTCCAAGAGGAAACCCTCCACCCCCCAACCCCATTGGTGCCTGAAACCTTGGATAGTACCCAACTATATATACTGGTTTTTTCCTATACGCACATACCCACGATGAAGTTATAAATTAGGCACAGTAAGGCATTAACAACTAATAAAATAGAGTAATTATAGCAACAGACTTGTGAATGATCACTGCAAAGATCACTGGCCCCGCCGGCGTGGCTCAGTGGTTGAGCCTTGACCTATGAAGGAGGTCATGGTTCCATTCCCCATCAAGACACGTGCCCGGGTTGAGGGCTTGATCCCCAATAGGGGGCATGCAGGAGGCAGCCGATCAGTGATTTACTCTCATTATTGATGTTTCTCTCTCTCTCTCTCTCTCTCTCTCTGAAATCAATAAAAACCTAACTTTTAAAAGCAACATCACTGTATGCACCATTTTCCTTGTGATTTAGGAGATGATAACATGCCTCCATAATGAAATGAGGTGAGGCGTGGTGACAGTGGTAGGCCACTACTGACCTTTTGACCATAATTATGTCAGAAGGGGCATCATCTGCTTTGGGTAATCCCGGATCGTGGAGCTATGGCAATGTGGACCGTTGGGGAAATGTATTATTTTTGGACTGTGGCTGACCTTGGGTAACTGAAACATAGAAAACCAAACCCCAGATAAAGGGGAGAACTACTGTACAGCAATTCCTCCCTTCTCACACATCTGCAGCCCAAGACCACATTCCTCTTCTCTGGGAGCCTCACAGTACAGTCTGAGCCGTTTCCAGCTTCCCCCCTCCTCGGCAGGGGCCCCGGGAGGACAGACACGCAGGAGGTATGGACAGATTCAGCTGGACTTGGAGAGACAGACAGGAGGAAGCCATTGAAAAGCAAGCACCCGTGAAGATGACCATCATCGGTACCAAGCTCCATGGGCCAGGACGGCTTGGAAGCCAGCAGACACTGGGGTAGAAGGGATGGTCAGTGAGGCGAGAGAGGTGGGTGCAGAGCGCAGATGGGATCGGAAGGAGGAGCCAGATTTGGAATGCGTTAGGATAAGTGGAGGATAAGAGATGTTAGTCGGGAGGGGGGAAACTTGTTTCCCTTCCACCTCCAACCCAACTAAAGCTGAAAGGTGCAGAGAAAGGCCAATGGTTAGTTCCCACAGCCGTGAGGAATCACGGCAGCTTTTCTGACAAAAGGAGATGAATGGGAAGTCTGGGAAGGAGGTCAGCCGGGGTGGGGGTGGGGTGGGGTGGGGTGTGAGGTGGGTCCGCTGGCAAGACAAATCCGAAAGAGCAGAGGAGCCGAAGGTGCGTGCTCCCAGTGGGAAGGCTGTCTGGCCAGTGGCCCCTGTCAGAAGGTCTGGACTTGGGATATGGTTCCACCATCAGGACCTCAAACAAGCCAGGTAACCCCAAGAAGTCTGCTTTCCTATTTGCAAATTAGGAGTGATGACACCTGCCCTCCCAGGGCCTGGGATAACAGCAGCTCTTAAAGAACATGAGCATCTCTTAAGGATCACCGAATTCCCCGGGATGCCTGGCTTCCAGCCACAGTCAGCTGGCACGTTCCAGCTGGAACCGGTGCTAGTAGGATGAAGTCAAGAGACCTGCTGTGAAGGAGAGCCCTCTATCTCCTGGGGCTCAGCACCGTTCTGAGCAAGCACACAGCCTTGAACAAGGAGGCGGACTCCACGTCCGAGTGCCTTCTCTAATTCTTGGGGAGCACAGACTTCCCTCTCCCAGCCCTGCTGAGGCCCATACAGCAGGGAGGTGCCATTACAAAACACAGATCCTTCTCTGCTCCAACGCATCCTTCAACCGAGTCAGAGTATCTGCATCGTTCACTGTCCCAGGAGGGTCCCCAAGCAGAGATGAGCAGCCCCGAATTTAAGCCTCTTTGCCTGCTCCCATCCTTTCTGGGATGGAATATGACTTGGTTATTAGCCGCTTCTCTCATGGCTGCCTCCTCAGCATCCAGGCCACTTCAGACCTCACCCTAGGCCTCTGCTCAACATGAAGTCTGTATTCCGGCGTGGCCGGCTCTCGTGAATAACACTGCCTCCTCTATGGCGTCTCCTTTTCCATTAGCACAAGGCAAAACACCGGAGCTTCTACACTCTGTTGGTCCTGGGACTGCTTTACCCAGGGCTCAAAGTGCCAGCGCAGACCACAGCCATCAGTTTCACTTTCTCTTGGCGGACTTAAAAAGTAGCCTCCCTCCCGCTGCAAAACTTCCTCCTCCTCCTCCTCCTTTAAAACGAAGCTCGCCTCTCACATCTACTGCACAGCTCCCTTCTTCAGCAAAGGGAAGCCCAAACTCAAAGGTGTCCCCTCCCAACCTAGGGAATACCGTCCCTCTCCTGTAGCTATCGGGCAGGAAAGGTTACCCTTTTCTATTTTTGTTAAATATATTCTATTAATTTTTTTTACAGAGAGAAAGGGAAAGATATAGAGAGTTAAAAACATCTATCAGCTGAAACCGGTTTGGATCAATGGATAGAGCACTGGCTTGGGGACTGAAGAGTCCAGGGTTCGGTTCCGGTCAGGGGCATGTACCTTGGTTGCGGGCATATCCCCAGTGGGGGGTGTGCAGGAGGCAGCTGATTGATGACTCTCTCTCTCATCGATGTTTCTAACTCTCTGTCTCTCTCCCTTCCTCTCTGTACAAAATCAATAAAATATATTTAAAAAAAATAAAAACATCTAGCAGCTGCCTCCTGCACACTCCCCACTGGGTATATGCACGAAAGCAAAGTACATGCCCTTGACCAGAATCGAACTTGGGACCCTTGAGTATGCAGGCCGACGCTCTATCCACCGAGCCAAACCAGTTTAGGGCTACCCTTTTCTATCAGAGACGTGTGCCTCTGTGCTCAGCGGGCAGAGACAGACCCTGAAGCAGGAAAGATGCCAAGATCTAGAGCAAGGGGAACGTTAGTAAAAGGTCAGGAAAAACCCAGGGCAGCCTGCAAGGACCTTTAGGTCACATTTGTCCTCAACCTCCCAGTGTCACCCTCCCAGGCTGACGATGGGGACAGAGCTTTTGACTGAGATAAAGATAGTCAACCTAAAAAAAAGCAGGGCCAAGTTCTTGAAAATGTCATAAAAAGTATGCTGAAAGGAGGAACTCCTGGAGGAAAAGAGGATCTGGCGGATGTCAAGAGCCTAAAAGAAGTGCTGGAGAGGAAGCATCCAGCGTGGTCCAAGAGAGGGTGACCGAGGGAGAGGGCACATTTCCTGTTTGGCAGGCAGGGAGCAGTGACTCAACAGGCCGGCTGAAAATGTCTCTGAAGGACACCTGACTCTTCGTCCTGATCCTGTATTCATCAAGCAAACTTCTAATTTTAATTACATTTTCCAGTGACTCTGATACCAGTGAGTTGCCAGAAAGGGCAGGACAAAAACAAACAAAACTAACAAACAATACAGCAGGACAAGTACGGGGATCTATGTGGAAGGACACGTCCTGCCCATTTAACATTCTGGTATATCTGGTATACCTCCCGCCTCTCTGAAGAGCATGATGGTGATAAATGCCGTTGATCTGACTTCTCAGCTTCTCAGAACTGAGGTGTTTCCCGGCCATGATTCCCCACCAAAGGGCAGTCATTTCCCCCAGTTCCCCATTCCCCAGGTGGGAATGCCACGACTGCCTGACTGGTTTTAACTCCAAGTTCAGCGTTCAGCTCACGCTTTGTTGTGAAATCCCGGGTTCACAGGATGTGGGCAGGTTATCTGACTTCCATCAAACTGGGCATTCACCAGCTGGCTCCCTTTACTCAAAATCAGAGAAGCCACAATCCCTACGAAGCCATCTGCAAAGCCACACACGCTGTGTGTTTTCTGCCCCACAGACATTCATACTGACCTCAAGGCCAGGGGGACCTTATCCAGACAGAAGACCATGAGATAACTAGGGATGTCTATTCTGATCCTGTCCGCCCACCGACAGCTGGACAGCCTCAAAGCTACACACTAGGCCTCTGACTACCTCCTGGTTACGTCAACAGTCTGCACGGCATCCCTGGCCCCCACAGCCCACAGCACTTATGTCATGCATCACACTCCCCACACTCTGTCTGCCTACTTGCTATCCCCCAAATATGTGGGGGTTCTGTGCCTTTGCTTGCCCCCTTTCAACTCCCATCAGCCCAAATCCTACCTATCCTTCTGGCCCACTTCACCATTACCTCCACCATGACTAGCTCTCTAGACCTGAACTGTCCAATAAGGTAAAAATAATTCAGTTCCTCCTCTGTACCAGCCACATCCCAAGTATCCAGAGCTTCTTGGGAACGGGGGCTCCTGTAGGGAGGGCACAGGTTTCAGAACATTTCTATCACTGCAAGTTCCTCCAGACAGTGCTGCTCTGCTCTGGCCCTCCCCCTCATCCTCCCCTGCTGGAAATGATCCAGGCCCTCCTCCTCCTCCGTGCTCCCACAGCACTTTGTAATGCCCTCTTTGCACCTGCCAATCTTTGCCCGTGCTAAGGTGACTGTGTACTCATCTTTCTCCTCCACTCGATTAAAAGTCCCTGGAGGGCAGGGACTGGGTCTTATTCAGCTGCGTGAGGAAGCGGTGTGGACCAGCACTCCTTGCACACTTAGGGGAGCGGTCGCCAACTGGTGGTCCGCGGACGAGGTCCAAAAAGTTGGCAAGTTGAGGAATCCAAGATGGCTGCACAGGTAAACACCTAACCGCAGCCGCACACAAAAGGTTGGCAAGCCCTAACAGGTTTGGCTCAATGGATACTGCATTGGCTGCGGACTGAAGGGTCCCGGGTTCGATTCCAGTCACGGGCACATCCCAAGTTGTGATCTCAAACCCCAGTAGGGGGTGTGCAGGGGGGCAGCCAATCAATGATTCTCTCTCATCATTGGTATTTCTCTCTCTCCCGCTTCTCTGAAATCAATAAAAAATTAAAATAAAATAAAAAGGTTGGCGCCCGCTGCTGCAGAGGCTAAATCAGTCCTGTGTGCCGATGAAACCAACCTGGTCTCATCCAGAACCCACCCTGCAAGTTCCTGCCGGGGGACAGGCACTTTCCACAGTGAAATGCTAAGGGGGCTAAGAGGTCCGGGCCCAGGGCTCCCCAAGGGGAGGGAACCTTTGTCTTCCTATTCCCCTGCAGTCCACATGGAGGTGGCAAGCAAATGACCGGGACTGAGCTGCTCCCGGTGAAGCTAAAAATAGCCACGGAGCCAACAAGGAGTTAGCAGGACTTGTTGCTAAGGAGACGGGTGGCAGAGAGAGCCACCAAGCAGGGAGGAAGTATCAGGCCTGCACCCAGAGAACAGAGGCCATGGGAGGAGGGTTAGGAGGGGGGCACTCGAAGTTGACAGGGGCCCAAGGCTCCCACCTAGAGATGGCCTGACTCCTGGCAGCTCCTGACGAATGCTCTAAGTGGGGCAAATGTTTCCTCTGTCCCTCAGTAACCCATCTCCATGGAAACCACCATGACGGGGGTGAAGTACCAGCCCCTGGAAGGAAGGCCTCTGCCTAGAGCTGGTTGTTATGACAACGCCCCCCCTTTCCGTCACTCTTTCTCCGCTGGCTTCTCCTGTGGGGGAAAGGTGGGGCCTGGCCTGGCCTCAGCCAGCATGACCGGGGACACCTGCCTTCTAGCAAGAGCAGCCTGCGAGGGGCCCTTCAGAGGCTCCTGGGAACGCAGAGAGGCCGGTCAGGGCAGAGCTTTCTTCTCTTCCCACGGAGCTTCATGGAGCCTCTTGCCAGAAGAATCCCAAACTCACTCAGGTTTAAAGGTATCACCCCAGGAGGTTTGCAAAAACACGGATTTCCTGGTGGGCAGGCTTGGGTAGGGCCTCGGGATCCATGAGAACCGCCCTTAGGGAGTCCTGATACCGGCCAGGTGTGGAAACCACTAAAGGCCTGGCTGTCTCCGTCACAATGAGGAAACTGAGGCCCAGGGGGGTTGAGCCCACCCAAAGGGGCAGAGCCATTCGCTGAACAGGGAGTGGTCTGGGGAGAGGGGGTGTGGGCAGGGGGGATGCAGAGGGAAGCTCCCTCTGTGCCCGAGCCCAAGGTGAGGCCCCATCTCCTGGGCCTTTTCCTCCTGCTTCCCCTTCAAGCCAGGACATGCTGCTGCCCTGATACCGGATTGTGATTTAAAACTGGGCCTTTTGACAAGCTGTCCCCTGTGGCAGCGGGTGGAAGGTAGAGAGAGGGGCTGGGCGGGCAGTCTGGTTCCCAGAGTGTATAGAATGGTGGCAGCCCAGGCAGATGATTTGGGCTGAAAGAGAAATCCATCCTCTTTTTGAAGGGAAAGCAAAAGGGTCACCATGGCAACCTGCAGTGGGCTAGCCTGGCTGGGCTCCTTGCCATCACCCAGGAGAGGTGCAGCCTTTAGGCAAACACCACGGGGCAGGGGGGCCCCACCCACCTTGCCAGTGGGGTTTTAGAACCCAAAGGGGCCATGCTCTACCTTGGAGGGCACCTCCGAGCCCGCCTGAGACACCTCAGCTCCAGGATCCGGAAGCACGAGGCAGCAGGAGCACCTGGAACAGCCAGGCTGGAGGAGGGCACTGAGGAGGTGGGGGACAGGGTGGGGGAGACCGGCCTCCACCTTTCTGTTACAGCCTCGCCGTGTGCCAGAGACCCATCCCACATGGAACCAGCCCTCATTCGAGACAGCGTGCAATTAGGCAGTAAATTATGCGTTCTCCCAGTGCGGAAGGAGATCTGGGGAGGCCAGGAGCAGCAAAGGCAGGGAGACCCAAGGGAGGGAGCCGGTAAACGAGGGATGGTGCAACCTCCCCGTCTCTCAGACAGGAATGGTGTATCTGCAATTGCATCTGCTTCCCGGAGGATAAGAACACAGGCCTGCTCCACCCAGGGGAGGCCTCTCTGCAAACCCCACTCTGCCTGCAGTCACTCCCCCCGCCCCCAGCCTGGGGCTGCTGGGGGTGCACCGTCCCCCTGTGAGTGAGGAGGTGCAGGCTGGGCAGGGAGTGGGGTAGGGGAGAGGGTGAGGGTGCTGCAGGTCCCCAGGCCTCACTTGCTTCTAACCAGGGAAATCAACAGAAGCGGTGGCTGTGAGGTCCCAGGCTGCTCAGGGTATGGCAGCTGGTGACAAAACCTTCACTAAGGGCCTAGCCTCTTTGGATCGGCTAATGGGACCACAAATATCTGCTGAGTATCACAGATAAGATCAAAGGAAGTCAGCGAGAGGTGGAAAGAACCTTATGACGAGTTTGCTGGAGGACACTTCTCCAGGGGAGAAGTGATCATTTCACACCTTCAGGGGGAGGGGAGATGCCGTCCAAAAGAACCCTGTAAAAACCCCAATGGCTCCCGGGCTGCTCTCCCCTCCCCTCCCCCCCTCCTCCACCCCGCCGCCTGGCTCCGAGGGTCAAAGGGAGGGGCTCAGGGACCACCATTCAGATGCAGGCCTGCAGACACTCTCAAGTTTCAGGGTCCAAAGAGAAGACTCCGGAGGCGCTCAGCCCATGAGCATTGTGGCAGACGAGGCTGAAAACAGCGGGAACGCCCGCCTATCATCTCCATCCCAAAGGAAACATTTGAATTCCTGCACCCGGTCTTTTCCGGCCTTCTGCCCCCCACCCAGGTTGGGACCGGTCCCCCAGGTCTGCCTGCCTCCCTCCACTCAGCACCCAACCTTAGATTCCATCTGGAGGAACACCTGGGCCAGGGCCCTTTCGCTAAGCTCCAGACCTGAGGACTAGAGAGCAGGGCCCAGGCCGTGGCAAATGACAACCCCCCCGGAGGATGCTGGTGTGCAGCGAGAGCTTCACTGTGGGTGACAGTCACGGCATCTTTGGGGGACTCTCTTCTGTGCCAGATCTGGCGCACTTCAAATCACCCAAAGCTTAAGTGTTCTCAAACTTTCACAAGAATCGTCTGCATGGGGGCAGAGCTACCTTTCCTGGCTACAAAATCAGATTTCTCAGGACCCACCCACAGATTCTGGCCCCACTGGTTCGGCCTGGGGGGCCTGGGAGGGCGGCTTTTAGTGCGCTGCCCAGAGTGATGGAGCAAGACACAAACTCCCCTCCCCTAAGAAACACGGAATTCTGGGGGACCTTCGGTATATGTGAGACATGTCAACTCCGTTTCAGTTTTGTTGATTTTTTTTTTCTTTGCCCCACAAAGTTGCCTTGTAAACAAGCGTCTAGATTCAAACATAGAAGCGGCTGGACTGCTTTATTCCTATTTTTACTTAATCCATCCGAGTTGGAAGTGAAAATATGTATACTGCCCACCATTCATGGACTAAAGATGAATGGGGCCAAGAGTCATATACGAATGTGTGGAGGATATGAAAGAATGGCAAGTGGGAAAAGGGGTAAAACTCACGTGCGCGCGCGCACTCAGTTGGCCGGCGCGGGGGGGTGGGGGTGGGGTGTAATAAATTGAGCGGGGAGGGGGTAGAAAGGGCTCCACCGGTAGGTGAAAAAGGGGAGCTTTCGTTCAGGAACTCCTTTTGGAATCTCTCCTGATCGCCAGGTGCTCCCAGACACCCAAGCCTCTGTCCTCCTGTCCTGCTCCTCCCCATGCAGGCTGCTCTCCTAGCTTCGGCAGGTCCCTCCCTGCACGCAAGCCTGCACTTGCCCTCCGCGTCCACGGCTCCTTTTGAGCTGCCTGCGCACCCTCTCCCCGAGGACAGCCGACCTGCTGGCTTCTCAAAAGCAGCTTGTCCAAAACCCAACTCCAAGCCCTCCCCCTCCTAAGAGGACATCTTCCTGATGTTGAGTAGGCAGGGAATTCTTAGATACACACACACACACACACACACACACACACACACGCACACACACTAACCAACAAAGGGGGCGGGGGGTAAATTGGATTTTACTAAAATTAAAACCTTTGGCTCATCAAAATACATCCTTACGAGAACGAAACGTCCATGTCACCTTCCTGTCCCAAACCTGCTTCTCCTCCACGATTCTCTAGTTCAGGTCATGATACCCTCTCCCCCGCCACAAATACCAGGCAGGTTTCTCCCTTTCCTTCAACCGGAGACAAGATCTACCCTTTCTAGCAAGCCTGATTCCCATGACCTGGGCCCTGAGAGCCAGAGCAATGCCCTCCTCACTGGTCCTCCTTCCACACGGTGCCTCTCTGGGCCCTCACAGCGCTGCCAGGGCTGTCCTCCTGTTACACACGCTCAGTGCCCTCACATTCCAGCTGCCTGCTGCACAGCGAGGCCTAACCTTCTCACTAGGACAAGGCGGCCTTTGACAATCTGACCGAACATCTTCCTTTGTAGTGTTAGCTCTTCTTATACTTCCTCCCCAACGTCCACACCCTCATTACCAGATCTCTTGCTGTTCCTGAACAACCCAGAAGTCTCATTCCTCCTCCTATGAGTCCTCAGTGGTTCCTTTCCCTAAAATGCCTTCCTTGTTTATCCCTATTGGAATTCCCAAAGGACACCTCCTCCAGGAAGCTTTCCAGGAGTTCCCCATAAGTTCTCTGGCCCGCTGGCAGTGTGGCTCATGGTGAACACTCCCACCTCCTCCACACATTTGTGCCTCTCCACAGCGTCCAGCGCCAGCACCGTGCTGTGTGTATTTAGTAAGTACTGAACTCAGGTCTGTTAAATCCTTCATCTTGTGTCCTGGCTCCTCACAGTCAGAGTCCAGCCTTCCACCCAATGCATGAACACCCCAGGGACCTCCCTGACAAATGCTCAGGTTTTGAAAGCAGAGAAAGCATTACCATTGTATCTTTTCTTTTGTCTGCCTCCTAGAAAGCTGAACTAGCCCAATAGATAGAGTGTAGGCCTGTAGACTGAAGGGTCCCAGGTTCGATTCTGGCCAAGGGCACCTGCCTGGGTTTCGGGCTAGGTCCCCAGTGGGATGCGTACCATTAGATAATTCTCTCTCATCATTGATGTTTCTATCTCTCTCTCCTTCTCCCTTTCTCTCTGAAATCAATTAAATATATATATATATACATATACATATATATCTATATATATACACATATACATATACATATACATATATATTATATAAAAGCTGAACTAAATATGCAAGAAATCTGAAGGTGCTCTAGGCTCCAAACTCCTAGACAATTTATTGAACCACCTAACCTTAGGGTCCCCTCAATGCCCCTCCCCACAGTCCCTCTCAGGCATGATGTCCCTTCTCTGGCAAGCTTCCCCAAGGTCCTGGGCAGGGCTGGTCAGTAGCTCCCATGGCCCCATTCCTCCTAGTCCTATAACCGCTCTTTCTGGGCTTCAGCAGCATCATTTACTCACCCACCTGGCATCCCAGGGTGGGGTTCTGAGTTCCCTTTGCATTTGTTTCACTACACAGGAGAGACCCAGACACTTCCCGTGTTATCTTGAAGCCCGAGCACACAGTGTTTGCTCAGTTAGGGTTCAAGAACTCTTTGAAAGAATGAACGAATGATGGTGATTAATGAGAAGAAACCTGGCAGGAAGGAGCAGATCCAGGCAGATCTTTCCTGACCAGAGCCGGAGGCAGGGCTGCGGATTCCGGAGCCGGGGAAACGCCACGGGAACCTGTGTGTGCGGGAGGATGGGCGAACGTTGCATCGCCTTTTCAGTGATGAATTCGAGCCCTTCCCTCAGGCCTAGACCTAGTGACTAAAGGTGAGCACCATGTTCACCTTTCTGACCCAGGCACAAAATGACAGGAAATGGGAACAGTAGTGAAGAGGAAAGGAACGCTAGGTTCTAGCAGCAAACGTGAAGTTTATGAACTCCCCCTCCCCAAAGAATCCTTATAAGGATGCTTTATGCATGTGCCTCTAGAAGAGGCATTTAGGAGAGGTCTGAGATTGCACTTAAATATTTAATTAAGAATTTATGGACAAGATAGTGAAGGAGACAAAGGGAGCCACGGACCAGGATTCCAGTCCTCTCCCCTCAAACTAGGAAATTCTAGCATCTCTGGGGTATTCTAGCCCCCAGAGATGCTAGAATTTGTCACGTTACTAGTGAGAAAACTAAAGTGCAGAGGGACTCCCTCCGATCGATCAGGGGCAGAAGCTGAGACCAGCACCCAGGCCTCCTGAACATCATTCCGATACTCGTAACCCAATCTCACAACGTCAAACATACACTCGCATGAGAAATCAGCAATTCAACCCCCAGGGCTCAGGACCAAACAAGTGGAGCAGGGGGACTGTGCCAAGAGCTTTTAAGGACCCAAAGCTGGCACCGAGGGGGCCGCAGGAATACCTGCAGCCAAAGAGGAGGCACCTGGCGGGAGGGAAGGCCAGCTCCACCCTCTTCCAACCTCCTACCTCAGCTTCTGCAGAAGCGGAGGCTGCACGCCAGGAAGATTTGGTTCTCATCGCGTGATTTGGGTGCAAAACAGAAGCAGCAGGAGCCCTGGAGCCCAGATCTGCCCACGCGACCTCTCCACAAGGACCTCCCTGTGGCTCTTACCTACCTGCCTCGGGGGGAATCTTAGTTTCCTGATAGTCAGGTTAGGGATAAATGCAGTTCTTAAGAGTCATTCTGGATCATCTGTCAAATCACAAAATGATACAATCTAACGGTTCGTTTTACGGCAAGGGAGAACAATCCACGAATGAGAGGGGGCAGGGGGAAGGACAGGGCCTCCCAAGCAGTGGAACCTTCTTCCCGAGGGGTTTTGGGGGCGCTGGCAGAGGCAGTGGGGAACTGGGGCAGGGTTGGCTGGGAAGTCGGGATTTCCTTATACGGCCAGCAGCAGGCCTTAGAGTAAGGTGAGCTGGCGCACGCTGAGCTGGAGGGTTGTGATTGGTGTATGTTCCGTTTCCTCGTCAGGCGTTCCCCGTAAGTGACTGTGGCGTGGGCCGGCCTCCGTTCCGTGGGTCCCCCAAATATGAGTTAGCTTGCTCACAGTTTCGGATGCTGGCGAAGGTGGTGCTCCTGGCACAGTGCCCGCCACGCGCTGGGCCTTCCCCTGCGGCTCCCCTTCTCCTCCTCCTCCTCGGTGAGTGACGGCCACCCTCCCCGCCCGCTGCCTGTTTACTCACCACCCAAACGTGGGGGTTGTTCTAAGAGCTTTTCTCTGAGATGAAGTGATCACTCTGGTGTGCAAACAGCCCGTCCACTTAAGAGACAATGGGGCGCCTCTCTTCCCCGGCGATCCGAAGGGCCGGCAGCCCTGCAGGCACCGCTGATTACAGGCTGTCACCGGGGCGCCCTGACACGCATGCGGCCTTCTCGGGAAGGGCACCGCGCTGTCCTGCCTGCTCCAAACGGCGCCGTCTCTACGGAGGCTGGTGCTGTTTTCTGCGGCCGCCCGATACTAACTACCGTGTTTCCCCGAAAATAAGACATCCCCCCCGAAAAATAAGACCTAGCGCATGGAAAGATAAGACATCCCCTGAAAATAAGACCTAGCACAACTTTGGGAGAAAAAAAAATTAATATAAGACACTGTCTTATTTTCGGGGAAACAGGGTAGCTCAGGTTTTCACTAGTTTACATGTGGCGGGTGGGGGGAGAAGGCCCGCCCGTCAGAAAACCCTAACGCTGCTACTTTACATATTTTGCCGATAATCTGGTTTTAGTCCTTCATGGTCTGCTTTGTGCTGCCATGTCTCGTGCCTCCGTATACGAACGCCCAGGATATCACACTTAATTCATCTATTCCTGAAGGCCCTCTCCTCCCCACACACACAATGCCCCCTCCGCAGCCGGGGGTGGCGAGGGCTTATTAAATGGGATATGGCGCAGCAGGGGACGACCCGCTGGACATTCCCAGGCTGGCTCTTCCCAGGGCCGACAGGAAGCACGGCCTGTCAAGATTCCAAGGCCATAAAGCGAGAGGAAGCAACATTTGCTCAGCTCGCAGAAGCAACAGCGCAAATGGCCAATAAACATATGAAAAGATGTCTAGCCTCACTTATTATCTGGGAAATGCCAATTAAAATCATAACAAGATGCCATTTCCCACCCATTAGATTAGCAAAATATTGATGCTGGCCAAGGTGGGAGTCTTCTCGCACCCGGTTTATGGGAGCGAAAATTGGCGCTGCCCCTCTGGGAGGGCAATTTGGCAGGTTTCATCAAGAGCGGAACGCACGTTCCCTGGGACCCCGCATCTCCCTTCCCGGGGAAACGCAGATGCACGGAGGCTCGGCCGAGGATGTTTACGGTTGCAACCGTTTCGCAGTAAAATACTGTCAACAGCACAAATGCCCAGGCAGAGAATGGTTAAATAAAATCATGGTAGTCCATATGGTGGGAGAGAACGGTAATTACGTGGCTAGATTGCCCAGACGCATTGTAAGTGGAAAAACAAAAACAAAAACAAAAAAAACCAAGCTGTAAAATGAAACTACGGTGTGGTATCACTAAAAAAAAAATAAAAAAAAAAATAGGGAAAACAACAACTGTGAGCAAAATTATATATTTACACACACACACACACACACACACACGGATAAAAAAAAAATCATGTCATATGTATACCAAACTGATGGCATCAGGTACCAGTGATGGAGGAATTAAAACGGGAGGGATTTTTACACTAAGGAATGTATCTGTGTAAAACTTACAAAATTTAAAATTATTTTTTAAAAAAAGTATCAGGCGGCTATGACATGCTAGTCCTGTGCTAAGAGCTTTAAATGCTAGGTATTACACCTTATGAACCCACACCACTCTGAGACTACCTCTTCAGTCAGCACCTCTTTTACCCAGTCCCTCCCAGAACAAGCTCGGGCTGGGGAGAGGCAGGGGACAGACAGTGAGCGCGCTCCCCGCAGCGGGAGACGTGCCTGGGAGAGCAGAGGACAGCCAAGCCTAGCCGCGGCGGTGCAGTGACGCCTCTGGCCCCACAGCGGGGAGGAGACCGGTCCGCATTGGAACGCACCTCCAAACGCCCTCTTCCCTTCCGGGCTGTGAAAGCTCGCTCCCTGCTGGGCGGGAGGAAAGGGGAGGTTGGGTCTGAGTGTTGGGGGAGGGGAGAAGAGACGACATTTGGGTCACATTTGGGTCACGTAGTATTTGTTATCATCACTGCTGAATTTGCGTTAAGCATCTAATATGTGTAAGGATTTCATGAGTTCCTCCCTCCAGGGTGGGAGCTAGGAAAGAGACCGGTTCCTAGATCCGCAGGACATGGGATCTTGCCTTGAAATAATTCAGAATCAATCGTGTTGGGGTGCAGACATCACTGAGAGAGCCGTACCGTCACCGGGCTTCAGCTGAGTCCTAAATCCCGGAGTGGACAAATGGAGTCCACAGCCCCTCCCGCTGGCTGGCTGGCTGGTCCGGCTGCTGGGCTAGGCCTCTGCTCGCAGTCCGAGGACCAATGAAGTAATACGAGCGAGAAGCCCTTCCTAAGCCCTGAGCACTCCCGTGGGTCCTTTTGTGCTGATAATTAGCAGGAAGGGGATCCTAGGACTTGCCTTCCTTCGGGAGGAGGTACTGCCTCACCTCTGCCCTCTCCACTGCTGGGGTCTGGCCAGTTGTCCCAGTCCAGAGAAGGCTCTCCCGGCTCAGGCCCAGCAAAGGCCCCGTGGGGACAGCAGGAGCGTAGGGTGAAGAGTGGAGGCACCGCCTAACCTGTGGGACCTGCCCACACAGTGCCCTGGCCCCACGCTATTCTCCGGTCGAGCTGCCAGCACCTCTGGAAACCAAGGGCTGAGCTCCCTGAGAAGGTGTCCCACATTCACCAACCTCCAGCTGCTTAGCAACCAGTAAATGTTCGTTGAGCCTATTCCCTGCCCAGTACCAGGCTGGGTACAATGGGATAAGACATGATGAACACATAAAAAAAAAAAATGGTGCAAAGCTACTCTATGAAACTGTATTATCAGTGAGGGCTACAGGGCTGCAGAGAGAGGAAGAGGTCACTGTAAACTAGAGAAATCCCGGAGAGCTTCCTGGAGAAGGCAGCAGCTCTTCAACTCAACCCCAAAGAATGGATAGGAAAGCACAGTATGAAGAAAGGCAAGGAGGAGGGAAGGAGCATGGCCAATATAAACGGGAGGCTGGTCTCTCAGAGATCCGTGGTGAAGTGGGGTGGGGTGGGTGGTTGTGGGATCACGGTGAGGGTGAAGCCTAGAGGAACCCCCACAGGATTTCTGACATGAAAGGGGAGACAATAGGAAGCCTCTGTGTCCTTTATAGCAGGGCCTGGTCATGATTAAAACAGTTTGATCCTTAGAAGAATAAGCAAAGAGGTGCAAAGAATAAGAGCTGGGACAGACAGAAGACAGACAATAGCTTCCCTGCCCCAACAAGAACTCCCTCTGCAGCCTTAGGGAAGAAGAAGTGCCCCATTTTCCTCGCCCACTTATTTTAAACTTCATTCATTCTGTGATACTCCATGCTTTCTTTAAAAAAAAAAAAAAAAAAATTGGGGGGGGGTGAGCGGGAGAGTCTGGGGAGGTAGGTAACTTTAGGGGGACAGAAAAGTAAAGAGTAGCCCTCACCTAATAATTGTGGACTAACTGACAAGGGTGCTCACTGGAAAAGGAAACTGAGCAGAGGAAGAAGACCCCACGGGGAAGGGGCGGGTGCAGGCCAGAGCCTGGTGGGAGCCCCACAGCAGGGCACACAAGCCCCAGCCCCCATTCCCTGTGTCCCACCACCACCACCACCACCACCACCACCTTCCTTTCTTGTGTCTCAGATCCTGCAGGCCGTACACCTCCTACTGCAGTGCCTGCCCTCCCCTCCCCATCCCTTCCCTAAATCCCAGCGCATCCCTCAAAAGCCAAAAGCCACCTCTTGCTGATATACGATTACCCCAGGCAGAGTAAGTCTAAGTCTCTTGGGGCGTTGCTCTTCTGCGTACCCCGAACCCTCATCCTATCCTGGGACAACTAAAAGGCCTCTAGGCATCCGAGCAGCCCTGGTATCTCGCACGGCACTCGGATGTGGGGGCCTCTGGGAGTCTGCTCAAAACTGTGCTCTGAAGGCAGGTGTCTCGTTCCAAGGAGGAAATGCTGGCTGGACCTGCCAGGGACACTGCCTGGGGAACAGCAGGAGGGGAGGTGCTCTGGGGGGGAGGAGGGAAGTCAAAGCGTCTATGAGAGCACAGGAGCAGTAAGGGGCTCAAGACAGGCAGCAGCTGGGGCAGAGATCTGGGGGTGCCATGGCAGAGGGACAGAGGAGGACCCTGAGGAGACGCCGCTGAGTTACTGGGGAAGAACTTCAGGGTCAAGGGCAGGAAGGCCCTTGGAGGCAGTTTCGGAAGAAAGGGTCAGATGTCAAAGAGCCACCAGAGACGGGGCAGGGAGGAAGGATTCACCCTTGGTAAGTAAGCCGCTTCGGAAACGGGACCGATGGGGACAGTGACTACTCTTTAGTCTGAGGGGAACCTGGGAATCTGGTTCCCAGCATCCTTGTTACCTGCAGCTAGTCCTCCCCCGGCCCCTGGCAGAGCCCCAGAGGGGTAAGTGTAGTCTTCCGCCCCCCCCCCTCCCTACGTGGCAGTAGGAAGCCTGAATTCTAATCCCATCCCATCCCATCCCCAGTGTGATGCGTGAGCTTGTGGCCAGCGTGCAACTCAGGCACGCCGGACGGACTCCTGGCCTGAAAATGAGGGGATATCAGTTCTGACGCTTGTGTGAGAACTCATGCAATTGTTTACAGACACCTCTGGTTCTGGTTATAGCCTATGAATAGAACAATTTTACTAGCAGAAATGTAGTTTGTAGATCTCTATATCACAAGTCGAACATACCTAAAACATTTTAAATTAAATCAACTTTTGGAGGTTTTTTCTCCCCCCCCCCCACCCCCCGTTAATACTCATTGGTTACCTATACTGACTGGGTTTAAGATTTTCTAGAAAAGCTTCTGATGACTGTTGAAGCTGGGTGATATAGGCTCATGGGGGATCATTATACTACTCTCTCCACTTCTGCAGGAGGGGTCAGAAAAGGTTCGTGATAAACAAGTCTTTAAATTTTAGTAGAAAAAAAATTTTTAGTAGAAAACTTAAAATTGAGAAAATGTATCTATTATTTTTCCAGCAAATTGAGAAAAGACCTTTTTTTTTTTTAATTGCAATGGAGGGCCTTCCAGGTAGCACAGTTTGAGAATTTCTAGAAGCTTTCTTAGGTCCTGGCTTCCAGCCCCAAGGCTAAGGAAGGGCAGAGAAATCACCATGCATACATAACAAGGGGTTGAAACTCAAAGCCCCACCCCAGGTCCCAGGGGGGGGGGAGTGGGGCCATTGACCAGGCGGGTAGAATAGCCCGTCCCCAATTTCCATCCCAAAGATCGCACTTAAGGCTGGGGGCCAGTCCCTCTCCCCCCCAGACTGGGACTGGCTGCCCTTTCTAGGCTCTTCCGGGGAAAGTAATCTCTTCCTTCCTGGATCCTGAAAGAACTGGGAACAATCGAGTCGCCAAACCCCCCACCCTGTGGTGACTTTCTCTAGCGCAAACCCTGGAACAATGCGCTGAGGACAGAGCCTTCCGCCGTAGGCCCCCGGGGCCAAGGCAGTGAGAGTGAAGGTGAGATGCCCCCGGAGGTGGCAGTTCACGTTTCCACGCCCTCCTCTGCCCATCAAACCCGCGGAGAGCAGCCCGGCCGACTGCGCTTCCCTGGGTCCCTCCCTCTCCACCGCCTCCCCGCCGCTCGCTCGCTGCTGCAGCCCTCCGCGGCCGGCTCCCACCGCCACCTGACCCCCACCGAAGCCTCTCTCAGAAAAGTCACCGGCCACCTCCAGTTCGTCGGATGCAAGGGGCACGAATCAAGGAATTCAGCTTCTGCAGGGCAGGAGGCCACTCTCCCCGGAAAACCTTCTCTCTGAGACCCACACTCTCCCAGGCCCCTGCTCTGTCCCCACCCGCCACCCTTCTCCAGAGGATCAGAAATGCAGGGGTTCCTGCGGCCAGACCTTCCTCTGCCCAGGCCCCAGGCCCGTCAGAATTGCAGCAGGAACTCTTGATTCCCAAACCTGTTCCTCCCTAGTCTTCCCCGTCAGAGGACAGGGTGCAACCATCACGGCCTTCATTCAGGCCGGACCCCTGGGGGCTGTCCTCGAGTCCTTCCATCCCCTCCTGCTCCCGCCCAGCCATCGGCACATGCTGGTCCCATCTCCAGCATCCAGCCCGGATCTGTCCTCCGGTCTCCACTGCTGCCCTGAACTCGCTTCGCATCTCTCCTCTGCACAGAGACCGTCAGTGGCGTCCCAGTGTGCCCAGGACTCAGCAGCTTTCGGAGGCGCTGATGATTGGACTCCCAGTCATCTCTCAGCCTCAGCTGGCCCCACTTTCTCCTCTACTCGTTCCACTCTGGGCGTACTGGTCTTTCATTTGGCCAGACAAGTCAGGGCCTTCCTTGCCTGTGCTGTTTATCTGCCTAGAACTGTGGTCGGCAAACTGCAGCTCTTGAGCCACATGTGGCTCTTTGGCCCCTTGAGTGTGGCTCTTCCACAAAATATCAGCCTGGGCGGGTCTATTTTGAAGAGGTGGCGTTAGAAGAAGCTTAAACAATGTTGGGCTCTCAAAAGAAATGTCGATCGTTGTACTGCTGATATTTGGCTCTGTTTGACCAACGAGTTTGCCGACCCCTGGGCTAGAACGTCCTCTCCCACCCAGATCCTCACAGAGCCAGCGCTTCTTCCGTTCCTTCCTTTCGGCCTCCACTTAAAGGTCACTCCCTCCAAGAAGTCTCTCCTGGTTACCCCACCCACCCAGAGCAGGCCCCCCCCCCCCCACCCCGTGATCCTCTACCTCAGCCTGCTGACTTCTTTTCTGTCCGTCTCCCCCATCAGAATGTCAACTCCACGCGGACAGGAGGTACATATGCCCCGAGCCTAGCGCACTGCTCGATACCGGCTACGCGTTCCACACACAGTGTGGAGAGAACAGAGGAACCCGTCACCACCTAAGGAGCACGCGGTTCCCTGCAAGCACCAGAGATGGACCCGAAGGGGACACGGCGGCTCAGCCAGGGCCTGGCCACAGCCACAGCGGGTGGCTGAAGCGGACGTCCCGTTTCCCGACGACGTGGGGCCAGTCGGGGCACGGACCAGAGGGCTCCTCACCTCCCTTTTCCAGCGTGCCAGCCACTCGTCCCGCTTGCGCTTGCTGATGTAGTAGGGGTCCCCCGCCTGGAAGGTGAGCCGCGGCATGGGCCGCTGGCGGAGGCTGGACTCCCAGCCCAGGCCCCCCCGGAGCCGGCCCCGGGAGCCCTAGGACAGACAGAGAGACAGACCGGCATTAAGATGGGCACTGACAGCCCCCCACCCCTGCAGCGTTGGTTCCCGGGGAGGGGATGCTGAGGAGGCGCTCGCCTCCAACAGAATACAGGAGCTCTGGCTTCTGGACTGAGATGCCACCCTGCCAGTGCTGGGCAAGCCCTGGGTGGGCTGGAGACGGAGGGACTGCGGGGGGTGGGCGGGGGGACTCATGGGCATAAGCCAGGAGGGGAGGGGGACTAGATGGCTGCCTTGAGGGACTTCCAACCTCCACGTCCACTTCCTCTCCTGCTCACAGAGGGATGGGCAAAGGAGGGGCCGCGGCCGCCTCAGGCTCCCCTCACGCACACACGCACGCTCGCCGCGGCTGGCTTTCTCCTCCTGGGATCGGGGTCCGCAGAGCCCCTGGGGGGGCTGAGGAAAACACTTGCCTCCATTTTCATAGACTCGATGTTGGTCTCCTTCTGCTCTTTGCCTGCGGAGAGGGAAGAACAAAGGGGCTGTCGGCAGAGTTACGGGAGAGGCTCCCAGGCCCCGCCAGGCGCCTGGCCGCCTGCTCTGGGGACAGGAGTCCTCCGGTCGCCGAGCTGTTCCAGGGTCCAGCCCGAGGCCCTCGAGGTGCCTGGCACCGTGCCGGGCCGGAGGCCGCGGGGCACGGCCAGAGCGGGAAGGGGCCGGGGCGGTGGCTTCTAGCCCAGTGGCCGTCCTCCCTTGGCCCCGGAATGGAACTGCTTCTGTGCGTGTGTTTGGGGGGGGGAGGGGGGGGAGACAGTGGGGTCCGGGGCCCCTGGAGCAGGGCGATGGTGGAGCAAGTTCGTTTCTGTGAGACCCGGGTTCCTCGTCTGGAATGGAAAGAGCCGGAGGTGATTTCTAAGGTCTGCCCGCAGTTCCCCGGACGATGGTTCTGTTATTCATAGGTGCCCCTGAACCCCATTCCCCTCCCCATTCCAGGTCCCTGAGCTCAGCCTTTATCCGGTGGGATCTCTGTCACCTCTCCCAGCCTGCTTCCTCACTGAGGGGAGGTAGATAGCTAAGGTGACCAGACATCCCGATTTGGGGACAAATTGTTAGAAATTGGGACTGTCCCGTCAAAAGTGGGACGTCTGGCTGAAACCGGTTTGGCTCCGTGGTAGAGTGTCGGTCTGCGGACTGAAAGGTCCCGGGTTCGATTCCGGTCAAGGGCATATACCTTGGTTGCGGGCAGGGGGTGTGCAAGAGGCAGCTTGTCGATGTTTCTCTCTGATCAACGTTCCAAGCTCTCTATCTCTCTCCCTTTCTCTCTGTAAAAAAAAAAAAAAAATCAATAATATATATATGTTTTTTAATAGTGGAACGTCTGGTCACCTTATAGATAACCTTTCTAAAATCTTTAGGCTCCTGGGAATGTTAAATGTCTAGAGCAGGGCTCGGCATACAGTAGGTGCTCAATAAAAGCTAGCTTTGCTCCCCTTCCTTAAGGCAGAAGTTCCCTGTCATTCCTCAGCTGGATCCTGAGGCCAGTGGCTGGAGGAAAGGCTCCCTGGAGGCAGAAGCCCAGCAGGGCTGTCTGTGGGAGAGCCCTATCCTCTCCCTGCCCTGCTCCCGGCCCCAAGCAGAATATCCCTGCCCTGCTCCCCGGGTCCTCCCGGGGTCCTCCCCTCCCAGGTGCCACGTCCCAGCCCAGCCCCACCGGCAGCGGCCCTGGCTGTGGCGTTGGGTTAACGATGCCTTCCTGAGCTTCCGGCAGGAGGAGGGCAGGGGGAGTAGCTGGGCCCAGAACGCCTGTCTCTGAAGCCAAGAGCACTGAGTGCGGGCCCGGAGGCAGGAAGGTCACTCGGGCTGGTTCCTGGTGGCTGGGGGGGCGGGGATGGGGGCGGGCAGCGGCGGAGGGGGACACAGAGCCCAAAGCGGAAAAAACAGCCCCGACTGCAGCTCCCGGCTCCGCTCCGAGGCGGAAACCAGCCACAGCACTGCAGGCCTGAGTCCTCAGCCCCCGGAGGAGGCTCTGTCACCCCCTTTCCCCCCCAGAAGACCTGGGATGTGTGTCTGCGTCTGCCCCAGGCAGGGGCCGGCCGGGCAGCTCCGGGTTCCAGGGACCCAGGGCCCTGGGGGAAGGGGAGGGGAGGCGGGGCCCGCACCTGCAGGAATGGGAGGGGGGGAGGACAGCCCGGAGCACCGCGGGCCGCTGCACCCGCAGGGCTGGCTGCGGGGGGCGGGGGGCGTGGGGGGGGGGGGGGGGGCGCGCAGCCTGCGGCGGGGCGCGCACGTCCTCGCGGACACGCTTTGCGCGCGGCGGGCCTCGGGAGGCTTTTCTCACCCGGACTCTCTCTCTCCTCCAACGTGGATCCTTCTGGCCCTCTCCGGTCTCACCACTGCCCGCTCCCCAACATTCCCGAGGGGCTCCCCATCCTGCCAGCCGCTGGCCCTCCTCCCCTCAAGTCCCTCCTCCCTGAAGTCCTCCCTCCGCCCTCTCCGACCTGCACAGTGTTTGCCCGGCGAGGCTTGGCGCTACCGGAAGGGGGCGCCCGCCCCCGGAGCGGATGCACCCTTAGGACCTCAAACAAACGTTTCCTACCGGGGACCCTCCGGGACATTGGATCTACGGAAAATCGTTTGTGCATGCAAATGAAAGGAAACCGGCCGCTGAAAGACAAGTAATGTGAGGATAATGGAGTCAGGCTCCCGGCCCCTACGTTTGGTTTGGCCGCTGGGGAGACAGGCCTGGGGAGTGGGCTACGAAGACAGCCAGCCCACACACTGCACCATCTTCCCAGATGTTCCCTCTCCCGTAACCCCCGGCCCCATGGGCCCCATGCTCCCCAAACACAATGATTCTTCCCTACATAAGTTGCTAACTTCCTTCTTTCTGGAATTTTTCCTCCCTGGCGGCCTCTGCGCATGCCCAGCTGAGTGATATCACACACACACACACACACACACACACTTGAGCCCGCAGAACAACACCCTGGGCCGCCTCAGAATGCTGCACTTGTCCCGAGTCAAGGAGGGGGAACGGCTCCCTCAGCACTCCGCCTCGGCGTCCGTCTGCTCCTGGCCCAGGCCCAGGCCCCAGGCCGCCGCGCCAGGTGGCCCTGTGCCTTCCCGGTGGCCCTGGCAGGCCTGGAGGCCAGGGTGCTCCTAACACTCCTCTGTTGGCCTGGGACTGTACTCGGCAGGGGGCCACCCCAAATTCCCTTTCCAATGAACCTAGGTCTCAATCATAGAGGGCAGTCGCCAGCCCGGCACGGAGGAGGGAGGAGCTCTGTGCCCACCCTAAGCTGGTCCTTCAGGAGTTGTATCCTCTCGGGTAGGTAACTGAACTCTCCGAACCCTCAGTCTCCCCATCTGAACAGTGGGGATAGCCTGGCTAGGTGGCTCAGCTGGTGGGAGCATCACCCAGTGCACCAAAAGGTGGTGGGTTCGATTCCGGTCAGGGCACACCCCCAGATTGTGGTTAAATGCCCAGTCGGGGTGCGTAAGATCAATGCTTCTCTCTCACATTGATGTTTGTTGTTATTTTTTTTCTCTCTCTCTCCCTCTCCCTTCCTCTCTTTTGAAACAAACAAACATATCCTCGGGTGAGGATTTTTAAAAAAAACAATGGTGGGCCAAAACCGGTTTGGCTCAGTGGATAGACCACTGCCCTGCGGACTTAAAGGTCCCGGGTTCGATTCCGGTTAAGGGCATGTACATTGGTTGCGGGCACATCCCCAGTAGGGGGTGTGCAGGAGGCAGCTGATAGATGATTTTCTCTCCTCGATGTTTCTAACTCTCTATCCCTCTCTCTTCCTCTCAGTGGGTCTAAGGTGGGACCTGCGAGTCTGCATCCCTCACGTCTCAAGTGATGCCAGGGGATGGATGGACCACTTGGGAGGAGTGGGGTTACAGCACACTCGACAGTGAATCACAGAAAGCCAAGCTGGCACCGTTCCTGGTAGCACCATGGCGTTCGCCCCGGGAGGGCAGGCGCCTTCTGAAGGCCACCACCTGTGTGTCCAGGTGGCTCTTGTCCTGATGACGCATCCTCTCCCCGGTTCCTCCTCCTCTCTCCTGGCTGTGCTCTCAGGAGCTGGGCTCCTGCGGTGCATCCTGGAGGGGGCCCAGGCTGGAGGAACTCTGCGGGAGAGCCTTCCGTTTCTCCTGTATGGGACCTCAGGAGAGGGGTTCCAGGAGAGACAGACGGGGTCCCCTGAAGGGAGACCTAGCATGAGGGGAACTGAAAGAAGACCACAGCCCAGTTCCTTCCTTGCTGGGGCTTTAGTCTCCTTTCTCCTCAGAACCAAGCAACTAAGTACGTATTCTGTGTGGCTGATGCAGGAGCAGTGGCCAAGCCCCCAGGAGGTCACTGCCCACCCCTCTAGGTAACTCCCCACCAGGCTCAGCATCAGGCAATGCCCAGTGCCCTTCAAGGATCCTACCAGCTGTAGCCCCTGCCCGGGCTGCTGCAGCCTCACAGGAGTGCTCTGAGGCCAGACTCTGGAGATCAAGGAAACGAGCGTTTTGCCCACCATGCTCAACACAAAGCTCCCGAAAAAATCTGACTGCCGAAGTCACCCCTGAGCATCTGTCCCCTTTTCTCTCACGTTCCTGGCACGTGTCTGCCCCTATTCAGTTCTGCTACCTCCTCACTCATCGGAGCCCCGCGCCTCCCCTCTCTGTCTGTAGCATCTGCAGTGACTCCTAGGCCTCATCCTGCCTCTGGCCCCTCTGTTCATTCCGTTCCAGGATCCAGATGGCAAACTGATCCTTCCACAGTGTGCAGCACATTATGTCAGGGTGGCCCTGCCTGCTCTCTCCTCACCCCACGCCAGCCTGTGGGTTTCTGTCAGGTCCCCAAGGGCCCTATTCCTGTTCTCCCTCCCTGCACATCCCTCACCTGGTGAATCTTCCCCTTTAGGTGGGACAGCCAAGGCTCCTCTGTTACAGTTCCTCATGGAACCATGTCCATTTTCTCCTAGAGAACTTAACTGTGTTTAATCACACCCTCTTCAGTGCGGATTTCTCATGAATATCTGTCTCTTCAGAGGACTGGGAGGTCCTTAAGGGCAAGAGCCAGGTTTTTGTTCATGAGGATTTTCCCAGATCCTGGCACAGACCAGAGGGGTGTTTAATAGTTGACTGACTGAGGAAGGAGCTCCTGGAAACAGATAGAAAGGGAGACGGGGAGATCCCAAACCAAAGCAAACCTCAAGGTGAAAAGCAGCCCGAAAGGACTGCCGGGGCCCGGGGCAGCAGCTGGGAGCCATGATGGTGGGGTCCCAGGAACTGGGGAACCAGCCAAGACCCGCCATGGGGACCAGCACACGTGGTGGGAACGGCTGACGGGTTCCGTTCTGTACACCTGGCCTTTCTGACAGGAGGATGGGAGCTACTCCCTCCCCTCCTTTGTTTTACTCCACGTAGGACCCTTGAACACTCCCACCGAGTGTCAGGACACAGCCCAGGAGGCACTGGGGTGAGGCTAGGGGCCCTGGACAGGTCAGGGTGCAGGCATCCCAGCCGCACTGCAGAAGAGAGGGGAGAGTGGACGAGCACCCCGACTCTGAAGCCAGAGACTAGGACAGACTGGATCCTGGACCTGCCACGTACAGGTTTGGTGCTTCTGAGCAAGTCACCTCTTCTTGGTAAGCCTCAATCTTTTCCACCTTAAATTGGGGACAGTGATTCCTCGTGAAGGAGACTGTTTGGAGGAGTAAGACACTGGACACAGAGACCCTCAGAAAAACGCTTTGCACATCAGCTGAGTCATAAATGCCCGAAGGATTCTTGAGTGAATCTGGTGATCTCTTCTGGAGATGCTCTCCACCTGGCATGAATGTGAGGTTTGGATCCGCGCAGAATGAGTTATGCCAATTAATCAATTTACTCATTCCATCACACACACACACTTGGAGGGAAGGCTTTTTAAAATTGAAATGCACATATGCAAAGCAACCTGGCAGGGCCCTGGGAGGATCAAATGTGATAATGTATGAGAAAGCGCCTTGTAAACTGTGAGGCCCTGTACAAATGCTAGTTGTGCTCATTACTAACGTGTTTACAGCTCGGTTGGCCCCGAAATCGCTGGCTTAACCTGAAAGAGAAAAGTGGGCGGCTCTCCAGGACTCCGGGGCCAGGCCAAGAAGCCCTCGGAGGAAGAAGAGGCCGGACCAGCAGTGCCCCAGCCACCTGCCCCTCCCCCGCCCGTCACAACCACAGTGCAGTCCAGTCATCTAAACTCTGGCGGGCTCAGGACATCCGTGCTGGGAAGGCTCACTGGCTTCTAATGCCCACAGGGCATCTGCTGCCCTTGGGCACCCATGCCAGGGGGGCTACAAACACAGCAATCCCCAAAAACTGAGGTCTCATGGGCGAGCAAGTAAGCCAGGTGGGGCTGAGGGAAACAGGTGCACAACCAGCCTGATTGGGGCGAGGGGGTGTGCCCAAAAATGGGGACAGCCATCACCACCTCAGTCCAGCAAATGTTGGCATTCTGTAACCCACTTGGTCTAGCTGTTTTATTTTCTCACAAGAAGCCAAAACTCCAGATTTTTATATGAAATGTCTCGAGTTTAAATATTGGCAACTAATTTTTTTTTTAAAAAAAATGTTTGAGCTCCACAGTTGGCAAATCTGGATTACAAAAGAAATAGTGAGACACACTCATTAATGTAATCTAGAGAAATTCTCCTCCGTGGCAAAGTCAAATGCTAGTACTAAAAAGAAAGCATTATTTAGGACTTACTTATTAGTCCCTCGACCAGAATAGCTGAAGTAATAATAATGGTTCATTTTAATGTTTACCAGATCAAATGTGCATTTTTAAAATCAAATGTCATTACTGACTTCTTAAGGAGTAATATTTAAATGAATGTCATAAATTCAACAGAATATGCATTAGAGCTATATAAACATTAATTGCATTAGTACATTATTTATGTGTCTTTGGAGGTATGATCACTTTAATAGTTCTCACTGTTATTTTCAAAAACCACATCGTAATAAAATGTCTCATAAATAAGAAGTGAGGCTACATATGTGATGGTACAAGGTGTTATCTTGAAATTAGCTTGTGAAAGTTAATGGTCAATAAAACTTTTTTCATTCTTAAAAAAAAAAAAAAATGTTTAAAATACGACATGGGCCAAATAAAACCTGTGGGTAGGCTGCATCCGGCCAGTAGCCTGCAGGGCACACCCGGGCAAGGAGACCTTCAGCTACCACGTCCAGCCCCCGCCTCCAGAGACCCGTGGGGCCCCGAGTCTCCCACTTTCAGGGGAGCCCCAAAGAGGTGGCCCCGTGAGCCAGGGACTCACCTTCTTCTGTGGGGGCTCCTCGGCTGTCCTTGGGGGTGCAGCAGCCATTCTCCACGGCGCGGGAGGCTTCGGGCGGGGTCTCGGCGGCACCCTCTCCCTCTGCCGGGGCCCCGGCCTTCTGTCCTCCAGCAGGGCTCCCCTCCTCTGGCTGGGGCTCACTCCGCTTCTCCAGGTCCCCATTGGGTAACAGCTCTGAGGGGCCCGAGTCCTGAGCCATGGATGGGGACTTGGAGGTCACCGCAGGGTCCTTCGGCGTGTCACTGCTCTCCACCTGGTCATGGACAGACACGGAGAGGGTTAGACCAGGGGAACTCTGGTGGAAACGCTCTGTCCGGATTAATTTTGTTCACATAAACGTTCATGAGGTTTTGCATGACCTTCGTGCATTCGCAATTTTGCTCCGTTTCAAGGGGTTTACGGGCTTGATCTCCTGAAGTCAAGGGACCTATGGACTCCAGCTGAAGAAACGGGAGAAGAACCCAGCCAGGTTTGCCAGCTGGTTCCACAGCCCAAGCTGTACCCCCCACACACACATTCACTCACTGGGGTGACATAGGGCCCCTCCCCCAGCCTTGTGCAGCCTCACCACATTCCTCCTTCGGAACAGGACCAGCCTGGGTTGATCCGATTTCCGTGCCACAGCCTGCCCAGCTTTCCCCTGGGTCTGTAAACCCGGTGACAAGCTGCCGGAGGGTCAAACACCCCCTCCCCCCCCCTCCAAAGAAGCATTCCTCTGAGCCCCAGAGTCCAGCACATTCTTTCCCTCAGCTTTGGCTCCCACGGGTCTTCCAGGTGCTCAGCCGCCAGGACAGCCAAGGCCCCACCAAGCAATTCTCAGTTCAAACAGCACACCCTCCCAAATGCAATGCTCTGTTCCCAAGCATCTGAGAACTCCCTACAGGTAAACTATTAACCATTTGGCAGGTACCTGTCCTAGACTTTCCCCCTATGTCTCTACCATCACGTGTAAGTTACATGTTTATACATATGGACGCACACACTGGTCCAGAGTTGTTTTTTTCTAAAGGATATCATGCTCTCATCCTGTTCTGCACCTTGCATCTTCACTTAACAAAGCAGGGTGGGCGTCTCTCCCTCCCTGTGCACATGGTGGGCCTTTGGGCTGATTTGATTTTTATTTTTTTAATATATTTTATTGAATTTTTTTACAGAGAGGAAGAGAGAGGGACAGAGAGTTAGAAACATTGATGATAGACAAACACCGATTAGCTGCCTCTTGCACACCCCCCACTGGGGATGTGCCTTGCAACCAAGGTACATGCCCTTGACCGGAATCGAACCTGGGACCCTTGAGTCTGCAGGCCGACGTTCTATCCACTGAGCCTAACAGGTTTTGGCCGATTTGATTTTTTTTTTTTTAACATATATTTTTATTGGTTTCAGAGAGGAAGGGGGAGGGAGAGAGAGAAACGTCAATGAGGAGAGAGAATTATTGATCAGCTGCCTCCTGCACACCTCACACTGGAGACTGAGCCCAAAACCCAAGCATGTGACCTGACCAGAAATCGAGCTGTGACCTCCTGGTTCATAGGTCAAAGCTCCACCGCGGAGAACCACGTTGGTCGGGCCTGATTTGCTTTCTGCTGAGGGGAACGCTTGCCCTGAGAGCTCGGTGCATCTGCGGATTCCTGCAGGCCGGAGTCCCAGAAGTGGGCTGGCTGGGGTGAGGGCGGGCAGGTCTTGGTGTGAGTGGAATCGCCCCATGTGTTGTTCTACTCAAGCGCACCCAGAAAACCTCAGAGAGCCCCGGTTTCCCCAGCCCCCCCCCCCCCACTTCCCCACAGTCCTGCAACCTCCAACGTGGCTTCTGCTCTTAGGGTCTCTGATTTCAACTCGGAGCCTGCTATTCTTTGGTGACAAGCCCCCACGGGTGGCAGATAGAGCCTGGGGCCTTGGGAAAAACAATAAAGACAAAAAACAGGACTACGCCAGAGCCCCCCCTGGACGAGCCTGCAGACGCAGGGGGCAGCGTGAGCGAGAGCGAGCGAGCGGAGGGAACTCCAGGCCCCCTGCCAAGCTGTTCTCCTGGCCGTGTGGCAGCCGGCGGGCGGGCCTCCAGGAAGAGCACCTCCCATGGAAAGCTGCGAATGTGCGCAGCCCGCAGCACGGGGGGCGGGGAGGCTGCAGCCAGGGGGAGAGGGGGCCTGCAGCGGAAGCGGAAGCTAGAATTCCACCGCTAGGTTTGGGCACTGAGGGCCGAAGCCAGCAGAGCCCGGAGGTCAAACGCGGGAATGCAAGTGGAGCCAAGAGGCCCTGTCTCTCTCCTCGGCTGCCGTCCCACGTGTCGAGACCCACACGCTCTTTGCAGGGCTCCGACAGATTGTCCCGCCTCCCTGCTCAAACCTACGGGGCCCCCTGAGGAGGCCCCTCCCTGCTGGGAGTCCTCTTTCTCCAAGGCTTTCTCGTAGGTAAGGAAGTCAGGGGGCCCAGCAGCCTGGAGAGGGGGGCACGCCTGGGCCCCCACGGCCACCCAGGTCTGGCTGTGCCAGGCACCACCGCGCTCCAAGTGGAGGTGGGGGTGGGATTCCCGCAGGCCCACTATGTGGGTCACACAGCGGCGTTCTTCTTTCCTAAGCCACTTGCTGCCCCACAGCCCTGGCCCCCAAAACTGCTCAAGACAACCCCACTGCTGTTTACTTCCTGCCTGGGAACCACGCGGCTCCTTCCCACCCTGGGACTCACTTCCTGTTGACTGCCAGCTCCATAGCACCGACAGTCAGGAGCACCTGCTCCCAGACCTCACCCACCCAGGCTCCTGCCCGCCCCCTGAGCAAGCTCCCCTCCCAGGCAGCCCTGCAGGGCCCCTGTCGGAAGCAGTGCAGACACACCATCCCCTCAGAGGCAGGCAGAGGAGGCGGAAGGGGGGGGGGTGTGCTCTGCACAGCTCCAGACCCAGGGTTAACACTTCCCTTCCCACTTGTCCCAACTGGGCCATTCTCCATGCCCGCCCACTCTGGTCCTCGGTGAGCCTGCATCACCCAAAGCTCTGGGATTAAGGGGAGCTACTGACTCCGGCTGTGGACCCCTCGATCCACCTTATGCATTGAGAACCCACCCTGAGCCCCTCACCGCCCTCTCTTTGGGGCCCAGGGTCACTGGGCAGATCATCAAGAGGGAGGAAGGAGGTCCACAGGCAACTGGACTGAGGCAATTCTTCCAGTCTCTGGGGGAGGAGCTGGGGGCTCCCTCCCTACAAGGGGCATCTCAGGCGAGAAGAAAGCATAACCCACACCTGGGAGCTCCTGAGACAGGCAATCCCAGCCAGGCCCACGCACTCCTGCCCCCACCTCCACGCCTCCCTTGCCTTCCTCGTTGCTGCCTCCTCCGCTCTCCTCCCCTCTCCCCTGTCGCCATTAGCTTGTGCCTCTCGGAGGCAGGACCTTTGTCTGGTTAGACGCAGCGTGGAGCGGGCACCTGGCAGGTGCTCAGGATTCACAATGGCTTCCTTGCCGCCGAAGGCCGGGTGCGGAACGAGAGCAGCCTGCGCCCACAGAGGGAGCCTCGGCTTTGCTGCACGCCCTATCTGACTGATAGAGGTTCAGCATTTGTTTGCTTTCATTTGCCTTGAAAGGGGACGCAGCACACCCCGAGACACTCGTTGTCCCCCCCGGGGAGAGGAGGAAGGAGCAGCCGCAGCCGCTGGAACCCTTTGGAAGGCGCCGCCCACCTGCAGCTGGAGGTGACAAGTTCATCTTCCTTTGCTTCTCACCTTGGGGCTGGGGCCGGGGAGGGGCATGGCAGCCGTAAGCACACTCACTTCTCTCTTGGGTGAGTGGGGGCAACAGGTTTGAGACAAGCTTGATCTTGTCACCCATTGTGCACCTGCCCATGGCCTCACTCTGCATCTTGGGTTTTTGTTTTGCTTTTTAATATTTTATTGATTTTATTATTATTATTTAGAGGAAGGAAGAGGGATAGTTAGAAACATCAATGAGAGCAAAACATCCATCAGCTGCTTCCTGCATACCTCTGACCAGAGATGTGCCCACAACCAAGGTACATGCCCTTGACCGGAATTGAACCTGGGACCTTCCAATCCGCAGGCCGATGCTCTAACCACTGAGCCAAACCGGTTAGGGTGTCACTCTGGATCTTCAAACCCTGCCCGCCACCTCCTGGGGGCCCTCAGAATTTGTTGACTTTTGCCTTCCCGGCAAGACCCCTTCACCCTGGGACCACTGCCTCCTGCTTCTCTACCCACTCCTCCAGCTTCCTCTGTGAGCAGCTTATTCCAAGCTGGGGAAGGCAGTGGTTCTTAACGGGGGGTTGTTTTGCCCCAGAGAGCATGTGTCTGAGACACTGTTGATGGCCACACGGGCGGAGGCAGATGGCTGGCTTCCTGTGTGTAGGGGCCAGGGGAGCTGCTAAACACTCTGTATGACACAGGACAGCAACAAAGAATCATTTATTCAGGTCAAAATGGCAACGTCAAAACGTGCTGCTGTTGAAAAGCCCTGGTCTGAAGGGAGGGGCACTGACCAGGGGCTGCCTCTTCTCTAAGGACCATTTGAAAAACAACTTTAGCCCCGTCGCAGTGGCTCAGTTGGTTAAGCTTCCTGCACCGAAAGGTTGCCGGTTCGATTCCTGGGCAGGGCTCAGACCTGGGTTGTGGGTGTGATCCTCAGTCGAGGAGCATACAGATAGCAACCCTTCCATGTATTTCTCTCACATCGATGTTGATGTTTCTCTCTCTCCCTCTTCCTCCCTCTCTCTCAACATGTCCTTGGGTGAGGACTTGTTTAAAAAAAAAAAAAAAAAAAAAAGTTAAAAAAAAATTTAAAAGAAAATACCGTGGTAGCCAAAACCACTTTGGCTCAGTGGATAGAGCGTCAGCCTGTGGACTGAAAGGTCCCAGGTTTGATTCCGGTCAAGGGCATGTACATTGGTCGCTTGGTTGCGGGCACATCCCCAGTCGAGGGTGTGCAGGAGGCAGCTGGTCGATGTTTCTCTCTCATCGATGTTTCTAGCTCTCTATCCCTCTCCCTTGCTCTCTGTAAAAAAATCAATAAAATATATTTTTAAAAAAATACCGTGGTAAGATATATATAACCTAAACTTTACCATTTTAACCACGTTCAAGCGTACAATTAATCCAGTGGCACCAAGTCCATCCACACTGTTGAACAACCATCACCACCACCAGTCACCCATCTTCAGAACTTTTCATCATCCCAAACAGAAACTATGTACCCACTGAACAATTCCCCACACCCCTGCCCCCAGTCCCGGGCAACCACTGTTGTACCCTGTTTCCCCAAAAATAAGACAGTGTCTTATATTAATTTTTTCTCCCAAAGTTGTGCTAGGTCTTATTTTCTGGGGAATGTCTTATTTTCGGGGAAACACGGGTACTTTCTGTCTCCTAAGGAACATTTTAAAGCCATCTGCCTGTCTGCCTCCCTCTCACACGCACAGGGGAGGGCTCTGTGCTAGGCCCTGGTCTTCTGGGACCTCAGCCTCCAACTCGCACGGCCCCAGGGGGCTGGCAGGCTGCTGGTCCCCCGCCCGGCCCCAAGGAGAGGGGTTAAAGTCCAGTGTTCCCTGCTCCCAGCCCCCTGCAGCCTCGTGTTTACAGAGCACATCCTATCTCACTAGAGCACTCCCCACACCGCTCCTGATTATTTGTTTACTGTGTGTCTCTCCCCTAGACAGCGAGCTTTGCCTCATCTATCTGTTCATTTCTCTCCTTTCCAGCCATGCTACCTACCGCTCACAGTACGAAGCGCAGGACCCAGCATAAATACGCTTACACGATTAGTAGATTTAATGACCACAGTTCTCCTGGTGGGGAGTGTCCGGCTCCCTTCCCCCAGGACACGGGCTCCGGGGCTTACCTCCGGTCACACACCTTCTCGGCGGTGCACGTCCAGACGGACCCGGGGCCGGGAGAGGCCTCGGGAAGCCGGCTCTTGCTCTGGGCCGAGTCTCCGGAAAAGCCGGACCTCAAATCCCCAGGGCTCCCGGAGGAAAGGAGGCTTTGATGGGCCCGAGCGGGGCCGGGGAAGGCCGCCGGCTGTTTTCCTGGCAGCGGCCACGGGGAGGTGAAGCCAGGGCGAGGCGAGCGGGAGCCTTCCGCGCTGAACCTGCCCGGGCCGAAGCCGAGCCCCCAGCCACCCCGTGCTGCGAGTCTGGTCTGAACCCCCAAACCCCCACCCGCCCCTCACAGGTGGGGCCTTGTACCCCCAAGGTGGGCAGAACGCGAAGGTTCCAGATAGGGAAGTGACTTTTGAGAGGCCCTTCACTATGGTTATATTTACACATAAACCATGACAGCCTGGGAAACAAGAGGTGAGGGAGACGATACACGGGGAACGGAGGCCAGGCATTTGGGGGTCACCTGCAGAGGGGGAGGCCTGGAGCCCCTGGAGGCAGAAGCCAGGGTCCTGGGTTGGTTCTGGGCCACTGGTGCCCCTTTGACCTCGGTGATGGGGGACTATGGCCGAAAGGGGTCTTCTTCCTCTGACCCCCAGGGGCCAGCAGACGCAGGGATAGCCCTTCGCCTGCCCATCCCCGGCCTCCCCTCCCCCACCCCCACGATGCTGCCACTGTGCCTTTAAAGCCCTCGGCGGTGCTCAGCTCTGTGCCAGCCGGGAACCCTGGCGCCAGGCCAGCATCGGCCTCTTGATTAAAGCCACACACACACACACACACACACACACACACGTGGTGCACCATCGCTCAGAGGTACCCGCCCACCCCACAGGACCGAGAAGCCACAGAGGGATGTCAACACAATCACAGTCCGCTTCCACTGATCCCAGTTCCTTGCCTCCTGCAGGCCCACCAGCTCCCCCCACCCCCGCCCTCCTCTGCCCACCACCAAACCCTGCGTTTCCCCAGGTTGAGTCCAGTTTCAGGAAACAGCCATGCGGCCCCGGAAGCAGGGCGGCCCTGCCCCACAAGTGTTGGAGCTGGGCCCCAGCTGCCTCCTCAGCCCCCTCCCCTCTGCCCCGGGCCTTCCTGCGGCCCGGCCCCGGCAGCCCTCTGATCCGACCGGCCAGAGAGACAGGGAGAGCCAGAGAGGCCCACCCACGGCTCCTTCCAAGAGAGCCCCCAGGGGCCTCCCCGCTCAGCCTCCGGGAGCGGATGCAGCCAGGCCCCAGCACTCTGGAGCGAGGCATCTAACCCCTTCAACGTCCTTCTCCCCGTGAAGTCGCTCAAAGGGCCACCAGGGGGTCAAGGCACCAGGGACTCCAGAGCAGAGACTGAAGGGAGCCAGCCCTGGAGAAGGTGGCCACAGCCGGGCACCTCCAGGCTCCACTTCCTTCACCATTGAGCCTGGGGGCTGCCTTCCCACCCGCCCCCAGAGCTCTCTCCACCGTGCTCCATCATGCACGTGTATGCCTGTGTGTGTGTGTGTGTGTCTCACGTTCAGAACCTCAGGGCCCAGCAAAGCTGTCGAAGCCGCCACCCAGCCCGTGCCCCTGCGGGCCGCGGAGAGAAGGCACATGCCTAGCGAGTGGCACATGCCTAGCGAGTGGCCGGCTCCAGGGGACACCTGTCCGCCTGGAGCGGGGCCTAGCTGTGCTCTTTGAAGTCAGCCTCAAAGGTTTCGGGGTGAACTGAAAGCTCCCTTGCAAAAGCCATTGTGTAGGGAAGATGCATGCATTTAAGTGAATGTCGTTTGAAATTCCCGTTTCCAGCCTCTACTATCCATGCCCAGGCCGCCGGGGTTGTAAGCAGGGCACGCACAGGGGAGACGGCACTTCCTTCTCTGTGCTTCGTGGGCCTTTCTGAAGTTTCTCCTGGGCGCATACCTCCCCCGACCCCCCACCCCCACCCCCACCTCAGCTCATCCTGCCCCACCCCGGGGACATGACTTCATGGCTTTAATCACCCTCCTCGGCCTTTGTCTCTGCAGACTCCAGAGTCCTAATCTCTCTCGTCTGTCCTCGCTTGGCAGCCTTGCTCCCCCTTGATCAATTTAGCTGCCCTCCTCTGGAGCTCTTCCAGCCTGGTTACGTCTTCCTTAAGGTGGCAGAACGAAACACACAATTCCCTGGGTGAGGATGATGAAAGGACCCGTGTCAACAGCCCTGCCAGAGGCGTGTGCTGGCGAATACCTGCCGCAGCAGGAGGTGCAGGTGCAGCTGCTCCAGAGCAGCCCGGAGGCTGGGACCTGGGGGGAGGCCGGGACCTGGGGGGGGAGGCCAGGACCTGGGGGAAGGCTGGGACCTGGTGGGGAGGCCGGGACCTGGGGGGGAGGCTGGGACCAGGGAAGAGGGGAGGTAGGAGGCTTGGGCCCGTATTAGAGGAAGCTGGGGCCTGAGGGAGAAGCTGGGACCTAAGGGGAGGCCAGGGCCTAAGGGGGAGGCTGGGACCTGGTGGAAGGCTGGGGCCTAAGGGGAAGGCTGGGACCTGGGGGGAGGCTGGGGCCTGGTAGGGAGGCTGGGGCCTGAGGGGGAGGCTGGGGCCTAAGGGGGAGGCTGGGGCCTAAGGGGGAGGTTGGGACCTGGTGGGGAGGCTGGGGCCTGGGGGGAGGCTGGGACCTGGGGGGAGGCTGGGACCTGAAGGGAGGCTGGGGCCTGATAGGGAGGCTGGGGCCTGGGGGGAGGCTGGGGCCTGGGGGGAGGCTGGGGCCTGAGGGAGGAGGCTGGGGCCTGAGGGGGAGGCTGGGACTGGGGGGAGGCTGGGGCCTGGGTGGGAGGCTGGGGCCTGAGGGGGAGGCTGGGGCCTGAGGGGAGGCTAGGACCTGAGGGGAGGCTGGGGCCTGGGGGGAGGCTGGGGCCTGGTAGGAGGCTGGGGCCTAAGGGGGAGGCTGGGGCCTGAGGGGGAGGCTGGGGCCTAAGGGGGAGGCTGGGGCCTGGGGGGAGGCTGGGGCCTGAGGGGGAGGCTGGGGCCTGGGGGGAGGCTGGGGCCTGGGGGGAGGCTGGGGCCTGAGGGAATGACTGCCTTTAGCTGGAGGTGCCCTGGAATGTGTGACTGGGGAAGGGGCCAGGGAGGGATGAAAAGATACAGGGATTTTTTGGAAACAATAAAACAGGGACTTGGGGATTTCACTGAGATGCCCCTCCCTCTGGCAGTCTGGAGTGACCTTCGAAAGGGCCCCTGACGAATCTGCTCCCTTCCGACGTCTCGCTCTCTGACAATAGCCCTGGCGCCATATCTGAGGTCTGCAAACATCTGTTCTCGCCCCTTCCTCTCCCTCCTCTGGAGCAGCCAATGCTGGCCCAGCGCCGCCCCCAGCGGGCTCTGGGGGTGTTTCCTGGCATCACCCTATCTCCCTGCATTCTTCTGCGCTCAGCCCTTCATGCTCAGGGATGCCAGAGCCAGCTTCCCAAACATGCCTCCCCTCACTCAGCCCCCACCCGCTCAGGAACCTTCCAGCACGCTTTGCGGGGGACACAGCGTAAACCACCCGCTGCCTGCGGACTGCGTCTCTGGCCAAGATGGACACCACCATTCTTACAGGAAACCCTACTCCACTCAGCCTGCGGGCCTCCCCATGTGCTCATCCCCCTGCACACGGCCCTCAGGAAGGCCCTGAGGTGGGAAAGCCTCCCACTTTCCCACTGACGTCTAAGGTTTTTCCCCTACGAAGGCCAAGTCCACATGTCTCCGCACTTGACGCCCAGCCCACGGGCCAGGAGCTGCGGTGCTGGAAGCCATTAGTGGCTGCGGATCTGCCTGATCGGGTGGGGAACGGGCGGGTGAATTTCCAGGGCACAAGTCTCAAAGCCGGTGGGAAAGACAGCCCCATTTTCTCCACACCTCCAGAAACATGGCAACGGCAGCGCGCAGCCGGAGCTGATGCAGGCTCACGGTGTGTGTGTGTGTGTGTGTGCGTGTGTGTGTGCGTGTGTGCTTAAGGTTTATGAAGGAAATGCAAGTTAACATATCAGCACCAGCCGAAACCGGTTTGGCTCAGTGGACAGAGCGTCGGCCTGCGGACTGAAAGGTCCCAGGTTCGATTCCGGTCAAGGGCATGTACCTTGGTTGCGGGCACATCTCCAGTGGGGGATGTGCAAGGGGCAGCTGATCGGGTGATTCTCTCTCATCGATGTTTCTAACTCTATCCCTCTCTCTTTCTCTCTGTAGAAAATCAATAAAATATATTTTAAAAAATAAAATAAGACAAAAACAAACAAAAAAACATATCAACACCAATACCCACAGGTAGAACTCTCTCAGCTCCGTTTTCACGTCACAGACTGCCTTACACAGGTATTTGCCGGGTGAAAAGTCACCATCTTGTGCCTGACGCTGTGCTCTGACTCACTTTTCCTCAGATGCCCCCCGGGCGCTGCCCAAGGCGTGGGGTGAATGTGCGTGTCACCCCTGCACCGGGGGCCGCGCTAACCCCTCCCGCATCCTTCCCGGGTCAGTGTGTGCGTGCGTGCGGCCGGGACGGGCACGCTTCCAGGAAGTTTTACAAATGAAAACGGGAGGGCACCACGTCCCAGGGCCAGGGCTCCGGGGTGAGCGAGGAGCTGCTCTCACCCGGACACCGAGGGGATGGAGCTCCGTCTTAACTCGGAGACGGATCGAAAGGTCATGTCAGGCCAGAAGATGAGCCGCCCATGCAGACTCCCCGTCCCTGAGCTACCCGGTCCCAGGCGGCTCCTCCCCTTCCAGAGGAGGGTCCCTGCCTTCCCACCGTCCGTACCCCGGTCCCTGGCTCTGAAGCGGGGCAGCTTTGGCCCCTGGAACTCACTCGAACTCACTCACTCACTCACTCGGGCGTCACGTTGGAGGCTCGGAGGGGAGTGAGTAACCGCTGGCTCTGGGCCGGCCTGGCTGAGCTGGGCGCCTGCTCCCAGCCCAGCCCCTCCTGCCCCTCCTCCCCGCCCCCGCCCTCCCTTTCTGGGTTATTCTTAGCAAGAGGTGACCTCAGGGTGCTCCCACTGAGCAAAATTAACCCTGGAGGGAGTTGGTGGGTATAAATCTTCAGTGAATAAATACACTGAGCTGGTAAAGAGGCCCTGGAGCCCCGAGGGCCGGTCATCCCCACGGGTCTGGCGGCCAGGGCGGGCACCCTCCCTCCCGGTAGCCCCAGCCGTGAGCAGCGCCAGGGACAAAGGCGGCGCGGGGCTTGTCTGGGCTTGTGACCAGGCAGGAACCTGCTTCGGACATCTTCACTGCTGGCTCCGGGACGTCCCTGGGAGCTGGCGAACAGGAAGATGCCTCTTCCGCCCGCCCCCGCCGCCCACACCCACACGCGGGCTCACGCTCTCGGCCAGCAGAGACCAGCCCGCATGGCACGCCACCGTCCCCTCCTCCCTACCGCAGGCCCCGCGCGTCCAGGTGCCAGCTCCCTCCCTAAGCCCCGCCCCGCCCGGCAGCGGCTTCCTGTTTCCTGTTGCCGGCTCTGAACGAGAGCATCTTGGCTCTGAGGCCAGTGGTGCGGCCCACGCCATGCCCGGTCTCAGCGGGCCCGCCTCCCGCGCCTCAGACCGCCACCGCCTTACCCGTGGCCTCACGGGCTCCCCCGTGTGTGGGTCCGTCACCCCCCTCTGTTACATTTCCTCCGTATGCTTCTTGGACCAGATCTGCACACGTTTTCAAACAGCCCTGCCTTCACACGTTAACAACGAGAATGCTGGAGGCCCCGTTTTCGGGATCGCGTGACCAAGAGGGGCCGGGGAGGGGACAAGCGCGGCGGGCTCTGCCGTTGGGAGGTGTAAACCTCGGCCTCCAGCGGTCCCCACCTGCCCCTCCCGGGTCTGCTGTCAGGGTCACACGCGTCACTGTTGGGAAGGCCTTCGCAGGCATCGCGTGTGGCACAGCGCTGGGCACTTATTCACGCTCTCTGTCCTCAGGGAGGCGGGCACACAGTGCTCGAGGCTCAGCTCAGGGACCACCATGCTGGTGGCACATCTCGTGGGAAGCCAGGCTCTTCCCACCTACTTTTCCAGCTGTTGGGAGGGGAGGGGGCCTGAGAGGCTAGGTGGTTGCCTTTGCTTTTGTTGTTTTCATTCCCCATACATCAAGAAGTGTAACTTTTGCCTAAACCGGTTTGGCTCAGTGGATAGAGCGTCATCGGCCTGCGGACTGAAAGGTCCCGGGTTCGATTCCGGCCAAGGGCATGTACCTTGGTTGCGGGCACATCCCTGGTGGGGGGCGTGCAGGCTGATCGATGACTCTCTCTCATCGATGTTTCTAACTCTCTACTCTGTATCTCTCTCCCTTCCTCTCTGTAAAAAATCAATAAAATATATTAAAAAAAAAAAGAAATGTAACTTTTGTGAAATACAAAATCATGTGCTTGTAGGTGGCCGTAGGATCAAACAGATATAAACGTTTCTAAACACTTATTCTCAAATTGGATCCAGGCAGGGGACGGTTTTGCAGACCGGGGTCAGCACATGCCTTTACTTTCTTGGTGTTCATTTTGGTAAATTTTACCAACAGTCCAACAGGGAGAGTCAGTGTGGTGCGTGACGGCGGAGCTGGGCTGCCTTTGCAAGCCAGGCTTTGATGGGCTGGGCTCTGGGGGCAGGCAGAGGAAAGAGGAGGCTGTGAAACGTGCTTGATGTGTTCAAGGAGCAGCAGGAAGAGAGGGTTTCTATGTGTCTGTGGCAAGAGGTGGCTACTGAGCACCAGGACAGGGGCCGGAGAGACCCCGTGGTGGGGAGCCAGGTGGAGCATTCCAGATCTTGTCCCCTAAGAATCCTGGAGATTCTTGAGCGGAGATGTACCACGGGCTGTAGTAGGTGGAATTACGTGTGGTCTCCTTCCTAGCTTCCTAGGTTGAAAGCTAAGTCTTGTTGATCTGTGTGGCCTCCCCGACCCTGGGAGCTGCTCGGCAGGAATGAAGTATTTGTCCTAGGGGAGGAAGGGCTGGGGGTTGGGAAACCGTCCTGGGGTCAGGCCTGGGTGAGGGTGCAGCCAGGAGGCAGGTGCAGGCGCAGGAATGAGTGGAAGGCGCCCAGCACAGATAGGCCTCGGGGGCAGAGATTTCCTAACCTCGGGGCCCGGAGGGATATCGAGGACACTCACAGATGTAGCTCAGGCGACCTCTGCACAGACAAAGAGCCCAGCCTGAAGCCAGGTTTTCCTCTCTTGCTTTCCAACACGTCTCCTTCTGTTCCACCTGTTGGGACCTGAGCCCAGCTCCCTCCCCCTTCCAGCTTAGCTGGCTGACACACACTCAGCTGCTGAAAGCTCCCGGCCAGTGGTTCTCAGGGCCACAGCTGCACCAGGTCCCCAAGAAACCTTCCCTGCTATGCTCCCCAGCTGGGGAGGGAGTAGGCCAGATCAAACACTTGCTCAAGCACAAGTGACCCAGATGGCCTCTAGGCCGGGCGACCATGGGTGGACTGACCTCTCGCTGTAGCATGAATTTCCTCCTCTGCTACCCAACCTCCTGCCCCCACCCCGGGGACTGCTGTCCGGGAAGGGCTGTGCTGGCTGCTCTCTTTGGGGTCCGTCTTTCTCCGCTTCCCCAATGTGCAAGGGGTCCTTTCACAGCAGCTGCCTCGGCCCCAGCCTTGCCTCCCCCATGTTCTCTCTCCTCTCTCCTGGGGCCTATCGTGAGATGTCACCTGGAACACGGCCTGCGAGGTTTGGACTCACTTTGCTGAGTGGCCAGGGCAGGCGTGACTGCTGGTCACATGGTACCAGCACGCAGAAGCTCAGGGTTGTGTCCGTAACGTGCTCAGGACCACACAGCTGGGATATACGATCAACCCAGGGCTGTTTGTTCTGCCAAACGGAGGTTGCTGTGGCCTCCTCAAGAGGAGAGGTTTGGCCAGCAAGGACAGGTCTGACCTCTGCTGAGCACTAGCTCTTTGGTGGCGGAACTCATTGAGTTCTCACTGGGTTTGGGAGGGATGCATGCGTATCGTCTCTCTTTTTTTTTGGAAGGGGGACCCAAGGTTCCTGGTTACACAGGTGGTGAGCAGTGGAGCCGGATTTAAACCAGGTCTGCCGGACTCCAAACACAGAGCTGTTCCTTCCACATGGGGCCCTGCTCCAGGCTGGGAACCTATGACGCGCACTGCCCCTTCCCCCACTCAGCTGTGCCCCTCTCGCTTCACATACGCACATCTCCGGACACGTTTCCACACGCCTCCCTCCTGCCCCCGGGGCTGCACCCCACCTCTCAGCGAGGGACCCTCCCGCTGGTTCCAGGGGCTCACAGGAGGGTTGTTGCAAGGTCTTCATTTGCTATTGGTGGGGGCTCTTATCCCCAGCACCCAGATCGGGGACGGTGGGTCATGGGCACCCGTGCAGGTGTGCAATCACCAGTGGTCTCTGACTCAGCCTGCCTCCCCACCCACTCCAGCTGGCACTGTGCCCCCGCCCCCTTCTCCCACAAGGTGCCCTCCGGGTGGAGGTGAACGGAGGGGCACGCTGAGAAGGCACCCCAGGATGCAGCCTGCAGTCTGCTGCGAGGTGGACATTCCTTTAAAGCCCCCTGCTTTGACTTTCAACTTCATGTGAAATTTTCATTCCAGGCCATAAAAGACTCATGTTTGCGTTAATATTAAAATGCCTAACATTAACAGTTAAATGCCTTCATTTCTACCCGCTCCCATCACCGTCCTCTCCAAATCTTCAAGCAGAATTGGGAATGGTGCCCTTCAGTACCCGGCAGGTTCCCAAACCCCGGGCTCGGGGAACCACCCAGGCCCAGCTGTTGGGGCCCTCCCTCCCGCCCTCAGCTGTCTCCTTTCACTCCAGCCCTTCACCCTGGCGCTGCCCAAGGGGTGGGATCTGCCCTGCTGAGAGCATTTCTTTGAAGGGCAGTTACAAATCCGAGCTCTGGCTCCTCTCCTTACCTTCCTGCCTCAAGTTTCCCATTCTCAGCTGGAAGGGGCTAAAAGAAAGGAACCAGCTGTCTTCGGTGCCGGCGGATAATCACTGCTCTGTCTCAGTTTCAGGCACAGGGAGGCAGGCTATGCCCGCAGGCCTTGCCCTCCAGAGCACCCCTCCTCTGGGCAACCGGAGCCCTCCTAGACTCAGGGGCAGCAGCACCTAGCTGCCCGGCGGGGCTTGCGGGCAGCCTGTGGCCTACACTTCCATGGGACTCAACCAGGACTCAGTTCTCCCCCTCCCTTACAAAGGGCCTTCTTAGCTGGCATGCCTTCCCTACTCATTCTGATCAGAACCCCCATCTCAGTTCCCTTCCTCAGGTCCTCCGGGTGGGTGTGTGGATGGGCAGGGCGGGACCTGTGCAGGCAGGTTAGGCAGAAGCAAATTCCGCGCCATCAGGGTTCTTGCTGCCCTTTCAGAAGGAAGGCAGGAGTCAGGGGCCTGGTTCGAGTCCCTGCTCTGCCCGAACCCACAGTTCCGTGTAGAAAAGGGAAATCCTGGGAGTGGTTGAGGGGCTCAAAGAACGGGGAAGCGGCCAAAACCGGTTTGGCTCAATGGATAGAGCGTCAGCTTGGGGACTGAAGGGTCCCGGGTTCGATTCCGGTCAAGGGCATGTACCTTGGTTGCGGGCATATCCCCAGTGGGGGGTGTGCAAGAGGCAGCTGATCGATGACTCTCTCTCGTCGATGTTTCTGACTCTCTATCTCTCTCACTTCATCTCTATACAAAATCAATAAAATATATTTAAAAAAAAAAAAAAAAAAAAAAGAACGGGGAAGCGAACACATTCGCAGCGTCTCCACGTGCCCAGGGGCCCGCGGGACACCCATCACGGCCTGTGTGTGCGTGTGTGTGCGTGTGTGTGCGTGTGTGTGCGTGTGTGTGCGTGTGTGTGCGTGTGTGTGTGTGCGTGTGTGTGCGTGTGCGCTGTGGGGTTTGCCACGACACTCACCAGCGGGTGCTTGCGCTTTCTCCCGGGCCGCCCCACCTTCCGGGCCGTGGCGCTGGGCTCCTGCCGCTCCTCCTTGCCGCGCGCCTCCTCCCGCTCCTCTCCTTCCTGCGGGCACAGACACAGCCAGTGAGGCCACGGCTGGGTCCCACAGGCCTCCTCCCCGCCCCACCCCCGCCACAGCCACGCTCCCGGCCAGCGCCATGTGGTCCCCCCATGGCAGGGATGCACTTCCTTTACCCCCTTCGGCCTGGAAAAGCTTGAGCCACCCTGGGCGAGCGCCTCGGGGGACTCGGGGGCAGACCCAGATACGCCCCACGCGAACGCAGCCCTCCCTCCCGGCGGCCACATTTCTGAACTGCAGAATCACCGCACGCACCGACCAAGATGGTGTCTTTTGGACGTGAGTTTATTTATATGGAAGGAAGTCCTACACAGCACAACATGAAAGTTAGACGTCTATTTAACGAATCATCTTTATTGAAAAGAATAACACCACAAGGAAAGAAGTAGTAGATTTAGTAATGAATATTGGCAGTGCGTGCGGCACTTGGAATGACGGCTGGTGGGCAGGGGATGTACATATAAAATATATCCTGAAGGGTCTGCCATGCGGTGCTAGCATCGCATACGCCTGTCACCTCCCGGGAGCATCTCAGGGTCGATGCCTTGGTTCACCTTGGCGCCCCTCAGCTATTATGATGAGGTCCACTAGGTGGCCAATGGAAGAGTGACTGAGATCAGAAAGAGCCGGGGCCCTGGGGGGCCGTGTGGAAGGAAGCATGAGCATTTGCCGTGATTCCAGTGCCACCGCGCGCAATGTGGCCGTTCACACCATCAGCCTCTGCTCTCCCTGCCCCTCGTCCAGCAGCACACCTGCTGCTCACCTCTCTGCAGGCCCCGCCTGGGCAGGCCGTGCATGTGAGCGTGTGTGCGCAAGAGTGTGTATGTGTGTGTGTGTGTGTGTGTGTGTGAGTGGGTATGTGTGAGAGTGTGTGTGCGTGTGCTGTGCGGGGCCCTGTCGCTGTGGCTCTGCAGACCTGGTCCTCGGGCGGCCCTGGCCGGAGACGCCAATCGGTTTCACTGAGTTTCACAATCACAGGCAGGCCCTGGGAGGCCGGCCAGCCAGCTGGCCAAGGCTGTGCATGCTTCTTGTCCCAGGGGGCCCGGGCAAGTGTCTGGCTAGATCCGTCAAGTTCATCCCCTCTACTCAATCCCCAACTTGAGACATCTGCTCAGCGGATGTTGGGTCGGTAGCATCCGGTGTACGTTCTGAAGGAGCACGTACGTCTGCCTGGCTGGCTCTGGGGGAAGGCTCAGTGGAATGCATCTCTCTTGGAGAGATGGGCACCTTGTCTAGGGGTGAGGCTCCTGGGACAGCTGTGTGTGACGTGTGCACGTGGGGTGTACCTTTACCGTGGTTTGCCTGCATGCTTATAATTTCACTGTGTGTGTGTGTGTGTGTGTGTGTGTGCACACTCGCTCACACATGTGTCAGCAGCACACTGCACAGTAGGGTATGTAGTTGAGAGACCCATAGGCTGGAAAATCAAAATATTTAAATTTTTATTCAAAAGTCCTCACTTCCTGGCTCTCCGCGGGTTAGATAATCTCTCTGAGCTTCAGATTTCCCGCCTGCCTAATGGAAAAAGAACAATACCATCTCTGGTCTCTGTAAAGTGTAAAAGAATAAAAATGAAATAACGCATGTGACAATGCTTTGCTAATTACCATGGACCACACATTTGAGAGATCATTATCGCCGCAGGCCAGCTTATCAGAATGAGGCGTTGTATGTGACTTAAAATAATCCACCCCGTGAGCGGAGGTAAAATGTAGGTCGAGGCGTAGCCTCAGACGTTGAGAGGGGCTAGTGGTAGCTGCCGAATCTAACAAGCCACCGAACGTGGAGGTGCTTTGAAAGCCGTAAAAGAGTTACATGTGTAAATGTAAAGTGACATGCTTATATGTGAGCCTGCAGAGTGCACTGGAGTCCTAATGATCAGAGTGGCACAGGGGCCTCAAGCATGGCTGTACGTGTGCAGGTTGGTGGGTTGGCATGTGTGCCTCTGTGTGAATGGACTCATTTCCTGAGCACCTACCATGTGACAGTCACACACCAAGTACTCCTGAGTGCCTTCCTTATGTCAGGTACATCGACCTAGGCACTGGGGATGCCGAGGTGAACAAGACACAGTCCCTTATGCCTCAAGGAGCTGGTGGCCTGGCTAGGACAGTAGCTGGCAGTTGCAGTGCTGGATGGTGGGCGCTAAAAGAGAAGGACCTATGAGTCCATTCTACATGGGGGGGGAGGGGAGGGGGGAGGAGGAGGCCCAGGAGAAGGGAATCCAGGAAGCAAGCTGGAAAATTAAAGGTCTGCTGGCCAGCCCGAGGGGAAGGTGGCTGGGACAGAAGGAAGGGTCCATGCCAAGGCGCTGGGGAGGGAAGCAGCCCGCTTTCACATCTGGTGCGGTCTGTTTGCACACGGGTGGGAGGAAGGCAGTGGAGAGAGGGGGCCCAGGCTGCCGGACAGATCCTGAGGGGCCTTCCCTCACACGGGCTAAGGAGCTTGGCTTGATCCTGGGGTCTCCTGGGAGCCCTTTAGCAGGGGCTTAAGCTCTGCGAGGGACATAATCAGCTTTGCACTTTGGAAAGATGGAGGGGCTCCAGGGTCCCTAAGTATCTCCCTGCAGCAGTCCCAGCCAGAGGCTGGGTGTGTCTGTCGCCCTGAGTGATGGCTGTGTATGCGGGCCCTGGGCTGGGATCTGCACGGGGCAGGAGGGAGGGAGGACGGGGAAAGGAGGGGGCGAGGCCCTTTTTGAGAATAATTCTGGTGAGGATGTGCTGTGGGAGCGGAGGAGGTTAGCGATTCTCGAGTGAGTATCACATGTCAACTTCCCATGTCTATTACCTCATTCGATTGTAACGTGGCTGCGAGACAGCTATTCTTAGCCCCATTTTGTAGGTGAGAAAAGCGAGGCCCGGAGCGGTTGCAAACATTCTTGAAGTTGTTTGGGGTCAAGAGCAGGGCCGGGAGGCCAGCCCGCCTCTGCCCTCCCCAAGCCCACCTAGGTAGACGCTCAGCCCCTCCTGCCACTTCCCAGTGGGAGGATTGACTGGTTAGTTCCCTTACTTGACAGATGAGGAAACCAGCCTGGGCTCTCAGATCTGTTCCTGCTGAAGGCGTTACTGGTTTCCAGCTGCTCCGAGGAGGCCCTCGTGGGTCAGATTCTCCCCTCTCAGAGTATTAGCGACGCTTCCTAATTCGGCGCTACTTGCAGATTTGATAAGCATATTTTAAATTCCTTTGCTCGGCAAAGATATTGAGGGAAACGGGGCCCCGTGACAGATTCGAGAATGAACCCCTTGCTACGCCTCGCCTCCTTGAGGGACACGGCCCCGAGCCACCTGCTCACCCTCCTCAGGGGGTCCGCCCCGAACCGGCCGTGTGAACTCAGCCAGGCCCGGAGCACCAGGGACCACTTTCTTCCCTCCTCGCCCTGTGACTCATGACTGCATCGAGGAAGAATGATACGATGACCGAGAACAACATGCTTTTCACAAAGCTGTGCCTCGGGGCCTGATGGGAAGGGCCTGGCGTCACTCAGACCCGGGTGCGAGTCCTAACCCAGGCTCTCTGGGACCTTTGGTTCCTTAAGCACAGCCCTGGGGTGCCCGAGGCCTGAATGCTGGACCAGGCATGAAGCACCCTGCCCTGCAGGGGCCCGAGGCACAGGCTCAGCACACGGCAGCCTCCCTGGCGACCCCCGGATTCTCTCAACCAGGGCAGGCCCTGCACAGGCGGGTGGCATCAGGGCACTCTCCACCCCTTTCCCCTGGGCTGAATGTGGCCGAGGGCACATGTGGCCCAAGGTGAGGAATATCAGGGAGGCACATGGCACAGGGCCCCCCAAAGGCTTTCTCCACATGCCAACATGGAAGCTGGGGCTTTGCCAGTCCTGAAATGTCAAGAGTCTTTGTTGGGGGTCATTTCTGTATGGTAATCGTGGTTCCTTTTTGCTGGTCAGATATTTTTAAAAGATATATTTTAATGATTTTTTACAGAGAGGAAGAGAGAGGGATAGAGAGTTAGAAACATCCATGAGAGAGAATCACCGATCAGCTGCCTCCTGCACACCCCCTACTGCGGATGTGCCCGCAACCGAGGTACATGCCCTTGACCGGAATCGAACCTGGGACCTTTCAGTCCGCAGACCGAAGCTCTACCCACTGAGCCAAACCGGTTTCGGCTCGCTGATCAGATTAAGTGGTAAAAATAATAGTGCCTAATTTATAGAGCAATTATAAGAATGAAACAGGAGAATGCAAGCACCGAGCTTAAAAGAGCACCTGGCAGATCATCAGCACCGAATGTGTCCTGGCCAAAAGGGGATTGGGAAGCAGCAAGACCGGGACCCAGCCCAGGGCCTTGGATTCCTGGCCAGGCACTGATTCATAATATGGGTATCTGAGGAGGTCCTTCCAGCCCTAAGGCTTGGAATGCTCTCGGTCCTCTTTCCTGTTGCCTCTGCCCCTCTCTCTCCCCTCCACACAGGTGCCCTCCCTCCCTAATCCTCTCTAAGCCAGGACAAAGATTCCTGGCCTCCCTGATGCTCACCTCCACCATCTCCCCTATGGCTGGCTCCCCTCCCTCTGCTGTGGCCCACATGTACTCAACTGACCCACCTTGGCCAGAGCCTAGGAGCTCAGACCCCCCAAAGCTTGCATATTCCCAGCTTCCCCAAGAAGCCCCCCATATGGCTGGGAGGCTGCAGGGAGAAGGGGTGCCGGGCAGGTGCCAGGGGGGTACCACATACACAGACCTCTCTGTGTCTGCCCAGGCACGGGGTGGCCACCTCAGCCCGTCACCCACCGCTCTGCAGCCCACCTCCTCATCCTGGGCTCTGGGATTATTCTCCTGGGAAGGGCCCTTACCCACTCTCATCTTCTTTTCTATCTTACCCACAAAGTATTTCCTGAGCACCTATTCTGTGCCAGTTAGGCCCTGGGGCCCTGCCCTCCACGGGCAGCAGTGGGGATGGCTATTATCCACATCAGTATGTCTCAAACCCCCTACAGAGCCAGTTACAACATAGAGATGGCTGGGCCTCTCCCCGGAGTTTCTGAGTCAGCAGGTCTGGGGTGGGGCCCAAGCTTCTGCATTTCTAACCTTTCCAGGTGCTGGTGCGGCTGCCTTAGGAATCACATTTTTTAAATCTATAATAATAAAAGTGTAATATGCTAATTAGACTGGATGTCCTTCCAGAAGATCTTCCGGACGAAGCCGGGGCTGTGAGGAAAGCCCGGTCCTGGGTGCCAGAGGGAAGGGAAGCTGGTGCCGGCAGCCAGGGAAGGAAGGCCTACTCTTTTTTTTTTTTTTAATAAATATATTTTATTGATTTTTCACAGAGAAGAAGAGAGAGGGATAGAGAGTTAGAAACATCGATGAGAGAGAGTCATCAATCAGCTGCCTCTTGCACACCCCCTACTGGGGATATGCCCGCAACCAAGGTACATGCCCTTGACTGGATGGAATCGAACCTGGGACCTTTCAGTCCGCAGGCTGACGCTCCATCCACTGAGCCAAACCGGTTTCGGTGGAAGGCCTACTCTTGCATGAATTTCGTGCACTGGGCCTCTAGATATTATATACGTTTCAAGTGTACATTATAATACAACATCTGTGTACATTACAAAACGATCACCCCCAAACGTCTAGTTGCTACGCATCACCATATAATTGACTCCCCCCCCCCTTTCCCTTTTGCCTAACCCTCAACCTTTTTATCCTCTGGGAACCACCAATCTGTTCTCTGAGTTCGTTTTGGTTTCATTTCGTTTGCTCACTTTCTTTTAAGATTCCACACATGAGTGAAGTCCTATAGTTTTGTCTTTCTCTTTCTGACTTATTTCACTTAACATTATGCCCCCCGTTCATTGCGGCACTATGTACAATAGCCAAAAAACAACCTAAGCGTCCATCGATGGGCGCATGGATAAGAACCACGTTCTGAGAACCACTGGTTTACAACAAGCTATAATTCAAGGCCGATGAAAGCAAGGGTTTTGATCAGAGGAAATTAGGAAAAGGGCACTGCAGGCGGAGGAAACGGCCTGGCAGCTCCAGGAGCACAGGAGAGAAAGGTGCCTGGGGGTGTGGCCTGCAGAGCAGCTGGAAGGGCACGTGGGGCCAGGCGGCGGCGAAGGGGCCAGCGGGTGGCCACACCCCTTCCCTCTGGCTCCCAAGCAGTTGCTTTGTGCCAGGTACCCCTGGCAACTCTGCCAGGCTCCTCGGGCTCCATGCCCATCCTCCCCCTCTGCAGCAACCAGGCACCCCTGCCTACGGCCTGGCTTTCACAGGCTGCTGGGGCGGCTGTCAGCGTCTCTACCCGCCCTCCCCGGGGGCAACTTCCTGGAGCTTCGGGAGCCAGCCCGGAGGTGCCAGGGAGGTGTGCCAGGCGAGCCGGCATGCGTGCTGTGGGCGTGCTCCAATCCCAGTCTACCAGCTCGCTCTATCTGCACTGGGATCTGGGGCTGGGTATGTGTTTGTTGCCGCTGGAGCCAGAGCAGTCACTCTGGGTAGATAATAATAGCAATCCTAATCCCTCATAATTGGACCAGACTTTGCTGTCTGCAGGGCACTTCCATGCCCGTGACCTCATCTGACTTCCACAACACCCCGCAGAACAGGCACAGCTAGAGTTACCATCCCCGTTCCACAGCTGAGCAAGCGCAAGCCCAGATGGCCTCAAGTCACATCTCCAGGAAGGCAGACTCGGGGCCGGGACCTGGGCCTGCTGACGCCTCCCCTGGTGAAACCTCTCTCTGTTCTGAACTCTCTTCGCCGAGCACCCCACCTGCTACTCTCCCCGGAAGGGCCAGCGGCTCTGCTGCCCAGGGCAGCCTGGTCCAGTGCCGGGAGGAGTTGGGCCCAGCTGTCCCCACCTTCCCCACCTGGGGGGGCAGCTGACTGCAAGTACATGGACACAGCTGTGCCAGCACCGGTCCGGACATCAGACCAGGGGAGGAGGGCCAGGGTCCCCTCATCCAACAGAAAGGCAGAGCCAGGCTCAGGGAGGACAGGGAATTACGGCCAGAGCTGCCACTCAAGATGGATAAGAACCACGATGGACGCTTAGGTTGTTTTTTGGCTATTGTACATAGCTGCCACAGGTGGCCACAGATGGCCCGACCCTACAGTGGCAGGTCTGGGCCTGCTGCTGCCTGAGTGCCGTGGGTAACCTGGACTACCTGTCCTTCCTCCGTGGGGACAGCAGGAGGGAAATGACCTGCAGCCCCGAGGAGCCTTGCCTGGTGGGCCGCACAGGCACTTTCTCTCCAGCTTGTTGGGGATGTGCTCCTCCATGGCACGCAGCAGGCTTTCAGGCTGGGAGGGCAGGTGTCTGGGCTTCATGTTCCGTGCATGTGTGTGCACGTGTGTGTGTGTGCACGCACATGTGTGTGTGTGTGCGTGCGCGCGTGCCTGTGTGTGTGACCACACCAGGACCCACGCAGGCAGGGCTCTGTGGGAAAGGCTCTGATCCAGGAGGAAGGGAGGGCAGGCTCCCATCTGGACCCACCACTGAGCTGGGCTCAGCTTCCTCATCTGTAAACTAAGGCCATCTGTCCTTGCCCCCCTTGTTCAAGGTTGTCCCTAAAGGACCAAATAGATGGAAACCACCCAGAAAACAGAAACACCCTATAAAGCGAGCAAGCCCAGGAGGGAGGGGGGCAGGGAGCAGGGGGCAGGGAGCAGAGCTGCCCCGACAGGGCCGGCAGAGCGGCCACTCCTGAGTGCTCAGGGCCCACACCAGCGCCAGGTGTCCACGCTAATTCCAGAAAGACGCCTGTGCTCCATGAATATCCCGGAGACCACCAAGAACCACCATCCCTCACCCCTGCGCAGAGAAAGAGGGGCAGGCAGAGGGAACTGTGGGGACCACGGCATGACAGATAGGGCACCCCAGGAGGGCCCGTGGCTGGGACGGCTTTCCCAGAAGGGTGGTGGCGGGGTTTACTATTCCACTGATGCCGCCGGGGGGAGGGGGAGGAAGAGGAGGGAAGGGGGGGTTGCCTGTGGGTGACACAGCTTGGTGATGTCCCGGGCAGCCTGTCGGGACCCAGCAGGGCCTCCCGCCAGTTTGCTGGGAGCCCCTTGATCTGATTGAGGCCCATCCTCGAGTTTGGCAGGAAGGTGAAGAGGTCACCCCCCTGGTGGAGCTCTGAAAACAAGGAAGTCACCAGCTCCACGGGCAGAGGTGCCACTTGCTCAGAGCCTGGGGCCAGGGAGGGGGAACAGGAAATCACCATCTCCATGACAACCAGTGTCACTCCAGCATGTGCACACGGCCGCCCTGTGCCTGACTGCCTGGGCCGGAGAGAGAGCCCTCACACGTTGTCACATCTCCCAAGGCCCTGACCTTGACTTTGGGCCTTCGGGAAGCTAGGGGATACCCTGGGGAAACAGGCAAAGTGACCCCCCTGAGGTCATAGCTGGTAAAAGGCCAACCCCGAAAGGGATCCGGATCTGAGGCCTCTGCCTGGCAAACCCAACAAAGACACAGACCTGGGATTTGAACCTCCGCTCACATGCCACGGGCCGGGGGGAGGGGGGGGGCTGGTCCTGGATCCTGACTCCCCGGCTCCAAGCCCCACTCCACCCCCAGGACCCGGCCTCTGCGGGCTACCAGTCCTCAGCCAGGCCCCGTGCGGAGGCTGCTTGGCGCGGTCCAGCGCCCAGCACGTCCGAGCCCTTGTGACTCAGAGGCAGGCCCTCCCCGACCTGGGCTGGAAGGTTCCCGGGCGGAGCCAGCTGCTCACCTTGCGGTCCTCCTCCCGCTCCAGGGCGGAGCTGCTGGTGTCCCCGGGGCCGCTGGCGGGCATGGCGGGTGGCTGGGTGGCGGGCGGCAGGCTGGGGCTGCGCGGGGTTGGGGGGCGGCTTGGCTGCGGGGAAGAGGTGATCGTGTAGTCCTTGAAAGCGAGGGTTAAAACTCAGACATAGATCCGGGCGGGCTCCGGGGGGAACGGTCGGTGGAGTCTCTGCCTCAGGCAGCCGGTGGGTCTGGGAGTTGCGATGGCTCCACCTGTTGGGGGAAGAGAAGAGGGGTCAGTGGGGCAGGGCACCCCCAAGTCGAGCCCCTCTGGTCCCACCCCCTCCCTCCTCAAGGCTGGGCCCCAGGCCCAGGTGCTGGCCTGCGAGGACTGGTCCTCCCAACCTCACTCCCCTCCCCGGCTCACCAGCAGCTCCGGCAGCCGAGCCCCGCAGAGAAGGGGAAACGGAGGCACAGGCCGGCGCTGCCTGGCTCCTGCTGGTCGGGCCCCTCCTGCCTCGGAGGCGGCACCAGCCCCCGGGCGTCCACGCCGCCGCGCTTCTGGGACTTCCAGCTGCCTCCCGCCTCCTCCCTACTCTTCATTCACGACTGTTCTTTCCTTTGAACGCTTCCCACACCCCTCCCACCCCAGCCAGCCGCCCCCTGGGAAATCCCAGAGGTCCCCAGCCCAGCTACATTTTCCTTCTCTTCATCGGTCCTCCCAGCAGCCACCCCCACACCGCTCCCACCCCACGTGGAGGAAGTGAGCGGCCGTCACAGGATGTAGCGAGATGAATGTCACCTTTCGGGAGGGCCGGGCTCGGGCCTGCAGAGAAAGCCGAGGCTGCCTGTGCGGGCTGCGGGCCGGAGGCCTGGGCCGGCCGTGCTCGGGGCCCGGACACGGGGCGGGGAGAGGAGCTGCCCGAAGCCCACGGCCACGCAGAGGGGGGCTGGGAGACACCTCTCTCTGCGCCCCCCATCTGCCTTTCAGACGCCGGCGGCCTGGGGTGGGGGGGGGCCTCCGAACCCACACTGCTGAATTTTAGGGGATTTTCATTCTCCCTGTCTCAGGTGTGGGCCTCAAGCCAGTGAAGTAACAAAGCCGCAGGCCTTGGCCGGGGGTGGGGGTGCCGCAGGCTTCAAGCCTCCTCGCTCGCTTGCTCGCTCGCTCGCTCGCTCAGACGGGGCTTGCCTGCTCCCCACCCACCAGAAGGCGACGTGGGCCAAGCCCCTGCTCCAGAGCCAGCAGGGCCGGGGAGGGGATTGGCAGGAGGACAGGGGAGGCAGGCGGGATCTGGGCCCACCCACACCCTTCCCCTTCCAGTTCCTGCTCTGCCTCACTGGGCTCCCCTCCCTCCCCCTCCAGCCAGGCTCCCGGCCTGAAAAAAACCAGGAAGCAGAGAAAGCACAGGCTTGGGTCTCTCTCCAGGGCACAGCCCCTTCCCCAGGGACAAACACCTGGCTGGAAGGTGGGGGCCCAGTCTTGGCTTGGCCCAGGGTGTGGAGGAGAAGCTGGAGCTGGAAGGGGGGGGGGGGCTCTCAGGACCAGGACAGGAGGGTCCCTGAACGTTAAAACCCAGATACAGGTGAGCCCAGGAGCCCGAGGTGTAATGCGCATGTCCAAGCTCAGCCCAGAGCTGGCGCAGTGAATGTCTGCTGCCCCGGCCCAGAGGGTGCCGGCGACAGCGAGAACAACTCCAGGCTGAGCACTGACAGCCATTCCTCCCTTGGGCAGCTGCTGGTATTATTACTGTCCCTCCATTACAGTTGAATTTAGGCTCGAAAAGGTCAGGACCTGTTCGTATGCAGGGTCAAAGCAGAAGCTGGAGCCCAGACCTCTCTTTAGAGCAGCTCCGTCCCGCAACTTACAGCACCCACGAAAACGACTCTTGAGAGTCCAACCCAGAGCTGGATGAGACTTCCCTCCATGATCAGCCAGCCAGTCCCCTCACACCCACTCGGCTTATTAGCATAAACATCCCCCGTCGCCCCCCCATCAAACCCTTCCAGAGCGTGAGGACGCTGAGAGAGGTGGCGTCTGGAGAGAAAGAGCACGGAACCTGGAGTCGGCAGGTGTGCGTTCTGGTCCTGACTCAGTTTCTCTGGCATGTCACCGACCTCACCCCTAAGCTTGGGCAGCTGGACTAGATCTACAGGCCTCTACTGCAGCCCTGCCCAGCGGAGCCCCGAGAGCCCCAGAGTGGGGTCTACGGGGTACATCTTGGCCCCCTGAGGCCTAGACGCACCCGAGGGGCTTCTGCGAGAGCAGCGCCTGCAGTGGACCTCTGGCTGCCTGGGAGAAGAGGAAGGTCGGAGGGAAAAGCAGGGCATGGCCAGGTGTGGACCCCGACCCTGGGGGACGCTGGGAAGGAAAGGAATGCTCTTTCCTCCTCCCCGCCCTCCACACACCCCCGGCCTCCCATCTGAGCTGCATACACTGACCTCAACGCGAATGCAACGCACACGGGCCAATCTTTAGGTTCCTCTGTGCTACTCAACGGGGCAGACCTATCAGTCCGTGTCCTGCATAATCACCCAGCACCATCTAAAAGCGTCCAGCATGTGACCAGGCAGCAGGCACTGCCCCCTCTTCAGGGCCACCCGCTGGGGTGGCCTGGGTCCCGGCCTGGACACGGTCCTTCCCGTGTGGCCTTAGGAGCTCCCCCTTTTCTCTCACCCCTGCCAAGGGGAGGGACCTACTCCTGGTCCCTCGGTCCCAACACGGTGGCCTGTGTCCACCATGACAGCTCTTCGCCAGGCACGGCCCTGCCTGTGGACATACGACAGATGTCCACACCCACGCCCACGCCCACGGCTGCACCACAAAAACGCCACCACGGAAACGTCCTTGCCAAGACCCTACCACCAGGAGAGGCCGCTTTTATCTCCTCGCTCATGCCTCTCACGTGCTGAGCGGCCATGAGTGATGCTTATGACAACAGCATAAAAACAATTTTTTTAAGGAATCCCATCATGAACGTATCTTGGTCATCGCTGGTCCAATCCTAAAACTCCCGTGGAAAAAGAAGTGGGACTTTGACTCTACACACCCAATTTTGCGACCTTCTAGATCCAACGTAGTGGAAAGGGTTTTTAATAAGAGGTAAAGTCACAGCGTGGGCTGAACCTAGAGGGGAGACGCCACCAACGGAACTCCGGAGTCTGGAAAGCAGACGCGCGGCGGCCAAATCTCAGGCAGCCCATGCAAACTGACTTATACCCGAGTCCGGGAAAGACACCTGATGTGACAGCACCGGTACCTCGGGGACCGGGGGTGAAGAGGGTGTGTGTGTGTGTGCGCATGTGTGTGTGTGTGCGTGTGCATGTGTGTGTGTGTGTGTGTGCATGTGTGAAAATAAAGAAGATGGAATAAAAGAAGTAGAACCCCTAGACCCACCTCCCCCAGACCTCCGAAGGGTTATTCCCCGTAGAGGACAAAACAGAGGGTCTTGGCACAAAATGTCGACCAGCCGGGTGAGAGTAAAGGCAACGGACCCAAACCAAGGAGAGGAAGGCTATAAATGGGATGCTGTGTCCTGCCGGCTGCTCCCCCACGGGGCTCCTAGAACCCTGGCAGCAAAACCCTTCCTTCTTTTCAGCCCCAGCGGAAAGGCACCGTGGACCCTCCCAACGAACCTCTTTTCAACCCGACAGGTGTTGCTCACTGTCCGTGCGTGGCTACCTGGACACAGGGCCTTGGATGGGTTTGGATAGGACAGATGTCTGTCCTGGGTGATGTGCTCCAAATGGGGAAGCAAACCAAGCAAGAGGAAGACACGGGATCCAGAAAACGGGAACTCCAGCCAGAGGAGGGCAAAGGGAATGGTCAGGATGACCACAAAAGGAAGTCACCAAACAGCAGCGACAACGTGCAGAGAGCAAGAGAATGGGTAACCAACGAATGGAACTGAAATATATAGTACTTGACATGTACTGAAATATATAGTACTTGACACGTGTGTGTGTTATACAAACACACACACACATGTCCAGTACGTGTGTGTATTATACAAATACAAATATAGCACGTGTGTGTGTATGTATGTAGGTGATACTACATAGTATATTAATTTTCTATTTGCTGCTGTTACCAATTAGCACAAAATTAATGGCTTAAAACAACACAAATTTGTTATCTTGCACTTCTGGAAGCCACAAGTCCAAAATGTTTCTCATCACTGGAGACTCGGGGAAATCCACTTTCTTGATTCTTTCAGCTTCCGTTGGCTACTCACACTCCTTGGCTCATGGCCACTTCCCACCCTCACAGCCAGGATGGCCATCTTCCTTCTCTGCACTGCTGACCCTGCTTCCCTTCCATCTCTTTCGCTGCCTCTCCTGCCCCTGTCTTCCACGTCTAAGGGTCCCTGTGACTGCATTGAGTCCACCCAGATACTCCAGGATAATCTCCCATCTCAAGATCTTTAATTTAATCACACCTGCAAATATAAGGGAACACATCCACAGGTTCAGGGGATTAGGCTGTGGCTGTCTTTGGGGGGGAGGGGCTAGTCTCCTGCATGCTTATCTATATATTAATATACGCATAAAACATATTCAGAAGAACACTGCCAGGTCCCTGTGAATAGTATGCCTAGGAGAACTACGTAGGAGGATGGCTGGAGAGTGGAAAGGATGGCCATGTAAGAGAACTAAATTCTTATTTACTAAATAGGAAATGGGTGAAAAGAATCTAAAATGGAAGAGTCAAAAGATAGACCTATTACTCTGCAATGCAAGCGCAAAACTGCTAGAAGAAATAGTTAAAAGGAGGTGCCTCAGAAGCGGACGAGGGTGGGAGTAGGCTCGAACAATTGCATTTGGTGAAGAGGTGTCAGTACTACCTGACTTCTCAAATTATGCGCATGGACTACTGTGAGGAAATAAAAATGGTTTTTAAAAAGAGAGGATGGGGATGGGAATGAGGGCTCACACCCAAATGCAGTCATTGGGCGCGGCCTCCACCCTCCACGAGAGTGCAGCTCAGGCCCTGCCATCTATGAAACCATCACATCCCACAGAATAACCATCATCAGCGCCTCACACCCACACCGAGTTCCGTCACCAGCTATAAAAGTGGTACCTCCTTCCCCACCCGCCCCGCCTCCCCCCTCACGAAATATTTAATTCTTGCAATACGTCATTTCCCCTCAGTCCAGCCCCTGCACAGCGTGATGTGCCTCCCTCACATCCCTCCCAAACTGCACCTGTGCATGCCGTTGCTGCCTACATCCCTCACCATGACCGACCGTGACTCACTCATTAGCCCACCTCAGACCAAAGGCCCACACAACTCAGCCATCTCCTGGGGCCTCCAGACAGCCCCTGCCATACCAGCTTCCTCGACACTGTCCCTGCATAGTCCCACCTTCCTCACCAACACCGACCCCATCATCACCCCCAAGCGGATCACCCCAAGTCTCAACTCCAAGCACACTCCATCCAGCAACAACTCGATTGTCACCCCACCGTCTCACCTCAACAAGGGCTTGCAGAGAATTATCTTCTTCCAGAAACAAAAACCGTCATTGCCCACAAACTTGAGTCCTTGCTCCATCAAAAGCAGTCCTAATGTTATTACCATAAGAGCCCCTTCCACACCATCTCAAGTCCTCTATCTGAACTGCTGAAAAACGCTGACCATCGCTTAGCAGGCCCCTCTTCTTCCCTTTATCCGAAGTCCACTTTCCTCACAGCGGACTTGGCTTGTTTAAGTCTATCTAGTCACCTTCCCCGCCTTCCCATGGGGGTGTTGGTTTGTTTGTGCTGACCCCGACCCCACTTCGGTCAGAGGGAGCACGCGCCCAGGCAGGGCCAATCAGAGGCCTCCCTCCCGGGGAGACTTTGGCACAATGGAAAGATGCTAATATGGCAGGATGTGAGTCAGGAGCTGCTGGCTTACCTGAGAACAAAGGGATGAAGACAGAGGGGTGGAAAACTCAAGTCACTGTCAGGTGCCTACAGCTAGCTGTACCCGGGAGGCAGGGCATCTGTCAACCTCTCAGGACATGAGTGAATCTGTGTCTTGCGGCTGACAGTCCTGACTCATATGCTAATCTCAACCTCCAAAAATCCTTCCTGGGAGGCCCACTCTGTGGCTTCAAGTCCTGGCTGTTGTGTGATTAGTTGTTATTATCGGTGTGACCGGAGACAAAACTGTGCCTCCGTTTTCTCAGCTGTAAAATGGGGGAAATAAGAGGAGCCACTTCATAGGACTGCCGTGAGAAGGAAAATGAAATGCATGAAAACTGCTCACAAGAGAGCCCGACAAATAGCATACTGCATACATCTGAGCAATCAGTAGTTCCTGACTGACCAGCCCGCAGCATTCCCTTCTTTCTTGAAACCACCGGAGCACCACGCGTGCACGCTGCTCCCCCAGGAGTGTCTATCGCGCTCCCCGGACATGTTGGGCCCCGTGAGGAGCGTCACAATCTCAACATCTCACTCACGCTCATGCCAATCCTCCGAAGTGGGCGCTATTTTTATCCCTGTTTTCCAGATGAGAAACAAATGAGGCACAGAGAGGTTAACGAAGCTGCCTAAGGCCATCCAGTGAGTAAGCGATAGAGCCAGGTACGACACCAGTCTGTCCCTCCCCAGAGCCCAGTTTCCCCTCCATCATGGTCTCCTACAACTAGCATGGGATGGTTGCAGCCATATTAACTTGCATGGATTGGTCAGAAAACAAAATTTTTCAGTTAGTCTCTCCCTTTCCTGGTTAGGTCTGCCATGGAGCAAGAGCAGGGCGGTGATAGGAACACAACCTTATCATCAGTGCCCAGCCCAAGATGGGAATCATCCATTCTTCTATTCATCTGCCCACTTACTGAGCGCCTACCAGGTGCCAGGCCCTGTGCTAAAGGGCATGCTTTGTCCTATTTCATCCTCACAATCCTATGATGAGGCAGGTTCTATTGTTATTTCATGGGAGACAATGAGGCTTGAAGAGACGTATTACCTCTCCAAGGTAGTCCCCGTAGGGAAGTCCCAGGGCAGGTGAAGGCATCCAGGTCTGCCTGATGCTGGAGTCTTTACACATGTGTCAACCCTCATCCATGGGTAAGCATGCTAAGCACAGACCCCAGCCCGCAGATAACAGCCTCCGGGCTGAATTTCCCATTGAGCTTGGCAGGCGTTACCAATGAGACCTGTGGGTGACAGAGGCAGGAGAGTATCTGGTGCCCATGTCACCCAATCATCTGCCAAGGCCTGGTGAGTGGGGGCCAGCAGAAAGCTGAGGGGAGACCTCAGGGCCTCTCAGCCAGAGATGCCTATCCACCACAGCCTCTCGGTCATAAGACGGGGGCTGGATAAGGAGGAGGAAGAAGTCTGAGACACTTTCCGACAGCTCATTCTCTCTCAACACGAGTGAGAGCCTCATCATCATACCATCACTCTGACTCCCAGAAACATCCCTTCTACCCAAACCACCAGCTGCCCATACACCGAAGCCAGCCCAACCATCCTGCCATCCTCTGCCCACTTCAAAGCCCATCTGTCTGGCTCCGGAGTCACAGTAGGATGACGTGTGGTTCTCCCACCCCCCTCGAGGCCAGGGCACTGCCAGCGTGAGTATTTTTGGTCACACCAAACCTTCTGCCGCGATGCTGGCCACACTGGTAGAGACGAGTTGAATCAGACTCTTCCGCTCACACTAAAGGTTACCGTGACGCAGCCCCAAAACAGGAGAGGGGAGAAAGATGTTTAAATCCAAAATAGATGCCGGTGAGGAGTTGACGCTGTTCTCAGGAGCCAGCATGAGTAATACAGCCTTTGTGCAGAGGAGCATGTGCTATTTCTGAGGGTGGCGGGTCAGGAGAAGTCCTGCCATGTGTTCTGTGGCAGTCAGATGGGCTTCCCACGCCCTGGGGATCAGGGGCACAGGGTGGCCAAGCGGGCAGCCATGTGAGAATCAGCCTTGTGGACCCTGGTGGGGCCTGCTGTCTGAGGCAGCCCATGGTCTACCCCTGTGCGTTTCTCTGCGTTTCCAGCGCTCTTTAAAGAAGGATCCATCCCCGCCAGCTGCAGAGCCTCTTTACATACCCTCCCCTTGATCCCTACCCGACCCTATATCTCTGAACCCTCTAGGGGCACTGAATGTTGTAATCCCCAAAGGGATTCACTTGGCTTTTCTGGACTTCTAACGCCACTGAACCACCAGACAAAAACAGGAGTTATGCCACCGGCTGGAGTGATTGATCCTGTTTCTCAAGGAGAGTTGGGTTGCTGTACACACGAGAAGCAGAGAAGATGGTCTGGAACCAGGGGACTCTCTCAGCTCCCTCTTAGAACGTCCATGCCCAAAAGTAACATTGGAAAATGGAAAACTACAGAAGCAAATAAAATAAAATAAAATAAAATAAAATAAAAATAAGGAGGGGGGAGGACAACTGAAGATTCAGATCCTTTGAGAATCAAGGTTTGGTCACTCCACCAGGTGAAAGAAGCTAACCTGCTGAGGTCCTGGCTGAGCACAGAGGAAAACAGAATGGGTAATGGGAGAGGGAAGCCGATACTGAATGTGGCCTTATGAACAAAAACAGAAATGAGAACTGTAGTAGTTTTGCATATTTTCTGTTTACTTGATATACACTGAGTGGCCAGATTATTATGATCTCTGAACGCATAATCATCTGGCCACACAGTGTATATCTTACATAATAAAAGGCTAATATGCAAATTGTCCCCTCGACCAGGAGTTCTACCAGCAGGCAGGCCAGCCAACTGCCCATACCCCTTCCCTCTGGCCAGACCCCATCCATGCAGGAATTCATGCACTGGGCCTCTAACACGCGCGCACTCGCATGCGCGCGCGCACACACACACACACACACACACACTTAGTGGCCAGATTATTATGCATTCAGCAATCATAATAATCTGGCCACTCAGTGTATATGTGTGTGTTTATTTATACATGGTAACTGTTTTCATTTTCCTCCTTTCTATTATTTTATATATGTTGTTGGAAGTTAAGTCTATAATTGGTAGAATATTCAGTGGGGCTGTGGCTGAATCTGAGAAGTTATTCATGTAGACAGAGATTGACATAATGATTGGTGAGAATCCTCATTTAGGGAAAAGGAAGTCAGAGTGTCCTTCAATAAGAATAGCTGTGTCTTGACAGGTAGAAATATAGCTGTTTTGCAGTTACAGGGGTGCTCACATGTGTGTAAAATGGTGCTGTGGAAGCTGTGCGCCAAAGCAGGCTGTACCAGTTATTCATTCACCCTTCGTTGCCTGCTCCGTGAACACAGACAGGCCCTGTGCAGATTTCTCCTCTGCCAGCTGGCACATGAAATGGGCAGCAGAGGGAACTTTATCCAGATCCAGTGTGCTCTCTTGGAGGGCTGCTTCACTGTACACAGCCTCTCCGGGAGCCAGATTCTGCTGCCTCGGTGGCTTCCCCAGCGCCCTGGCCTGTCCTGTCGCAGTTTCTCCAGCACCAGGTTCCCGCACCTGCAACTCCCAGTGCCCAGCTCCTGCAGTGAGGGTGCTTCTCCAGCGCCAGGCTCCCGTGTCACACGGCTTCTCCAGCACCAGGCTTCCGGGTCACACACAGATTCTCCAGGGCCAGGCTCCTGTGTCACACGGCTTCTCCAGCACCAGGTTCCCGTGTCACACGGCTTCTCCAGCGCCAGGCTCCCGTGTCACACACGGCTTCTCCAGTGCCAGGCTTCCGTGTCACACACGGCTTCTCCAGCACCAGGCTTCTGTGTCACATGGCTTCTCCAGCACCAAGCTCCCGTGTCACACGGCTTCTCCAGTGCCAGGCTCCCGTGTCACACACGGCTTCTCCAGCACCAGGCTCCCGTGTCACACGGCTTCTCCAGTGCCAGGCTCCCGTGTCACACACGGCTTCTCCAGCGCCAGGCTCCCGTGTCACACGGCTTCTCCAGTGCCAGGCTCCCGCGTCACACATGGCTTCTCCAGCACCAGGCTTCTGTGTCACATGGCTTCTCCAGCACCAGGCTCCCGTGTCACACGGCTTCTCCAGTGCCAGGCTCCCGTGTCACACACGGCTTCTCCAGTGCCAGGCTCCCGTGTCACACGGCTTCTCCAGTGCCAGGCTCCCGTGTCACACACGGCTTCTCCAGTGCCAGGCTCCCGTGTCACACACGGCTTCTCCAGCACCAGGCTCCCGTGTCACATGGCTTCTCCAGCGCCAGGCTTCCGCGTCACACACGGCTTCTCCAGCACCTGGCTCTTACATGTGACAGCAGAGGCTGGCATGTCTCCCAACCACCTGCCTTGGGTAGTGCAGTAGCAGTGTGCTCCAACGACATACTTCCTCATGAACAACTTTGCTTGGGACCCAAAAGGGTGGATTTCCAGTGCGTTCCAGAGGACAGGTTTCCAGTAAGTTCTGCCAGCATGGCACCACAGTGCCTTCCCTGTCCTGCAGGCAGCCATGGCCACGTCCTCCCATTAAGGTCAGGATCTCAGGCCGGGGGAAGGCCTCTTCCTAGGGCACTCCATGGCAACGCTGGGGGTTGGGGCTGTTCTCATATATGCCGCTCCCATATTCTTTGCCACTCTTTTTACTTACCAGCCGATCGCTCATACACCAACTGCCTGTTACAGTTAAGACCCTGTTTCCCTGAAAACAAGACAGTGTCTTATATTAATTTTTGCTCCCAAAGATGCGCTAGGTCTTATTTTCAGGGGATGTCTTATTTTTCCATGAAGAAGAATATGGTACACATTTATTGTGAAGTGAAAATAAAGGAAATTTATTGTGAATTTCCGGTATGGTAGTATGGTAGTTGTCAACACAAACCAGACAAACTGTGAATCCTACAGTATCAAGAATTTACTCATTTATTCAATGACAATCATGTCATCATCTTCTGGAACATCATCATAACAATCCAATTCCTGAATTTCCTGGTGAATTTCTTGTGACTCCATTTCTTTCAGAATCAGTGGACCAAATCTCTCATGTTTAGCCTGCGGGGGGGGGGTAGGGGGGGCTTATTTTCGGGGGGATGCCTTATATTTCACTCAGAAGGAAACCTGTAAGTAGGTCTTATTTTCAGAGGATGTCTTATTTTCGGGGAAACACGGTAAGCCTTTATATTAAACTTTTCCTGTTCAGATCGCCATGTGGTTTCCGTCTCCTGAATGCACCCGGACGGATACAGTCACCCACGGCTTCAAATGGCCTTTTTTCCATCCACAAGGTCCTTGAGCTCAATTCAGCATCCTTGCCAGATAATCACAGCCTGCTTCAAGCACTCCCTCAGCAATCAAGCATGGAGTGCCACTGTGGAGCCGGGCGCGGGGCGAAGAGACCCCTGCTCCCGGAGTTCACAGCACGCGGAGTCTCTGGGAATCTCTGGATCTCTCCCGCTGGGACTCCGTTTGGCTCCAGGCTGTTGGTTCTCTCCTCCTGTCGGGCTCCTCTGCTCCGTCTGGGCTGGCTTCGCTCTTGCTCCCACGACGGCACAGTGGGTGCCCCTCACAGGTCACACTCTGCCTTCAGCTGTACCCTAAACTCTCCTCTGCTGAGTCATGTGGGCTGACATTCATGCAGTCCTCCCTCTGCCACACCTCCATCTGTATTTCTGGACATCTCCAGCTGGGCGACCTGCAGTCACCGAAAATCCTCTCTCCTAGACCGGATGCCTCAAGTCTCTGCTGGCTTCTCTCTACGTGGAAGTGGTATCACCCTCCCCTCAGCTGCCAAAGCCCCGAACTCTAGAGAGAACTAAGGTCCCACCTACCCCTCCTCCCCTCCTCCATCGGACACCTGATCATCCGGCCTCTGTCCTGCCCCTCCCACAGGCCCTGAGCACTGCAGGTCTAGAGCTGGCAGTTATTCTGCCTCTGGAGACTCCACCTGCACCCAAGCCTTTCAGCAAGCTCCCCTGCACACAGCTTCCTCAGTCAGAACCCAGGATGCCTGGTGAAGTGTTCTCATCGATTGTGGTGGTGGTTACACAACTCCGTGAAGGTGCTACAAACAATCGAACTGCACACTTTACATGAGTGGATTGTATGGTATGTAAATTATATTTCAATAAAACCTTCGTTTTTAAAAGAAGGGGGGGAACTACGACGCCAAAGATGTTCAAACACGGTAAAATCTAAACTCTGGCCTGGCCCCGCACCCCTGTCCCAATGGCCTCAGAGACTGCTCAGACCTTGTCCCCCACCTCTCCCAGATGACCCCGTCCTTCCGGGCCAGTCCCGGTCCCCAGCTCCCATCCCCTCTTTCTACGCTTGTGTCTACACTCACACCATCCTCTCTGCCAGAGGGCTCCACCAGTCCCCTCCGGCCCCTTCCTTTAGCCATCCCCACCCCCTCCATCATTTCTCCTCACAGACCCCCACCCTCCAGGGCTCTTTAATCCACTCAGTCCTGCGGTCATTTAGCTTCTCATTTGTGTGTAGATGTGTCTGTTTCCCCACACAGATGAGATCAGAGTTCACGTCTCACACCTTGCTGCCTCTGAAAGCTCAGTGCTTCTCCCCCGCCTGCCCTGCCCCTATCGCCCCTGTCCTGGGTGACCCTGGAGGCAGAGGGGACTGTGTGAAATCACTCCCAGGCAGCTGCAACATCCCCAGCACAGTGCTGCGGTGCCCAGAGTGACTGCCCGCAGCCCCCGTTCTAGGGGCCGCCTGGTAGAGTTCGCCGAGGCGGCCCTGTGCCAACGGAAAGGCCCTCGGCCAGGCTGTCCACCTGCTGTGGGGTGTGCAGGCCCCCCAGCACCAGATGTCCCAGCAGGAAGGGGGTCATGAGGGTCCTAGGTCAGGTGCCAGGGGACCAGAGGAAGCAAGGGGGCTGGCCTTCCCCCTCAGGCCTTTCGGGGCTGAGTCCCTGACCAGCCTGTGGCCACTCTCTCCCCACACCATCCCCGCATCTGCTCCCCGCACCTGCACCTTCTCACCCTCTTCCCTGACCCAGTGACCACCCGCTGACCCACTCCCAGGCCAGGACGAGGAGGTTCCCCAAAGGGTCTCAGGACCCGGGAGTCGCTGTGGGAGCACAGCCCTGCCCTGCCCACGGAGGCAGGAAAGAGTCTGCTGCCCTCAGAATTACCCCTGGCTGCCTTCCTCCTCACCCTCTGCCCCAACCCAACCAACCAAACCCAACCCAACCAACCCAACCCAACCCAACCAAACCAAACCCAACCCAACCAAACCAAACCCAACCCAACCAACCAACCAAACCCAACCAAACCAAACTAAACCAAACCAAACCAACCCAACCAAACCAAACCCAACCAAACCAAACCAAACCCAACCCAACCAACCAAACCCAACCCAACCAACCAAACCCAACCCAACCCAACCAAACCAAACTAAACCAAACCAAACCCAACCAACCAAACCCAACCCAACCAACCAAACCAACCCAACCAAACCCAACCAACCCAACCAACCAAACCCAACCCAACCAAACCAAACTAAACCAAACCAAACCAAACCCAACCAAACCAAACCAACCCAACCCAACCAAACCCAACCCAACCCAACCCAACCAACCAAACCAAACTAAACCAAACCAAACCAAACCAAACCCAACCCAACCCAACCAACCAAACCCAACCCAACCAAACCAAACCAACCAAACCAACCCAACCAACCAAACCAAACCCAACCCAACCCAACCAAACCCAACCCAACCAACCAAACCCAACCCAACCAAACCAAACCAACCCAACCAAACCAAACCAAACCCAACCAACCAAACCCAACCCAACCAAACCAAACCCAACCCAACCAAACCAAACCCAACCAACCAAACCCAACCAAACCAAACCAACCAAACCCAACCCAACCAACCAAACCCAACCCAACCAACCAAACCAACCCAACCAACCAAACCCAACCCAACCCAACCAACCAAACCAAACTAAACCAAACCAAACCAAACCCAACCCAACCAACCAAACCCAACCCAACCCAACCCAACCAACCAAACCAAACCAACCAAACCCAACCAACCAAACCAAACCAACCCAACCAAACCAAACCAACCAACCCAACCAACCCAACCCAACCCAACCAAACCAAACTAAACCAAACCAAACCAACCAAACCCAACCAACCAAACACAACCCAACCAACCAAACCCAACCCAACCAAACCAACCCAACCAAACCAAACCAACCAAACCAAACCCAACCAACCAAACCCAACCCAACCAAACCAAACCAACCCAACCAAACCCAACCCAACCAACCCAACCCAACCCAACCCAACCCAACCAAACTAAACCAAACCAAACCAAACCCAACCCAACCAACCAAACCCAACCCAACCAACCAAACCAACCCAACCAACCCAACCAACCAAACCCAACCCAACCCAACCCAACCAACCAAACCAAACCAAACCCAACCAACCAAACCAACCCAACCAAACCAACCAAACCAACCCAACCAACCAAACCAAACCAACCAAACCAAACCAAACCCAACCAACCAAACCCAACCAACCAAACCAAACCAAACCAACCCAACCAAACCAAACCAAACCAAACCAACCCAACCAAACCAACCCAACCAAACCAACCAAACCAAACCAAACCAAACCCAACCAACCAAACCAACCCAACCAAACCAACCCAACCAAACCCAACCAACCAAACCAAACCAAACCAAACCCAACCCAACCAAACCAACCCAACCAAACCAAACCCAACCCAACCCAACCCAACCCAACCCAACCAACCAAACCAAACCAAACCGTTGTGGAGGGGTCAGGGGAGGAAGAGCCCCGGGGACTGAGCAGCACATCCCAGAGTCAGAGCCCCTGGCCCCGCAGCCCTGGTGCCGTTCTCCTACCCCTTCAGCCCTAAGGAGGCTCAGCAGGACCCCACCTCAAGCCTTGGCTCCTCCGCTCAGAGTCGCGGGCCTTGCTTTCCCAATCTGTACAATGGGGTGAGACATGGACCTTGCTTTCCCAATCTGTACAATGGGGTAAGCACCCAACTCAGACAGAAGTCTGAGTTGGGTGCTTAGCACAATGCCTGGCACATCTAAACATCAGGTTTTTGGTTTGTTTTTTTAAAAAAATATTATGTGATTAATCAGGGCAGAAGGCCAGTCAAGTGTCCTCAGGGAACCTAGACTCCGGCTCAGACCACACCCAGGAGTGGCTATCGCTCGCTCCTGGGAACAGCTGCTGTGGCCTGAGCCAGAGTCCCCTCTCTTAGCGAATGCCCAGAGCCTACTCCTCTGACGCCCCAGCCCGAGGCCCCTCGCCACCAGAATGGGCAACCTCTTCAGCTGAGCCCTTAACCTGCCATCATGGCCGCTAGGGGCTCTCAGAGCCACAGACACACACACACACACACACACTCCTCCCCTCTGCTCCTGCTCAGGCGCGGGCTCCAGGGGAGGATCCCAGGCAGGGCCTTCGGCACATGCGCCACACATCCCACCTATGGCACGGGCCAGAGAGGCATTTGGAAGCCAGCTTGGGAACCTCATAACCATTCATAACATTGTTCTGCGGGAAAACACAAAACATCCCCCTGTAAACAAAACATTTGCAGTAGAATTCCTCCAAGACGAGGCATCGCCCGTGCTAGGAAACTACCGGAGCAGGAAGAGGAGAACCGCATAAACTTCGTTTGCCTTTGCAAAATTAATACCCATTACAAAAAACATTTATGTGAACCGCTTACCATTTACACTTAATTACCATGCAACACAATTATGTATACCATCACGGTACGCCAGATTAATTAAGCTGTGCATTTTGTTTGATGATACCCCCCACGCCCTCGGCCCATATACGCCCAACTTCCAGAGGGCTGGCCCTGTGATGGGTATGTGGGCGGGTCTGTGCAAACCAGAGAAATGGTTTCCACACTCACATCGACAGTGGTCCCCACCGCCCCGCCCCCACCCGCCCAGAGGCGGCCTGACGCGGGCCCAGGCCTTCTCGCCAGCATCACCACCACAAGCGCCCTGGAGGGAAGCCAGCTTCCCCCAGGCCTCCTCTGGAAGGCAGAGACACTTCAAAGGTCTCCCCAGGGGTGTGGCTCCAATAGCCACCACATGTGCCCACTCACAGAGGAAGCTGGCTTCACTGTTCAGACCAAGGTAGACCCCAAGCCCATTTCTGAGACCCCTCAGGGGCCCTGCACCCCGTTCTCCAGCACGCTGAGCCAGCTATGGGGCAAGGTACCCGCTGTGGTCCACCCAGGTCTACAGGGTTCAGAGCCTCTGCTCTCCACACAGCCATAGATGGGCAGCTCTGCAAACACCACCCCCTTTGTTAAAAAAAAAGGAAATGATCCCCCCTAATTCCCATTTAGCTTAGCAGATGCTATTCAAATACACGGGGGTTATCCAGGTTCGGGGAACAAGAGTCAATGCCAACATGACAAATGGACCTTCCCAGGAAGGAGGCACTCACTGACTGAGGGCCAGGCAGGCCAGGCCTCCCGGGAGGCAAAGCAGGCAGCAGCTCAGGGAGAGAAAGAAGGGGTGTGTGGGTGTGCGCCTCCTCAGTGCCAGACGGGGAGCATGCATGGCTGAACTGTAATCCGCAAACACCTGCGAGGCCAACTGCACGAGGATTCTTTTAAACGAGTGACATAAAGTATCCAGGTTTAGCACAAGAGGCAGTGTTTGAAACAAGCACACAAGCAAAAACACCAGCCTGGGAGGTTGCCTCCACTTTGCAGATGGCAAAACTGAGGCTGAGAGAGGCTAAGCGATCTGCCCCAGGATACGGCTGGGAGGGGCCAGGGCTGAGGGGCCATGCTGTCTCTGGTTCCAGTGATGCTGACCTGGCTCAAGCCATTTTTCTAGAAATTCTTTCAAAACTGCCTTTCCTGCGACACTCAAGAGACTCATTTCTATTTTAGGGAAACGGTCTTGTTTATTCCTTTTCTGTTTGCTTACCCAACCTGCTGCCCTCAGCATCATCCCCACCTATCTCAGCGGACCTGCCTATCCACGGAAGGTGGACGTCCGTGGTCATTCCCATACCATTCTCAGAGGGTGACAGGACGTGCCCCAGGTCATGCAGGTGGGGGTCCAGGCCTTGCTCCTCATTGTGGGGAGCCCCTGGAGAGGCCCCAGCTCAGGGCCCCAAATGATCAGCCCCTCTCCTGCACGTGGAACAAACGCCTGCTTAAGTCACCTCCCTGCTCAGAAACCTCCACGGGCGGCTTCCAGTTAGGGAACAAAATGTGCCTGTCTTTCTCAGCCATCACGCTGGATCCTGCCCCTCCCTGGCCTCCACCTCCAGGCCTGGGGACAGGCTCTCTCCTCCTGCCAGCCTGGCCAAACCCAGGCTCCATGGGCAGCCTGACTTCACCCTACGCCTTCTCCCACAGTGAAGCATGCCCAGGTTCTCGAGACTTCCCCCATCTCGTACCCTCACCGAGGATGGCATCTCCACCCAAAAGCTGGTGAGCTGCAAACCAGGCCCCATGGGCAGACCCTCACTGCCTCCAAGTCCACACTCCACTCCCCCCGACTCACTGTACCCCCACTCCGCCCCCCGGGTGCTCCTACAGCTCTGCTTCCTATACGCCTCACAGCGCACCCCTCCTCCATCCCACACTGTCGCTCCCTGGACTTCCTGCTCCGGCCTTCTGCCTGCGTTCCAGGCCCCACCTTTACCTGCCCCATTCCTCTTCCTTGATGCCCCAGGATGACCTCTCTAAGTTATAAATAGGAGCATGTTTCTCCAAGCCCGACACCTCTCAGTGGGTAACATCCCAGCCTCCCATAGTCCAGCCCGGGCCCAGCCCCCCAGCCTCACATCCCATCATTCCTCAGATGCCGTCACTCCAGCCGCATCAGGCCAGAAAATGCCCTTGGCCACCTGGCTGACTGCTCCCCACCCTTCAAGACTCCACTGAAGCGTCCCCTCCTTTAGAAAGCCTCTCCGGATCTCCCTTGGCCCTGAATGAGATGGCCCTTCTTAGAGTCCCCCCCCACCCCTCATCCCTCTCCTCCCACGTTCTGCCAGATCTCTCCACCCACCAATGATGTAATGGCTGCCCTCTCCAGACTCTCGCCTCTGCTGCGGGCTCCTTGAGGATCAGCTAGTCCCTTTCACCTTGGTAGCCAGTGCCTGGCACATAGTAGGTCTTTAGTTAAAAAGATGAACTTTAGCCGAAACCGGTATGGCTCAGTGGATAGAGCGTCGGTCTGCGGACTGAAGGGTCCCAGGTTCGATTCTGGTCAAGGGCATGTACATTGGTTGTGGGCACATCCCCGATTGGGGATGTGCAGGAGGCAGCTGGTCAATGTCTCTCACTCATCGATGTTTCTAGCTCTCTATCCCTCTCCCTTCCTCTCTGTAAAAAAAAAAAAAAAAAAAAAAAAAAAAAAATTAAATTAAATATATTAAAAAAAAAAAGAAAAGATGAAATTTATTTGTGTGTTTGAAGCAAGGGACCTCGCAAGAGAAAACCTGAGGGCTGCCAGGCCTGCCACCTCACTAGCGGAGTCCAGGCTGCGTGGAGGGTGTTGACAGGAGAAAATGTAGAGGAACTGCCCAGCCCCACTGGGCTTCCCATTGGAGCTTCCAGTCCCAGGCAGGCCCTCACGCCACCTGCGAGGATGGCAGCAAGCACCACATTGCCGCTGGAAATAAAGCCATCGGGAACCGGTGCAGTGCTGCCAGCTGCCAGCTGTGGTCTGGACCCTCCCAGGCCTCTAGGCCAGGGGGCAGAGCCCGCCCTGCCAGCAGGCCCAGACCCAGAGGAGAAGCCACTGCTGGCTCCGGGCCCAAAGAGACCAGAGGGCAGGGAGGGAGAGGGCTTGGGGCTTGAGGGACCTGCTGGGTCCCCAGTGAGAGGCTGAGGAAGCACATCAGGATCGAAGGCCGGAGATCAGATGGCCAGGGCTGGGGACTGTGATCAGCCAGCCAAACCCTGGCTCCACGGAGGCGGGAATGGCGGCTCAGGGCTCCTAACGAGTGAGGAGAAGGACAGGCGACATTTGTAGGCTCCTACAGTGCACAGGGGCCGTCATGGGGCCATCACACATGGTCCCTGAAGTCACGAGACTGAACAAAAACTGTGCACCTATGGATGAGGACAATGGGGGTGGGGAAAGGGCAGAGGGTGGGGTGGGAACCTGGTGGAGGGGAGCAATGGAAGGGGGGGGGGGAGAGGAACATTTGTAATAATCTGAACAATAAAGATTTATTTTTAAAAAATAAAATAAAGTCACCTGCCTGCAGTCCTGTCATGTCCCCATTGAAAGAAAAGGAACTCAAACTGCCCGAACACCTACTATGTGCCAGGCAAAGCGCTGGATGTTTTCCTAACATATTTCATGTGACCCAGGTAAGATGGGGATGCTCTTCTCATCCTTGATGGGAAACCTGCAGCTCAACGATGTTTGTCTCCAAGTGATTAGAGGTGCGGAGGTCCACAGAGAGGCCAGCTCTGTGCTTGCTTCCATGCTCCTGTCCCTTTATTGACTTTCCTACCTTATGCCAGGGCAGGGCCAAATAATGATACATACCCTTCCTCATGTCATATTCGACAGGGGCAGCCTCAGAGGGGGAAGCAAGCTCCCAGAGAGTACTCTCGGGTGGGGACTGGGCTGGGGGAGGGGATTGTGGACGGGGAGGTGGATCAACAGGCAGAGGAATTACTCTCTGTCCCTCCTCACCTCTCCACCCTGCCACCTGGGTCTCTACCACCTGCTCGTGGCTCCAGATCACCGAGCCGGTACAGCTTGAGCCCACATGCCCGATGGGTTCCCCGGCCTTCCTTCCACTCCCGGGCGGAGCCTCCTGAGACCCCATTTGGTCCCCCATCCGTCAGCCTATGCTCCGCACCTGGCCCGGGCCCTGGTCACACCTTCAGTCCCCAGGGAGCCACAGATTGAAGCCTTTGGGGAAGATCCTCCATGATGTGTTTCCCACCCTGGATCAGAACTGGGAGTTTCAAGTCACCGTCCTATAAAACTAGCTTGGTCCTCGGCCCTGGTATGTACCACTCCCGCCCGGTCCCTCCCAGCCCCGGCCTCCGCCTGGAGGCCTCAGTGTCTGCAGTGCTTCTCCCTGCAGCCTTCCCAGAGAGGACAGGCGCCTGAGGAACCCTGCCCTTGGCTGTCAGTCTCCAAGCCAGGTTTTTATCCGTCATAGAATCCGTCTTTCCAGCCCTAGGGTGCCTCACATTCCTTTCACGTTCTTATCCAGAAGCTTTTATTTTTTATTTTATTTTATTTAAAAAAAAAATATATATATTTTATTGATTTTTTTACAGAGAGGAAGGGAGAGAGATAGAGAGCTAGAAACGTCGATGAGAGAGAAACACCGACCAGCTGCCTCTTGCACACCCCCCATCGGGGATGTGCCCGCAACCAAGGTATATGCCCCTGGCCGGAATCGAACCTGGGATCTTTCAGTCCGCAGACCGACGCTCTACCACTGAGCCAAACCGGTTTTGGCCTTATCCAGAAGCTTTTTTTTTTTTTTTTTTTTTTTTTTAAGTGACTTTATTTTTGTTATTGTCATTAACAGAGTAACACGTGTGCATGTACAGTTTTTCAAAGGTTACAAAGCATATGAAGTACACAAAGTGAAAAGGCAAAGTCTTTGCTGACAGGTTCGCTGTGTCCCCCTCGACGTGACTGTTTCTATGTACGGACAGCCTACAAATGTATAGATTTGTATATACGTAAAGATCTACGAAAACAAGATTCTACGCTGCATATAGTTTTTTGGGGTAATCCAACCCCATATCGTGGTCATCTTCACGTCAGAACAGACAGGCTTACTCCCCCATTCCAAAGGCTTTGGGGAATCTAAACAGATCCCCCTTTGTCCATAAACGTATTTCCCCTTCCAGAGTCTGTCATTCTAATCACACAGGCCTGTCCTTCAAGAGGCCCCTTCCCAACAGGCTCTGCTGGCCGGGCCGCTGGAGGTCCCCTCCCCCCGCACAGGCCGAGCGTCCTCACCTGCTCCTCCCTGGGTCCTCGGGGAGCCTCTGTGGGGAAGCTTATTGCCAGGTCCCCCAGCGAGGGCGTTCCTACGCCTGGGCCCACATGCAACCCACGGTTCAGTAACCCCCAGAGCTGACCTACCACCCCGTAATATCCCTCCTAAGCATCTGTTAACCTTCTCAAGTGAGGACCACGGGAACCCTGGGATCTAGCTGATCCATTCGGTCTAGAATATCTTCGGCACCGACCTCCCCCGACCCGCGTACCCAGTAACACCACGGTAAGAGCACAGGAGTCAGGACGCCCGAGTTCCAGCTCTCTGGTTACTGGTTGTTTGAGATTGGTCCTCTATCCCCTCCGAGCACCCAGACAGGACAGCTAACAGCCGGCTCAGAATTAAAAATGACCTTGACATTTGAAGCAGAGAGGGAAGATCGATAGGGATGACAATGAGCAGGGCCATGACCGCAAGGAGAAAATAGGAAGCTGGTAATAGATGCAAATAGGCTGGGAGGCAGGAGGGGTCAGAGGGGCCCGCAGCAGGGTGGGGGTGGGCGATGCTCGTTTACAGTTTAAAAAAAAATTCCACTCCCCGCTGGGATTTGGCTAGGAAAGCCCCAGGCCTCCGCACCTCCTCCCCCTGCCGCTGGCTCGCTGGCTCGCTGTCCTCCAGACAGGCCTGCGATGTGACCAGCAAGGGAGATGTGGCCTGTCGGGCCCTGACCACGGGCTGTCCTTGCTCTGGGCTGCCAGGCACCTGAGCCACACCTGGGGCACAGCTGCCAGGAGAGGGCACATCCCCTTGGAGCTGGGGGCTCCGTTCTGGGGCGTGTGAAGGAGGGAGGGGACAGGGGAGGGCAGGGCGGAGTCAGACTCTGCATCCCCATTCACAGCCCCTTGCAGGAATATTCTGGAAGCTGGGGCACCTCAACCTGGGGGGGGGGGTGTGTGTGTGTAAGTGGGCCATGGACACCATGATGCAATCCCTGGCACGCAGACCTTACCCTGGCTGGTGTTCCCCTTAATCACAACCCCCGGGGGTTGGTGTAATTTAAACCCGGCTCTGTTTCTCTCCAACTCTGAGCTCTCACGCTCCAGTCTACAGACTATAAAGAAAGCATCAAGATTCTAGACCAACAGCTCGTGGCCCCTTCCCCTTTCTCCCTATCCTTCCTCTGTCTTGTCCTTCCCTCCTCCCCCCCAAAGCCACCACAAGCAGATCCGTTCAGGGTGATTCTTCACAGGCTACAAAGGCGTCACAGAGCACAGGGCCCGCTCGCCCCAAATCAATACAGGGCCTCAGCCTGGCTCCCAGCACGCCCGAGGCTCTGTCTCCCCAGCGGCTCCCCCACACTCCAGCCACCCCATCCATCCCCAGCTACCTAGCTTCACCCTCTCGGCCTGGAAGCCCTACCTCTGTGCGTTGAAGCCTATCTCACATGCCACCTCCAAGGAGTCCTCTCAGATCCGCTCGGCTGGCTGTGACCTGTCCTTTATTTCTCTCTGTCCCGTGACCTTGCTCGGTGGTCATTAGCTGGGCACATCTGAGACTCACTCTGTGTCCCCTCAAAGCCTCGCCCACAGCTTCGCCCACGGGAAATGCGTAGTAAGTCTCTGGAAACATTTGTTTCCAGAGTCAAGAGCTGAACCGGCGGTGTGAGGGACTGAAGGTGAACACAAAGACAACCTGTTGACAATGCGACTCGTTAAACTCGGGAGCAGATTGCTAAGTGGCTCCGAGGACTTTTCAATCAGAAGCAGCGTTTTTTTTGTCGCCCGTCCAAGGTTTTGCAAAAGAGGCAGGAAGGCGGACAAGACTTCTCGGGGCACTTCCTGCCGGGCCAGTCCGCGTACGCTGCCCACACAACGAAAATAATCACGGCCAGCTCACACCGCGCACGCCCACTCCGCACAGTACCCGCTCGGCCCTCTCCACCTCGGAGGACGGCCGGGTCTTATTTCCCGGGGACAGGTGAGGGAGCGGAGGGGAGGTCCGCGGTCCCCGACCCCGCAGCCGGGAAGTGTCAGAACGCAGCTTCCTCCGACTCCCTGGCCCCTCCCTTCGGGGGCCTTGAAACAGGCTTATGTCTACCCAAGTAGGATCTGTGCGCACCTGGCTGCACACAGCGCACACAACACGCACGGGGGGCCCCCTGTCCGGCCCACACACACATCCCCCACCCCGCAAGGACCTCAGGTTTTGTAGTTTTAGGGAATACGTCAGTTAAAGGCAGAAATGGCGGAAAAGGAGCCCCCAGGTTCTGAGGGGAGAGGAATCTGGCACCTTCCTGGTGGTTTGCTACTGACGCCCTGCAGAACAGCAACGCGACTCACACAGGCCCAGAGCCTCCCGCCTGGTCTCAAAGGGCAAGCAGGCTCCAGACAGGCCCCGCTGCCTGTCACACACCAGAAGGGAAGTAGGGAGAATAGATTCTGCAGCCAGGCCTTGGCCCTAACTATTGCCTGTTCCCAAGCGAGAGGCTGGCGATGCCCTCCCCATCATCACTGGGGCTCGGGGCAGGAGAGGGCACATGGGCACCAGGTCGGGGACCCCACGCCCACACAGGGAGAAGGGAGCAGGAAATGCGGAGGGAAAGAAGCATGTGACAGGCTCACAATGGCCTTCTGGCCTCAGGCTCAGGGCTGCACTTGGAAGAAAGGCGGCCTAATCTCACGTGCAAACAGCCCCCCACCCAGCTCCAAGGACTCTCAGGGCTCAAAGTTCTCTTCCAACCCTAAATGCCAAGGCTTCGATTCTGATGGGAAGATTTCAGGCCCAAGGATGGGGAGAGGGTGATTTATTTTTCACCCCATTAGAGAACCAGCAAAACTGCTCTCAGGGTCGCCTTTTTATTTGGTCTCCCCCCCCCCCAATTAACCCCCCCAAAAGGAGCCTTGCATATACTTGAGCCTAAGGAACTAGCCTAAGTAGGCGGTGGCCATTTGGGGAAGGCAGAGCCACAGCAAGCAGAAGAGAGCGCGGCCCCAAACCCTCTGCCACTGAGGACAGGACAGGGACTAACAACAGGTGTGCAGCGAGCTTCCCGCCGCTCGGCAGACACCCACGGAGGCTCCAGTGGGGCAATGGAGAGGCAGCTGAGGCACGGGCCCTGTCCCACGGACACCACAAACTGGTAAGAGAGAAGACGGGCATAGCGGCAGCCCAGGAGAGCGGCGCAGGGCACCGGCCCAGCTCCCCCTTCTTCCTGGCCAGGTCACCCTGGGCGAGTGTTTTCCCGCTTGTCCTGTCTTCCTGCCAGGCATTTACAGAAGACCAGCGGCACCCATGTGTGTGTGACTGTGAGAGCAAAACATTCCTAAGAGACACAAGTGCTTGCTCTAAATTGGACCTGGGAAGACAGCTCAGAAATTATGCACACACACAGAGTTACACATCACCCACGGAAGGACACACACGTCTGCAATCTTAACTGGAAGCTGCACGTCTACGCCGCGAGGTTGCCATGCTTGTGGAGTCAGATGTGACAAGCCTGTATCCTGCTGGGTGCTCGCCCCTCTGCTTTCAGAGGTCCATCCCCCAAGGGAGGGGGGCTGTCCTCTCACAGACCTCTTCCTGGGGAGCCTTCTGGGTTTTTTTTTTTAAATAATATATTTTATTGATTTTTTTTACAGAGAGGAAGAGAGAGGGATAGAGAGTTAGAAACATCGATGAGAGAGAATCATCGATCAGCTGCCTCTTGCACACCCCCAACTGGGGATGTGCCCGCAACCAAGGTACATGCCCTTGACCGGAATTGAACCTGGGACCTTTCAGTCCACAGGCCGACGCTCTATCTACTGAGCCAAACCGGTTTCGGCTGGGGAGCCTTTCTTGATTACCATTGTGTAGTGGGGGGAAAAAAAGGGGGGGCGGGGAGACCACCCTTCCCCCTTCCCTGGGTCTGAAATTCCACCATGAGAATCAGAGCTATAGAATTTAAAAGCTGGAATGGACCTTTACGCTCCAGTCCAACCTCCACCCGGCAGAGGAATCCCGTCCATAGACGCCCTGACGGATGGCCAGCCGTCCTCCCCTATGCTTCCCCGGTGCCTGGGGAGTGGTCCTGGCCCCGGGGACTTACTGCTGGAGTCCAGAAGAAATTCACCTTTCCTAAGGCTGGCCTCCCCTGGCAGGCCCAGGTGCCGGGGAAGGAGAGCGAGGAGAGCCAAGAGAGCTCCGTCGGCCTGAGCCTGGAGCTCTGCCTCTGATACCGTAGCTGAAGGCAAGCACCCAGGAGCCGGACAAGAGGCCAGCGAGGGAGCCAGGGCCCAAAGAAGTGGGGGCCCCGAAGGGAGGCAGGCAGGCAGGTTTGCCTGGGGCCCCTGCTGGGTGCAGCACACACACACACACACACACACACACACACGGGCACACAGGCTCACACTGCCACAGAGCGGCCTGTCAAACAGCCCAACCAGGCTCTCAGCGTGACCCGGGGGCCGAGGGGGACCACCTTGCCGCAGAGACCAAAGCTTCCAAGCTCAGGCAGCTGCTGCAGACCTCCAGGAGATGGCCCCGCCGCCAACGCCAACGGAGGGGGGCAGCCCAACGAGGGCCCGCCTGACAGCTGGGCTCCCCCAAATCCCACAGGCCAGCCCTCACACTTCAGCTGAGCTTAAGGAGAAAGCTTCCCTGGCTGCAGGGAAGGCTGCAGCTGTCACATCTGCCAGGGCGGGAGGGAGGGAGGAGGCACCGCTGCGGCGCTCGCAGCACCTGATCCCAGGATCCCTTCGCAGCCGCCAGCCCAGGAGGCCGGTTCAGCCGCTGGCAGCCCGGGGTGAAACCTGAAGACCGAACAGTCCCCCAGGGATGCTGATGGCAGCCTCTGGGCGAGGCGGCCGGGGGCAAGCTGGGTCACAGGGCAGAGGGCGCTTCTCCGGCGGGCGGCGGGCCGGGCCCAGTGGTGCAGTTCTGGGCCAGGGCCTCGCTCCGGCCTGCGCGGCCCGAGCTGCCCAGCGGGTTCCAGGGCGCCATCTTAGGTCAAGGTGCAGTCACGGGGGGCTCCCCTGGGGAGGGAGGGGGGCTGGGAAGGGAGCCCCTGAGAACCGATGGGCCCCACTCCCCACCTAAGGCGCCAACACCTTCTCCGCAGGCTTTGCAGAGGAGAGGCGGCGGGAGGACGGACGGAGGGGATGAAGCGAGGAGCTGGGGGAACGGAGGTGGGGTGGGAAGGGAGTGGGTTCCCCAAGAAGGGAGGGAGGGAGGCTCCAGGAAAGCCGAACGAAGTTTGGCAGCCGGAGGACGGCGGGCCCCAGCGAAGAGGGGCTGGGGGAGGCGGGGGGGGGGGCAGGGGGCGGGCCCTGGACCCACGCCAGGTCGGTCCGCGCCGCCGAGGAGGAGGAGGAGGAGGAGGATGAGGAGGAGGAGGAGGAGGAGGGTGGGCAGGGCGGCCTGGGGGAGGGGAGGGGAGCGGGGTGAGGGCGGGACACGGACCAGGGCCGCCTGGGCTCCGGGGCTCCGGACTCCCCGGGGCGTGTGGGGGGCTGGGGGGGACTCGGGCCGGAGACCCCGATCTGCAGCGGCGGCGGCGGCGAGGCCTCGTCCTTCACGGTGCAGATGCGAAGCTTTCAAGGACACGTCTGCACGGCCCGGCGGCGGGGGTGCGTGTGCATGAGTGTGTCCGCGTGCGTGTGTCCGTGCGTGCGGAGCGGGTGCTCCTGCTGCCGGGGGCGACCCCGGGCGCCTCCCCCCGCGCGGCTCCGGTCCACCCCGGAGCCTCCACCGCCCGCTTTCCGCCCCCCCCATCCCGGCCCCCGCCCCCCCAGGCCCGGGATCTGCGCCCGCCCCCGCCCCGCCCCCACACTGCGGCGCCGCCGCCGCTGCCACCGCCGCCGCCCCGGCTCCCACGGCCCCGGCGGGGGCAGGGAGGAGCCAGGCACGGCGTGCCCCCCTCCCGCGCCCTGGCCAGCCTTCCACAGGGAGGTGTGCCCCCCTCCCCAAGTGGCACACGCTCCCCACCCCCGATGCCCCTCCCAGCTCCGCTGGCAACCCGCACCCCCAGCCACAGGTGGCCGGAGGAGGATCGCTGCGCAGCGTTCCGCGGCTCGGCCCCCCTGATTACCCCTCCAACCGCCCCCATCCTCCCGGGGGGCCTCCCGGGTCCCCACCCCGCCGGGCCGAGGAGGGCCGCGAACCGGGGGGGAGGGGCGGGGGGCCGGGTCGTGCCAGGCTGCCATTTTCTGCCGCCGCGGCGGAGCCTGCGCGGGGCCGGCCCCCGCCCCCTTCCTCCGCTCCCTGCGGGCGGGCCGCGGCGGGAGCCGATCGTCATTCCGGGTCCCGGGGTCCGCGCCCTCCGGCGCCCCGGCCGCAGGCCCCAGGCGGGGCTCCGGGGCTGGGGCCGGGCCGGAAGGCGGGGGTGGCCGGTCCCGAGACCCTGCGGCAGCGCAGAGCCGGGCGCCGCGGCGGAGGCCGGCCGTGGGGGAGCCCCCCTCCACCCCCCCGCGGGCGGCATTGTATGGACTTGAACTTGAGCCCGGAGCGCAGCGGGGGCGGGGAGGGGGCTCCGCGCCGGGAGCAGGCGGGACGGGAGGGGGCGCCTGCCGAGCCCGCGGTGACATAAACAAACCCTCCGACGCCCCGCACCGCCCCGAGCCCGCCCGGCCCGCCGCCTCCGCCCGCAGCCCGAGCCCCGCGGAGCGCCCGGCGCCCGCCGAGTTGCCGGGGTCCGTCCGGGAGCGCGCCCCGAGCGGGCAGTGCCCGCCGCCGCCGTGCCCGCAGCCCGGCCTGCCCTCCTCCCCGCCCGCCTCCGGGCCGGCCGGCCGCCGGGACCGCCGGCAGCGGCGCCCATTACCGTGTGGCCGGAGGGGTCAGGCCGGCCCGGCTGCGCGCCCTGGAGCCGCGGCGCCGCGTCCCGGTTCGTCCTCTGGTCCTGACGCCGCCGCCGCCGCCGCCCGCGCGCCCTTCCTCCCTCCCGGCCCGCCCGCCCGCCCGCCCGCCTGCCTCCTCGCCCCCTCCCTCCGCTCGCTGTCGCGTTCCTTCTCTCCGCCTCCTCCGCCGGGTCCCCCCCACCCCGCCTCCCACCACTTCTCTCCGCCTTCCTCCTTCCCTGCCTCCGGCCGCCCGCGGGCCCAGGCCTCCGCCCGCCGCTCGCCCCCCGCGGCCGCGCTGGCCCGGGCCCCGGCGCTGCGGAGCCGGCCCGGGAGGCAGCGCCGGCTGGGGGGCCCGGGGCGCCGCGGCGGGAGCCGCCCGGGCGCGCGGCCGGTCCTAGCGCCCGCGGTCCGACTTCCTGGCCTCTGCGGCGCCCCGCGGGGGGTCCCCCGCACGCTGCTAGGCAAGAGGGCCGGACCCTCCGCGCCCCGACCCTGCTTGGCCTGAGCACCGCGCCTCGGTCGGGCCCCGCGGGGCCCCGCACTGCAGCCGCCACCCACCCACCCACCACCCACCGACCCACCCCCGCGGGGCGCTCCGCTACCTGGCGCAGCCTCAGCGCTGGGTCCCCGCATCCAGCACTGGCCGCAGGGACAGCGGCCCCTCCTCTCCCTGGCCGTGTCAAGTGCCTGCCTCCCTCCCCGCAGTCCGCGGAGCCCCCGGCAGCCTTCGCCCTGCAGTTCTCCCGGCCTCCGCCAGAGCCCACTGCTCTCCGCCCGCCTCAGCACTGGGGCCGGGGACAGCAGCGCCAGCCCCGCGGCGCCGCCGCAACTCCCACCCCGCCCGCCCGCCACCCCGCCCGCCAGGTGCCGCGGGCCAGGGGGGGCCACGCACTCCACGGGGCCAAGGTCGGGGCGCCAGGGCTCTCTACAGGATGAGCCCTCCTGAGCGCAGTGAGCTCCCTGTACCTTGAGGTGTCCAAGGGGTGCCCTCGGTTGGGCAGTGGAAGGCTGGAAGATTTCACGGGAGTTGGGAGGTTGAACGAAATGACACTGACGATCCCTTCCGGGTCTCATCAGATTCTGTGCGCACCTACACTCAACCTCACCCTTTCCCCCTGGCGTGGGGGTTGTTTCTATTTCCCATAGAGTTTCTCAGGACGCCGTGTTTCTGATTTGGGGCATCTCTGTCTACTTCCAACAGCACAGTCACCTTCTGTTCATCCCTCTCTCTCAACTGCCACTTTGGGGGCTTGGGCCCTGGCCCCCCACCCCCTATCCCCCACCCGTCACCCCTGGTCTGGCTTCTGCTTTCATCGCCACCAGCCATCCCCCACTGGGCACACCCATTCCACCCAGCACTTCAGCTACATGGAAGGGCCCTGAGCTTCCTGACCCAGGGCATGGCGAGCTCCCTTCCCCAGGCACCCACCGCCCCACTTGTGGGCAGGGGCGACTGCAGAGAGCACCTAGGACATTGCTGCTGAGAACAGTGCTGTTTTCCCTCCCCGCCCCTACCCCCACCAGCTCCACCCCTGCGAGGGCCACAGGAACAGAGTTACCAAACTCTTTGGGACATGAAGCTGACCTTTCATCCAAGAGGCTGTCCTTCCGGAAGCCCATGCATGCTCCCGGGTCCTTTATTCTGTCCCACTTCCCGAACCTCAAGATCAGAGGCCACTCAGCACACAGGCTCCTGGCTTTTTTCAGTGTCACCTGCACTCACGTGGTCGCCCTATGCCACTGACGTTTAGCCCTGCTACCCATGATCTCCCATCTATCCGGTTCCGGAGATTCACCTTGTTCTTTCCATGAGGACCTCCCCTACCATCCCTACAGCCTAGCCCTCAGCACATATGGGGCTCTCAAGAAATCTTGGTTAAATGAATATGAGCTCTGAAGGCCCTTGCCACCTTGTTGTGGATGTCAAGATGGGCATCCACAAACACTGTAAAGCCTGGCTACGGGGACGGTCATGTTTAGAAAGATGGCTGCTGTTCCTCTCCCTTCCCCCAGGGCTTATGTAACACTGCCTCCAAACAGCAGCGGCTGTGCAGCGAGTCTCTCCTCTGTGACAGGCACCTGAGGCGGCATTTCCCCAATAGTCCTTCCCATCCCTCCCAGGTAGTGCGCATTATCCTCGCTCTACAAGATAAAGAAACGGAGGCTTAGTCAGAGCCACACCCCTTGGAAGTGGTAGAGCCAGGATTCGAAATGGGGCGATGCAAGTTTCTGTTCAGCAGAACTATTAGTGACGGAATCACCGGGGGCCCAGGCTGCGTGTGACCACGGATATCTGTGTTGCTGGGGTCAAGCAGTCCAAACGGACCATGTTAAGGCATCTGTGTAAGAAGCAGCCATGTGGCTACAGGGCTGGTTCCAGAGCCCATGTGGCTACAGGTCTGGCCCTGATGAGGCTGGAATGAGAAGGGCCCTCTAGGCGGTCCTGAGAAAAGGCGTATCAGTGCTGGCTACCCCTAGTGGGCCTTCCTCACCACACATCACACTGGGTCCAGCCTAGGCTGGCTTAGTCTTTGGGCTCCTCTATACCTCCCTTATTTGTGTCTGCCCCGCTGCGGCCTGACCAGAATCAACCAGGATTCTAGACCATCTGGGATAGGGGCAGGACAGGCTAAGGTTATCCAATGGTAACACACAACCCTAAGTCTTGGTGACAAAAACCTACAAAGGTTCTGCGGAAAACAGTATGGGAGTCCCTCATAAAAAAGTAAACATGTAATTACCATGTGACCTGGCAATTCCACTTCCAGGTGAGAGAACTGAAATCAGAGACTTGGATAGACACTTGTGCACCGGTATTCATAACAACACTACTCACAACAGCCAAAGGGTAAAGGCAACCCAAATGCTCCTCGACTGCTAAAAGGGATCCATAAAGTGTGCCATATACACAACACTGGAATATTATTCAGCCTTAAACAGGAAGAAAACTCCGACACATACTACAAAATGGATGAAGTTTGAAGACATGCTAAGTGAAGTAAGTCAGACACAAAAGGACAAATATTGAATGAGGTACCTAGAGAAGTCAAGTTCATAGAGACAAAGGAGAACAAGGACGGGGGAGGGAGTAGTAGGGAATTAGTGTTCAATGGGTACAGAGTTTTAGTTTGGGAAGATGAAAAAGTTCTAGAGATGAAGAGTGGTGATGGCTCACCATATGTGAACGTATTTAAGGCCTCTGAACACTTAAGAATGGTTAAAATGGTATCTTTTATACTATATATGTTTTACCATAATAAAATAAAGCATAGTGCAATTGTAAAATAAATGTATTAAATACACTGTTAAAAGCATGAAGTTTATTTTCTTGCTCCTGTTACCTCTCTGTGGCAGTCTGCAGAGGGGTTGAGCTCATCGAATTTTCTGGGACTCTGGCTGACAGAAGAGCCACCACCTCAAGGAGACCACTGGAGGGTATCACACTGACAACAGCAGTTTGTCACTCACTGGCTGGAACCAGTCACATAGCTCCATTCGACTACAAGGATTCAGGAAGTAGATGCTACAATGGCCCTCAAAGTGGGGAAAACCAGACATACGTAGTAACCAGCACTCATGACTAGTACTGGGGTCCTTCCAACTCCTTCTCCAACAACATGTTCCTACTAGAGGCCTGATGCATGAAAATCCATGCACTGGAGGGGGCTGTCCCTCAGCCCAGCCTGCCCCCTCTCACAGTCCAGGAGCCTTCAAGGGCAGGAGGCAACTTGGCAATCAGGGGAAGGCAACTCCCCATCACACCTCCGCTGCTGCCCCTGCTGGCAGCACAAGCCTTGGCTGGCCCTGGTTACCTGAGCCGCAGGCCGGCCCAGGGCAGCTAGGGGGGCTGAGAGGACTGGGGGCTCTGGAGGTGGACCTGGGGGCGGGCCCGGCCATTCCATGCACCTGTAGTGTCAGTGGGCTGAGGGGACTGGGTGCCACCATCCTGTGGCTGTGGGCGCCGCCATCTTTGAGGGTGTGAAGGTCAATTAGCATATTCCCTTTTTATTACATAGATAGGATGACAGCCTCCACCCAGAGACTCTAGCAGAAGACTCAGTCCCCACACTTCTGACTGACATGACACCCTGCTAGACCTCATGTCCTCTCCATCAGTCAGCTTCTGAACCACTCCACTTGCCTCTGCCACCCCTCCTTCCTGACTTCCAGGCCTGGCTCACCTACCACCCTGCTCAGGGACTTCAACCCTGCAGTGACTCACCACCCACCATCTTAGGCACTGCATGTCTCACCCACTGGGAGAGCTACATCTGGACCACTGTCCATGTAGGTTCTCCATCTCTACCAAATGGGGATACTTTCTTATGTTTCAGGCGCAGTAGTTCTTTTAGTGAAGACTCCGTTGCAAGTGACAGAATCCCAGTCTAAACTAGCTTAAACAAACAGAGGGATCCAGTAGTTTAGAGTTTAGACAATAGGGCTGGGGGTTCAGGAATGAATTGATCCAGAACTTGCTCTCCGTCGCCCTCCTCTGCTTTCCCTCCTACTTAAAAAAAACCTACAAGATGGCAGCCCGCAATTTAAGGCTTACAGTCTCCTAGTTTAGAATGCCAGTGGAAAAACATCATTTTCCTTTTCTCAGGAAACCCCCTAATGCTTCCAGGACATGGAGCTCTGTGTCCTTAACAACACCACTGCCCCCACCCCACCCCCACCCCCCAACCCTGAGCCTCAAGGCCTGAGTCACATAACTGTCCTGTTTTGTCTTTCAATGTCATCCTCACTCAAGGGGCCATGCCCAGCAGAAAGGCCCTGAGGATGACTTCAATTGTTCTGGCTTTGATCACAGACCCACCCTGACCCAGGTTTGACAGCCAATGGGATAGCGTGGATCACAGGCCCAACCCCATACCTGGGTGCAGGAGGTGGCCCTGGGACTGACATGAGTAGGGGCAGGTTTGTTGCCCAAAACAAAGGGTGCTGGACCCATACATGACATTCCCCCTGATGGCACCCAGCATCCATGTGTACCCTCTTTCCCGTGTGTGCACTTTCAAAATGCAGACTCTTTAGGATTAGGGTGAGTGCCCGTATGAAAAAGAGCAGAGAGCATGTGGGGACACAGAGGAAAGAGGGCTACCTCTGAACCAAGATGCCCTTACCAAACAGGATTATGAACTTTCCAGGCCCAAACTGTGAGAAATGAATATATGTTGCTTATAAACCACCCAGTCTGGTACTTTGTTATAAAGGCCCACATGGACAGGGACAGGATCTGTCTGATGTCTCCTCAAGATCAATTTCAGGTGACGCATCTTTGGCTGGAACATCACGGAAAGGATGCTGCGTTGTTCTCGCTGCATCCTGTGAGGCGGTGCACCATGTCCATTCGACCCATTACTCATGATGTTAACTTCGATCCTTGGAGCAAAGGGATGTATGCCAGGCGTTTCCATGGTCAAGTCCTTCTTTTTTTTCCCTTTGTAATTGTAACTATTTTATGGGGAGCTACTTTGAGATTAAGTAAATATCCCAATTCCTCAATAAAGTTGCAATTGATTCACCGTATTTATTTAAAACGAGGTGGACGCGTAGATTCCTGTTTTATTCAGTGGGTTATATCCTGCTGGTATCATTATTTATTTTAGTGATCAAATGTCCCCATATTTTGCTAGTAGGAGTCCCTTCTGAATCCCACCATTCTTTGAGCACTTCCTTTGAAATGGGACATATTCTGGACTCATCTAGTTCCTTGCTTGACCCAACACTGAAATCTGCCGTATTCCAAAAAAGCTCCAGTTCCTTTTAGTAAATAATGGTATTTAGAAACCAAGATTTGGGAACAGGGTGTATTCATTGCTACTGAGGTTTCATTCCTGGTCGGTGGTCTCAGTGGACAGAAAAGGGGAATATATAGGATGTCCACCCAAAATGTATAATAGTACACACACTTTGCATAATTATAAAGGCAGTGTTTATTAAAATAATTTAATCTTCAAAATTGAGCTATCAGCTGTTATAGTATGTAAACATTTTTAGAACACCTTGTATGTTCATACATATAGACGTGTATATACACACACACACATATATATATATGTACATACTTTTTACATCAATATTTATTTCCACATCTGTCAATATACAGGGTGAGGCTCAGGCTGGAGTGAGAGGCAGAGGCTGGGGTATCTCCTGGGGATAGGGGTTGGACCAGCATCTAGAAATGGGGTTAGTTTATGGCAGTTGCTGTGGGAAATCCAACAAGAGGGTAAAAAAAAAGGGATTACTCAGCCTCTGAAGGAATCCTCAGGAAGCCATGACCATATCAACATGGGGCTGGCCTTCTCCAAAGAGAACTTCTTCCCTGCAGGCCGTCAGGCACAGCCACAGAGGACAGTGAATTATTAGATTCTCCCAAAGCCAGACCAGGACCTGGCTCCACTGTGGAGAAGTGAACCCTGGGTCCCAGGCCAGCAGCACGTGGTGTGGGCCATGGACTGGTGACCCCTGAGTGCTCTTTCTCCTCTCCCCTCTTCCAAATTCAGTCTTCAATGTGGATAACCTAATTTTTCTTCACTATCATAGATTTGGTATTTTGGGGAATGATTAGATTTACAATTCAGCCACCATTACTATCCATTAGTGTGGATAGTAAGAAGCCACACTGAGAGAGATGCACATCACTCAGACATCCTGAGTTTAGAACTTGTCATGACTTGGATCATCTTCCTTTGGGAAGAAGAGTAACTGCATTTTTAGTTGTAGATGACGTGGGTTCTTTATTTTAGCAGGAACATTTAAAAAATATCTTCTTCATTGAGGTGAAATGCACTGAGGTGAAAAGACCATTTCAAAATGTACAATTCAGTGGCCTTTAGTACATCTGCAATGTGTGCAACCAGCACCTCTATCAGGTAGCAAGACATTTTGAAAATGCCTACCTGGGAAAGAAGGCACACATGGATGCACACCCCATTCCTTGGGGTGCTGGCTGGATAGACCCACTACCACCTCCTACACCCAGCTGGACATGTGATCCACGCTATCCCACTGTAGAACCTGGTGCAGGTGGGCTTGTGATCAAAGTCAGAACAATTTAAGTGATCCTCACCTGTTGAAGGACATCTGGAGTATTTCCAGTTGTTGTTGTTTTTTAATATATATTTTATTGATTTTTTTTTATATATAGAGAGAGAAAGAGAGAGGGATAGAGAGCTAGAAACATCAATGAGAGAGAAACATCAATCAGCTGCCTCCTGCACACCTCCTACTGGGGATGTGCCCGCAACCAAGGTACATGCCCTTGACCGGAATCGAACCTGGGACCCTTGAGTCTTCAGGCTGATGCTCTATCCACTGAGCCACGCTGGTTAGGTCTGTTTCCAGTTTTTAACCTCAGTTAGGAACCTGAGGTCAGGGACCGGATGTGAACCAACTGGCGCCAGGGTACACAGGCAGCATACAATAAAACTGGCATTCAAACCCTGGTCTGTTTGCTATAGCCATGTGGGGCTACTGGTGGGAAACATCCCCAGGTTCAATGGCAAATATGGAGACTTGAGAGTCGCTGATGGTCTGACATTTTGAGAGTCGCGTTTAAAGAAGGTGAGTGTGAAGCAGAGCGAGGCAGCTCAGCGGTGAGCAGATTTGTGCTGAGCTCCAGCAGAGGGTTTAGGGAAGTGATGAGCTGCCTTCCAAAGGGAACATCTATTGCTGACTGAAAACAGGAATGACGAGGAGAAACATTCGCTGATTTAGGTTGTTATAGTAACATCCAGATAAAATATATATTCAGGGGCTAGAGAAGAGGAACTGCACACAAATGAGCTGGTGGAATGGGGAAAATGACTGGAAGGATGTCACCACAGACAGGGTTCTGACTACTTCTCTAAACCATGAATGATTCTCTCTCTCTCTCTCTCTCTCTCTCTCCCTCTTTCTCTCTTTTAAACATATTTTATTGATTTTTTACAGAGAGGAAGGGAGAGAGATAGAGAGCCAGAAACGTCGATGCAAGAGAAACATCGATCAGCCGCTCCTGCACATCCCCCACTGGGGATGTGCCCGCAGCTAACGTACATGCCCTTGACCGGAATCGAACCCGGGACTTTTCAGTCCGCAGACCGACGCTCTACCACTGAGCCAAACTGGTTTCGGCTCTCTCTCTCTCTTTCTCTCTCTCTCTCAGAGACCAGAGATGCGGGGGTGGACCACAGTTTGGGGTGGGCAGAGGTGATGGCAAAGCAGAGAGAAGGAGGTTCAGGAATCCGTGTCAGGAACCTGTGGGTGGCCTAGTAAGGTTCTCTGGCTCAGGGCCTTGCACAGGCTGCAGGCCAGGTGTCTGGCTGCAGTCATGTCAAGGTCTGATGGGGGAGGACCATTTCCAAGCTCACTCATGCGGTGGCTGTGGACAGGGCTCAGTTCCTCACGGGATGTTGGACGAGGGCTTCCATTCAATGCCGGCTGCTGGCCGGACGCTGCCCTCAGTTCCTCGGCATGAGGGCCTCTCCATACGGCAGCTCACAGCTTCCTCCGAGGGAGGAGCAAGCAGGAGATGGCGAAAGAGTGTCAGGGAAAGGTGGGAGACGCAGACTTATAACCAAACCTGAAAAGCCTTCGCCTTATTCTCTTTGTGAAAAGTCACTAGGGCCAGCCTGCATGCGAGGGGAGAGGATGATTACCTAAGGTTCTGAACATCCGGAAGCCCTCTCAGAAGCTGCCTACCACACGGTGCAAAGACAGGGTGGCCTGGGAATGAAAACTTGTCAAGGGGGTACAAGAGGCAGAAGACGGAGCAGAGGGAAACAGTGGTGGTGCCCAAATCTTAGCTGCCCAGCACTTCAGGGAGACACGGGCAAACTCAGGGCCTGCACCCCACAGTTCACAGGAGATCCCAGCTCAGGCATTTGCCTGGGCCTGCTTCTTCCACTCACCTCTCACCCCCAGCAGAGCAAAGCCACCTAGCAAGCAGTGCCTGGCTCACCACCTCCATGTCACCCACTAACACTTGTCATCAAGGCACAGGAGGCTTTTCAGGACTTGGGGAGGACAGGAATCCATTCCCTAGCCCTCCCCACACGCCAGGACCAGCAGCAACCAGCTCCCGGTCCCATCTGGAGAGCAATCCCCCTTCCCTTGGTGAGCTTGGCCAGCAACCTGAGCCGTTTCCCTGTCCCCACTCCAGCGTGGGGCTGCCTGGCTCAGAGGTGATGGGTCCACGTGGGAAAGGGACACAGGGAGGTGCTGAGAAGGTGGGCACCAGGGAGGCGGGAAATGGAGTGAAAGGGAAACCCTCCAAGGATAAGGCTGAGGCTGAATCAGACTTTTGGGAGGTGCAGAGGACAGAGTAGCAGATAAATATATAGCTCAACCCACTTGTCAGATGCGTAGGAGATGTCACTGTTTTTAAAAGACCCATTTGGGACAAGGGGCATGTGGCAGGCAGAATAACGGCCCCCAAAGATGTCCACATCCTGATTCTTGAACGTGTGAATGAGTTAGGTCACACAGGCAAGGGGAATAAAGGTTGCAGACGGAATTAAGGTCATTCATCAGCCGACCTAAAGATGGACAGGCACCCTGGATTATTGGGGTGGGTCCAATGTAATCACAAGGGTCTTTAGAACTGGAGGAGGGAGACAGAACAGTCAGTGCCAGAGTCATGCAATGTGAGAAGGACTCAGCCCACTGTCATTGGCTTTGAATATGGAGGAAGGGGCCATGAGCCAGGGAATGTGGGCAGCCTCTGCGTGTTGGCAAAGGCAAGAAGACGGACTCTCCCGTAGGACTTTCCGAAAGAGCCACAGTCCTACGGATGCTCCCCTTTTCCCGGTCTTTCCCCAAATGCTCCAGCGTGAGGCCTGAGCCCAGGGATCTGAGAACCGCCTGGTCTAAGGATCGGAAGATCCGGATTCCAACCCCAGCTCTGCCTCTAACTTGCTCTTTGACCCTGAGGAGTCATTTTACCGCATTTGACCTCAGCTTTATGAAACGTGGGCTTGGTAACAGGCTCCCCGCCTCCCTCCGACCACACGCAGGGATGCTGAAAGGCCGAGAAAATCCTGAGCCCACTGCAGGCCTGACTCCCTTTTGTACTTTTTAAAAAAAATCTATTTTTCATTGATTTTAGAGAGGAAGGGAGAGGGAGCGAGAGATAGAAAGATCAATTATGAGAGAATCATTAGCTTCCTGCAGGCCCCCTACTGGGAATGAACCCTGTAACCCGGGCATGTGCCCCGACCAGAATCGATCCCGGGACCCTTCACTCCGCAGCCAGGGCCCTTTTGCACTCACCCCCTCCCACCCCCGCAAACCAACATGAGACCAGGGCCTGGAAGACAGAAATGACCAAGGATCTGGCAGGGGGCTGGGAAAGCAAAACCTCTTGTAAAAGAAGAGACAGAGGACCAGAGAAGTTAAGTTGCTCAAACAGTGAGCTGGGTAAAGACTTCCAACTGAGGCATTTCCCTTGGAAACGTTAGTCCCTGGATGGTGTCGGGGTGCAGGGCAGGATGTCTGTTCCAGGCAGATACGGATCTGAGTGCCGGCCTGGCCCCTCACCAGGGGCTGTAAGCTCGGGAGTACCGGTATGGAGAGTGATGATCCTGCCTGCTCCATGCAGTTGCTGGGAGAACTGAGTGAAACCATGCTGAGTGCCTGGAGCAGAGCCTGACATGTAGTATGAATTGCTCACACATCAGCTAACAGTACCGTTAGTAACTGCCTCCTCACTTCCCTCTATCCCAGGTCTCATAAGAGGAGAGGAGAGCGAGGAAAATTCCCTTAGTACAGTGGTTCTCAACCTTTCTAATTCCGCGACCCTTTCATACAGCTCCTCATGTGGTGGTGACCCCCAGCCATAAAATTATTTTCGTTGCTGCTCCATAACTGTAATTTTGCTACTGTTAATGAATTATAATGCAAATATCTGTGTTTTCCAATGGTCTTAGGCGACCCTGCTAGCGGTTCTCAACCTGAGGGTTGCCAAAGACCATCGGAAAACACAGATATTTACATCACGATTCATTAACAGTAGCAAGATTACAGTTATGAAGTAGCAACGAAAGTAATGTTACGGTTGGGGGTCACCACCACATGAGGAGCTGTCAGAAAGGGTCGCGGCATTAGGAAGGTTGAGAGCCACGGCCTCAGTAGGACATAGTGCTCCAAAGGGCTTTCAGGTTGAGCTCTCAGGAGGGCCTAATCACAAACCTCAAAGGCACAAAGGCCAGCAACTATTGTGCCCATTTTAAGGTCTCCTGGCAGGTCAGGGGCTGAGTCAGACCGGGTCAGACCAGACCTGGACTCCCAGCTCCACTCGGTGCCCACACGGAGCCCCCCAGAGGCGCCGGGGCTGAGATGGCTGAGGCAGCGGGCCCAGGCGTGTCCTCCGTGTGTGAGACTCTGGGCTCACAGCCCTGTCCCTGGGCAGTCCTCACCCGAGCCCTGTCTTTGCAGTCTCCTCCCTCCACAGTATCCCAGGTTCCCAGCATCCAAGAGCACTTAGCAACCCACCTACCCCCAAGACACCTTTATGTAGAGACCAAGCCTTTTATTCCACCATTAGAGGCCCGGTGCACGAAATTCTTGCACAGGTAGGGTCCCTAGGCCTGGTTGGCCATCAGGGCTGATCAGGGCCTTCCAGCTGCTTGCCAGGGCCTTCCTTCCCTCAGCTGTTGGCCGCCATCTGGGGCTTTCCTTTGTTCCTTGCCACCCCTAGTGGTCAGCACACATCATAGTGAGCGGTCAAACTCCCTGTTGGTCGAACTCCCGAAGGGACAATTTGCATAGTAGCCTTTTATTATATAGGACTAATGAGTTCCCGGGAGCTGAATGTGACCTGCAGCCCTGGGGATATTGGGGCCATGAACAGGGCAGGAGAGCAGTGGAGAGAGGAAGACAGACAGGCTTGGGCAGGAACAGGTCGGGTGGGGCGGGGAGGAGTGGGCCGGGGGAGGGGGGGCGGGGAGAATTTTTCCTTACCAATACTGGGCTGGGGACAAGGGAGCTAGGGATAAATTGGAGCTAGGAGGGGAAATAGAGGCCAGGTGCTCAGCTATACCGAGAGGGAAAGGCTATGCCTCAGTTTACCTCCAGCCCAGGCTACTTTATTTCGACACTCAGGGGGTCCCAGGGTTTGGGGCCTCTCGCTCGGGGAGTGGCAGGACGAGCATGTCCTCAGTGTCCGGGCGGCTGCTGGCTCTGCCAGGGCTAATGTGGGCGCACCTGAGGAGCAAGTCCTCTCTCTCTCACCACCATGGCGGTCTTGGACCATGTGGCTCCCCCCGCACCCCCCCCCCCCCGCCCGCTGGAGCCATGACTCAGCAGATTGTCTGAACTGGTGGCTGGCCCAGACCTTCCCGTCCCGGTAACCAGCTGGGCCCAGGGCCCAGGGCCCATGGAGTGGCCCCGTCCATTCCCTGCCTCCACTGGGCACAGGATCTCGGAGCTCCCAGGGCTAGTTTTTCAGAAATCTCCAGCTTTTTTCCTCACCCACCAGCGAGAGGCCTGGACCCGTATTTCCAGTTCTCACAGTTCCTCTGGGGCTAATCAGACCAGCATCTCTTGTCCCTTCTCCGTGATTTTGGTGTCAAACCTCCGCCTTTCTGTTCTGTACCCATGACTTACTGTTTTGTTTTGTTTTGTTTTGTTTTGTTGGACACAGACAAGAGAAACAGGGCCAAGGAGTCAGGAATTTAACATGAGCACATAGTAGGTGCTCAATCACATAAAACACGTCTCACCCCCACCATCCCCACTTGGGAGTGCTGAGAGCACCTCCCCTGCCACCCAGCCTGACTGAAGCCCCAGCCTTCCTCCGAAACCCCGATGCTGCGGAGGGCAGGCGTGTGCTGGGCCGGGGCTGGAGCGACCGAGTGGCACAGAATAACCCTCCGTCCTGGAGCCCAGTAGGTCTGCAGCGTCTCCAGAGGGGATGCTCCCCAGCCTTGCTTTCCGAGTAGGAATGGGGGCCATGAAATGCATGCTTATCTCAGGTCCGTGCCCTGGCCAGCGAGGAAGGGCAGGGCTGCTGGCCACCAGGCAGACCTCGGCGGTCTCCTCCAGGCACCTCCGGGCCAGTAGGTGGAGGCGGGGCAGCCCCTTCACCCCAGTCCCAATGCCTGGGGACCAGGGAAGGGAGCACCCCCTCTCTCCATCCATCTGCTCCAAGCAGGTTGGGTTGGGCCCCAAAGACATGGTTTGAGCCACTGGTTTCCCCATCAAACCCATCCTTCTGGCCCTGGGGTCGGCAAACTCATTCGTCCACAGAGCCAAAGTATCAGCTGTACAACGATGGACATTTCTTTGGAGAGCCACATTTTTAAAACTTACAACTTACTTCTAACGCCACTTCTTCAACATAGACGCGCCCAGGCCGTGGTATTCTGTGGAAGAGCCACCCTCCGGGGGCCAAAGAGCCGCAGTTTGCCGACCACCACGAACAGGGATCACCGAGGACAGAAAAGGGGGGAAAAGTTGTAAGGGAAACTCACTTGAGTCAACAGGTTGAAATCGCCTTCGGCAGCTCCTCGGCGGCTCCGCCGTGCGCGACCCCGCGGCGGCCCCGGCGCGGTCTGAGCTGCGGGCAGAGGCGGCCGCATCCCGGGCCCCAGCGCCGCGCCCGGTGAGCCGCTCCGCCCGCGGGGACGCTCCCGGCGGCGGCGCCCGCGCTCCGCACCTCCGGGTGGCGCCGGGCTGGGGGCGGGACGTGCCGTCTGTCACCCGCGGGGGCGTGGCTTCAGAAATGCTGTCTTCTGATTGGTTGGGCTCGGTCTGGCTCCACCCCCCGCATGCAGAGCAGGTCTTGGGGAAGGCTCCCAGTCGGGTGTTTGAGTTCCTGGAGAGTGAGCTTGTGTAGCGGGTGAAGGCGTGGGGGCAGAAGGTGGTGGTGCTGTTATTTTTTAAAATTTACAATTAAAATTGAGTTTCCATTTTAAAAAAAATATACATTTTATTGATTTTTTACAGAGAGGAAGGGAGAGGGGTAGAGAGTTAGAAACATCCATGAGAGAGAAACATCCATCAGCTGCCTCCTGCACACACACACACACACACACACACACACACACACATATACACACACACCCTTACTGCGGATGTGCCCGCAACCATGGTTTATGCCCTTGACAGGAATCGAACCCTGGGACCTTTCAGTCCACCGGCCAACACTCTATCCACTCAGCCAAACAGGTTTCAGCTGAGTTTCCATTTTAAAAAATATATATTTTATTGATTTTTTTACAGAGAGGAAGAGAGAGGGATAGTTAGAAACATTGATCAGCTGCCTCTTGCACACTCCCCACTGGGGATGTGCCTGCAACCGTTTTTGAACCCAGGACCTTTCAGTCTGCAGGCCAACGGCTCTATCCATTGAGCAAAACCGGTTTCGGCTGAGTTCCCATTCTTTAAAAATAATTTTGTAAGACGCCTCGTAAGTGAACACACCAGGAAAATGAAGAATCCTCGGTCAGATAGATTGTTTAGAGCTGGGGTGGGATGTGGTGGAGGGTTGGTAAACTTCGTCCCTGGAGGAAATGGCCAGAGAAGGGCGGGCAAAACCAACGAACAAGCAAACAAAAGCGCACCAGTCTGGGAACCAAGGCCTGGAGTCCGGACGCCGTGTGGACTGCAGAGGGAAGAAGGAGAAGGAAAGGAAGGTGCTAGTTGGAGGCTGGATCAGCTGCTGGGGGCGTCTGGCCTGGGTGGCCCCCGGTGACATGACCTAGAGGGTCACAAACTGCTAAGACAAAAAAAAAAAAAAAAAAAAAAAAAAAAAGCCACCAGAGGGACTTCCTGCTGCAGATAATTGTGTGTTTTTTCTAGTGAAGAGCTCACCCAGGCCCTCATCCCCATGATTCACTCTCTAAACCCTCCCCAGGCTCCCCCCCCCGCCCCCCCCGCTGTTACACAATCATTTTATCGTGTGTCTCCTGCACTAAGATGTCACATCCCTGAAGGCAGGCACCTGGTCCTTCTTTGCTTTATCCCCAGGGTCTAGCACAGTGGTCGGCAAACTGCGGCTCGAGAGCCACAGGCGGCTCTTTGGCCCCTTGAGTGCGGCTCTTCCACAAAATACCACGCACCCTAACCAAGTTAATAACAACGTACCTACCTATATAGTTTAAGTTTAAAAAAATGTGGCTCTCAAAAGAGATTTCAATTGTTGTAACTGTTGATAATTGGCTCTGTAGACCAGTGAGTTTGCCAACCACTGGTCTAGCATATGTCTGACACATGGGCGGTGCTCTCCAAAGACTTGTTCAACGAATGCATGGAGCAGATTCTTGGTCTGGAGAGAAACCTCCCTCAGCCTAAAGGTAGACAGTGCACAACCCTTTCCAGTCTGGGGCCAACAGCCTCTTTGTCCCGAGAAACGGTGGGGGGGACCCTGGAGTTTCAGCAGTTTTCGTCCATAAGCACTCATGTGTGTCACCAGGGAGGTTGGGAAACATTATACTACACGTTGTAAGGAGACCTAAAGACATATGTGGCCAGCCCTGCCCTCAGGCAGCTGGTAGAACGTGTTAAAAAGTCCCAAAGCTCAGGGTCCTCTGGGTTAACTGAAAGGTGACACGGAACCTAAACATGCTAAGGCAGGGGCGTGTCCGGGCTCCGCGGATGTTCACGCCACGACTGCGACCGCACGGAAGGGTCCCTCGAACCCTCCCTCCCCTGTGTGGTCCCCTCACACCACCTCTGCCCTCCTGCCCCCAGCCCAGGGTGTTTCCTGGACGGTCATGACCGCAGCCGTCACCATGACACCGTAGCCCAAGATCACACCCTAGGAACGGCGCCGGTTTGCATTTGCCTAGGCAAATTTTGCATTGACCGCTGCTGAGCAAAAATAGGCCCCTCTGCTTACAGACGGGGCTACGGGCTTTTGCTGCTGGAGTTCCCCTGCGCTGAGTGATGGAGGCAGAAAGCAGGTGCTGGGAGCAGCTGACTAGGCCAAGGGGACTGTCTTGGACTCAGCATCGAGGCCCCTCGGGGCCCCCTCTGGCTCTGCACAGAAGCAGCACGGTAAAGGGGGTGGGCAATGTGGGTGTGGATGCTTTTCCCCAAGTCTGTGCTCCCAAATCCAGTCGTCTCAGTTCTTAGTAAAAGGGTTTGCCCTGGCCGGTTTGGCTCAGTGGATAGCATGTCGGCCTGCGGACTGAAGGGTCCTGGGTTTAATTCCGGCAAAGGCACCTGCCCAGGTTGCAGGCTTGTTCCCCAGTAAGGGGCGTGCGGGAGGCAGCTGATCAAAGATTCTCTCTCATCATTGATGTTTCTATCACTCTGACCCTCTCCCTTCCTCTCTGAAAACAATTAAAAAAAATTTTTTTAAGGGTTTGTTTTTCTTAGAGTCAGAGGGAGGCCCTCCGCAGGCGGTTTGAGAACAGCCAGCTGCGGGGTTCTCTGGCTGGGGCTCCCCAGGATGCAAGGACACCCCCGGGAGCAGGAAAGAGCCCAAGAGTTCCCTGTCCCAGCCGGCGGCCCCCAGCGGATGCTCCAGAACGCTCGGGCCTGGGCCGTGAGAGACGACGAGGCGAGAGCTTCAGAGGGCCTTTAGCCGATGTGTTGCCATGGGAAACTGTGGGGCCAGGTTAGCCAGATGTCCTAACGTCTCCAGAGAAGCCATACATGCGGATCTTTATGAGATCTTCTGAAATCTCACAACCCCTGAAATTATTTTTAAAACACTTCCCGGATCAAAGGCAATACATACCAATTTAGACCCAAACAGCAAGCAGAGTGTCTGCCTCCTCAGTTCCAGAGGGCAATGTTGGCAAAGGAAACTGGGCCAGGGAAAGACCAGGGTCCGCCCAGGGTACCCGCTAGCCGCTACCCCGTGAGGTCTCAGCCTGTGGGAGGCTGAGCACCACCCTTCTCTGCCTCTGGGGCACACAGGGTCCGGGCCAGACACCCTTCCTGGCCTGGCACCTGCAGTGGTGAGAGGAGGCAGCAGGTGAGGGGGAGGCTTTCTCATTAGCTCCCCCCCTTCCTGGGCCCCATCTTATCCACCCTGTGGCCAGGACACTGGCTAATGCTGCCATTTCTCTGACCCCTGTTGCAGGGGGGTGGGGGTGGGGGAGCCAGGATAGATCCCCTCCCTCCCAGCAGCTTGCGGGCCCTCTGCATCTTGCCTTGCCCTTGTCATTTTAAAGGTAAATCTACAAACACACGGACTCATTTCCTTTGTATGCGTTTTAGGGGACTGGGTGTTGTTAGGACAGGTTGCTTCAAAATGAGATTGACCCTTTAGGAAATCAACGTGTGAGAGCTGTTTGCCCAGCTTCTGCTGGAGGGGTTTAATGAAAACCACCCCAGCCTCCAGACAGAGAGAGACCTGGGGTGTGGGGGGGGGGGGAGGTGTGCTGGCTCCGAGGGCCTGTGCAGCTCCAAAAGCAAGAGCCAATGAGGGGAGAGTTTATCTCAGGAGGAAGGCTTTGCTTCAAAAATAGTGTTTAGCTGAAACCGGTTTGGCTCAGTAGATAGAGCGTCGGCCTGCGGACTGAAGGGTCCCAGGTTCGATTCTGGTCAAGGGCACATCCCCGGTAGGGGGTGACATCGATGTTTCTAGCTCTCTATCCCTCTCCCTTTCTCTCTGTAAAAAAATCAATAAAAATATATCTTTAAGAAAAATAGTGTTTGCCGAAACCGGTTTGGCTCAGTGGTAGAGCGTCGGTCTACAGACTGAGGGGTCCCAGGTTCGATTCCGGTCAGGGGCATGTACATTGGTTGCGGGCACATCCCTGGTGGGGGGTGTGCAGGAGGCGGCTGGTCGATGTTTCTCTCTCATCAACATTTCTAGCTCTCTATCCCTCTCTCCTCCTCTCTGTAAAAAAAATCAATAAAATATTAAAAAAAAATATATAGTGTTTAGTGTGTGATTCTAAAAAACGAAGACGCCGAAGTTGCTGACCAGCATATTTGAAGACCTTGGGCGCGTGGGAAACGGGAACAGACCCACTGGACCGCTGTCCGGAGGCGGCCCTGGGCAGGCCGTGTGAGCACTGAGGGATGCGGGGGAGTAAGAGGCCATATGTTTGCTGTTACCTCCCATCGGCATCACTTGACTCACCTGTGAATCTTCTTCCTCCCGGCTCCCCAGCCCTTTTCCGCCCGCCGTTTGCTGACGAACCCGCACCACTCTGTGAATAAAATCGCTCCTGCCTTGGGCTGCAGGCTCTTGAGGGCATGGCAGCCTTTCCCCCGTGGGACCCTGTGAGGGTGGCCGACGGGACACTCTGCGTCCTCTAAGTCTGCAGGGGCCTCGCAGCCAGGAGGGGACCTCCTGCCAGGTTCGTTCAGGCCCGTCGCGGATGACAGAGCTCCCGGCGGACCTGCCTCTGGCGGGTGAACGCGGGGTGCGGAGGGGACTGTCTTCCCCGTGGCTGGTGAAGAGACAGAAGCATCGTGACGGCGAGGACGCTTTGCCGGGTGGCTTAGGCAGGGAGAGTGGGCTGAATGCCCCTAAGCCTAGCGCCGAAGTCTGAAGTGAAGCTTAGTGGCCTCCTAGTGCCTCACAGGGAAGTGTCCTTGCCACCCTGTCTCAAGGTCAGGAGGATCCTCAGCAGCGGGACAGGTTCCCCGGATGCATGCTAACAGAAGGAAGCCTGAGGACCCGGCTCATCCCTCCGGGGGCCCCTCCACCCCCTCCCGTATGCCCGTGCCCAGAACCATTCGATGCCCTTGGCATCAGCTTCACACTCTGGAGCTCTCTGCATCGCCCCAACCCTGGGAGAGCAGTGGGGCTCCTTACGTTCCTGTTGGTGCCCCTCTCCCCCCGTATCTCTTGGGGGGGGGTAGGATTCTGCCACCCAGGGCTGTTGGTGGAGCACCTATACATGTCTTTATGCCGGGGGTCGGCAAACGATGGCTCTTTGGCCCCTTGAGTATGGCTCTTCCACAGAATACCATGGCCTGGGCGAGTCTATTTTGAAGAAGTTTAAGTTTTAAAAAAATGTGGCTCTCAAAAGAAATTTCAATCATTGGGTACTGTGGATATTTGGCTCTGTGGACTAATGAGTTTGCCGACCCCTGCGTTAGTGTGAGGCCTGGTCAGGATTGAATGCGACAGGAGGCACAGGGGGGCTTCCCAAACTTGCCCTGCAATGCCAGGGTGGAGGCCGCGGAGCCCCAGACGTTAACCCTGTCCGCCGGAATGCAGCGGCCTCGTGAGCGACCACACCCCCTAGCCAGAGGCTGGCCTCGCTGCCTCTCCTCTCCTACGGGGAGGGCACGGCAGCGCCAGGCCCGGCCGTCTTGCTCAATGCCTGCTGGCCGCGGAGGCGGACAGGTCAGTGGTCAGGAGATGCCTTGGAGACGGTGTGTCCGGGAGCAGGTCTGTGTCCCCGGGCAAAATACTTCTGCTGTTCCCACTGCCTCCTCCGTCCACAGGGATGACGGGGCTAGTAGTTCCTTTTAGGGAACATTGTGGGATGAAGTCATTGTGTTTAGAACGGTGCCTGCCGTGTGTGTGTGTGTGTGTGTGTGTGTGAGTGTGTGTGTGCTGGCTCACACTAGTGATCCTACCTTCTCTCCTTGCTGGGTTTGCTGTCATGGAGCCTATATTTTGGGGGAAATAGAATTAAGTGTCTATGACAGGAACAGGAGCCATTAGGAATTAGACACTCTCTCGGTTGTTTTAAAATTAAAAAAAAAAAAAAAAAAAAAAAAAAAGTCCGTAGATCTGGGTGATATTTTCTTGAGGGTGATCATTTCTGAAGCAGGCAAACCAATTACTCAACACTCCGCTTCCCTCCATGAGCCTTCTCCCCAAACTTGGAATGTTCTCCTTTTCCCTTGAAAGTTTGCCCAAGTCCTGCCGGGTCAGGGGTCTCACGGGGGGAAGGAGTTGCATCCCATTGAAACAGAGAGGTGCCTTCTCACTCCTTGCGTGTGTGACCTCTCAGAGCCTGTTTTTCTTTTTTCTTTTCTTTTAAGAAATATTTATTTATGGATTTCAGAGAGGAAGGGATAAGGAGAGAGAGAGAGAGAAATATCAGTGATGTGAGAGAATCATTGGTCGGCCGCCTCCTGCACGCCCCCTACTGGGGATCGAGCCCGCAACCCAGGCATGTGCCCTTGGGTGGAATCGAACCTGGGACCCTTCAGTCCACGGACTGACACTCTATCCCCTGAGCCAAGCCGGCTATGGCTCAGAGCCTGTTTCTCTGTGACTCAGTAGCACCCACACCCCAGCTTTGTTGACTGCATGACACTCGATGAGGTCACATACGTAAACACACCTGGCACATAGTAGGCACTTGGCATCCTCGTTCCCTTCCCTTCAGAGCAAAGCTGTCGTGAAGGAGCCCACCCGCTTCCCATCACCCAGTGATGTCAGCAAGCCCAACGCCCGCGAATCTCACAGAGCAGCTAGGTATGCGTGTGATCTCCTGGCTGGTTTTCTGTTCTCGCGTCTCCCTCGTGCAGTCCCTCCCAGAGGTCTTCAAGCAGCCCTGTTGTTGGCTGGCTTCTCTTTTCCTCCCTTGTACCTCTCCACGGGGCCTGCGCGGCGCCCTGCACACCCGGGGCAGCGGGCTGGCTGTGGCTTCCGAGTTCCGGCTGGCCGCCCGGCTGGAAGTGAATTCCCGGCGTGGGTGTGCCTCGGTGTGCCGAGTTAAAGGGCCTTTCTGAGGTTCTGTGTGCACAATACAGTGCGAGGGTGACCTTGTGCAGGGGCCGTCTCCCTTGAAAGAATGCGTAGGGGAAGAAAGGCCCGACCTCCATCATAAAATGGGAGCGGGGAAAAGCCCAGCGAGGAACTGGGCGAGGTGGGCCGAGGGCAGGCCGGCAGGGTAGGGGCCTCAGCAAACAGAAATGTTAAACAAGGGCCTCTCCCAGCTCCACCCCAGCTCTAACCCCCACCGTGTGCAGCAGAGTTTGGCTCCAGAGGCCTTCCAATGACCCCGGTCTAATTCCCCTCCCCAGCAATGGCCAGAGGCAAGAAGATAAGCTACTCCTTGAACCAGACGACCCCAGGGGAAATTCCATCAGCCCCTTGGCGGGCTGTAGCTGAGCTCCAGAAATGTGGCTGGTCCCGCAGGGCTGTGGAGGGGAGGGAGAGGTGGAGAGATAAGGCCTCTACCTTCTGGGCCAAGGCCTGCGCCTGGGCGGGGGCCAAGAAAGGGGTTAGGGATTCCAGTGGAAGGCTGAGAAGGTTGTGCAAGCACAGCCCCCAGCCTAGCTAGAGGCGGGAAGCCAATGGGGATGTCCTTAGGGTAAAACCTGGGCCTTGTGAGCTGTGGCCACCGCGGGACAAAGGGATGAGGACCCTAAGCGTAGGGCTGAGGAATGAGGAGAGTCCACTGACCCAGCCTTCACCCTGCTGCTCCGTCGTCCTCCGTCCTTGTTCTCCCCTTCTCCGAGTGGGCTCCCAGGGTGAGGTGGGTAGCAAATGGCGGACGGAGACGGTTGCCTAGGCAATGAGGAAAGTAGGACAAACACCCGACCAGCAGCCAAGGGAAGAGGGGGACCCACAGAGGCTTCAAGCCTGGAGGCCTCCTTTCTCACGCGCCCCTGTCCAACCTGACTCCCACCCCGAGGAGCTGGTCCTGGGGAAGGAAGCTCAGGCTGACTCCCTCACAATCAACATCTGCTGGCTCCTCCCTGGCCAGAGCTGCTCCTAGGCACCCATGGAGGGGGGTGTCTTTGTTATGGGCTGTTGGGAGCCAAAGAGAAACGGGTGTAGGACCAGCGCTGGCACCAGCTCCTCAGGACCCCGGCCGAGAAAAGTGCCCGCGGAGCCCCTACCCCCTTCCTTCCTCCCTTCCTCTGGAACAGCTGTCTTTCTCCCCGGCTGGCCATGGCTTCTTGCCCCGGTGTGGACGCTTTTCTCCGCTTCCTGAAGGCTGCAGTGGCCCTGCCAGGATGGTCTGGACCCACAGCAGCACTTCCACACCCCGGGGCCTGTCCCAACTGCAAATGGGCTGGCTCCACCCCAGCTACCGAGTGAGAAACTCTTGGGCAGGGACCCAGGTGTCCACATGGTAACCAGCCCTCAGGGGGTCCTAAGGGTTCCTTGTGTGTGACCGAAGGGCCCCAGGTAGGAAGCCTGCCTCCCTTGGTTTTCTGACCCCCGCACGGAGGACCTGCCTGGTGGCTTGCGCCGATGGAGAGCACCTTCCCGGGGAAGACGGGCCACTTCCAGCCCTCACTCCCTGCCGCCGCAGGCTCCCGGCAGAGGAGAGGCCAGGGAAGGCGAGATTTGGAATCCACCGAATGGCTTCTCGCAAGCCCTTTTCTTGCAGAAGGTGCAGCAGGAATTCAGATGGCTCTAGGCATTGCCATAGCAACTGCACCTTCCTGAGGCTGTCACGCTACGGGAGCAGGGTGGAAGCGATGCAGAAGAGGGGGAGTCTGCCCGTGGGGAAAGCACACCCAGCAGACGAGGCTGCGGAAATGAGCGGAACCTCAGCACGGCTGGGGTTTACGGGCCCAGCCTGGTGGGGCCTCGGGATCTCTCCAGGGGTCTTCACAGCCACACAACAGCACCAGCCGGCCCTCAGGGGCCCGCGATGTTGACAGCACATGCCAGTTATCTCAAAAGAGCATCTACTTAGGTTCGTTTCCGGTCCTAAAGCTCACAGGCTAGGGAAGGAAGTGCCCCCCTCTAGGATGGCTACTGGTTCTCAGTCAGACGCATGGGACCCGGCTCTCAGCTTCTGATATCAATCGGGTGCTGAGAAGTCAGAAGGCACGGCGGGGGCCTTAGAGCACGGTGGGTATTCTAGCCCTCACAGAGACCGAATGTCAGCAGGGCTTTCTGTGAAAAAGGAAGTCCCCACGCACCGTCACGCGGGCCCCTGGGTCCATCCCCGTGGCTCTCCAGCACCCCCTTTCCTGCAGGTGCTCGGGGACAGCGTGGGGCTGGCAGTTCCGGCCTCTCTGCAGAGGCCAGCACCCAGCGGGAGCCCGCAGGGTGGCACTCAGCCTTGCCAGCCGGCAGCCTCCCAGGTGCAGGGGGCAGGCACCTCTCTGGCCCGAGCACCTGGCAGCTCTGGCGCTTGCTCCTGTCAGGGACATGGCGGAGGTGGGATCCGGATACAAAGTGTGAGAAGTCAGAGCTGCGGGGGAAGCACAATCACCCAATGGTGTCATCTTTGAGGCTGAGTCACAGCCCCCCTCCCCCCAATCCCAAACCCCCATTGTTTGGCACCGTCCCCAGAACTTTCCCTGCGGGCACACTCATCCTTGCCCTTTCTGGTCCTGCAGGCCTGCCTCCTGGGTGTGGGGCACATTTCACCCTTGGCTCTCTCCTTCCAGGGCTCCTGCTGGCTGGCTCTCCAGGGCCTCCTCTGCTGCTCACTGTGAACAGAGGGAGCACCCGAGAGCTGCTGGGGGGGGGGGGGTAGTGTCAACCCTCCACCAGGTGTGGGGCTCCTTCTGAGGCTTGGAGGGAGGGGACGGGACCTTACACCCAGGGCCCCCCTTCCTCCTCGCTGTCATCAGCGGGGCAGGCTCCCTGGCACCTGGCCCTCCTCCCAGCACTCAGACGCCGGGAGGAGGGAGGTGGGCCTCGAGGGCGCGGCTCTCCCACACACAAGCCGTGCCCTCCTCCGGGAAGAGTCATCGAGGGAGCAGAGACCGGGGAGGGGGAGGACGAACCCCGCCCCGTCGCCCCCGGCTGCTCGCTGCTCACGAGGCTCCCATGTGACTGGCTCTCGGGTCTGGCTCCGCGCAGACCCCCGCGGGCAGCGGGCAGCAGGCAGGGGGCTGCAGAGGCGCGTGCTGGGGGGGGGGGGGAGGGGGGGCGCGGGGATGCGAGAGCCAGCTGCGGGGCCTCTCACTTCATTCCAGTCGCTGCCCTTTATAAATATTTATAGAAGTTCTTCTACTAAAAATAACATCCTGGAGCCCAGGGAGGAGAAAAAAAATAAACGCCGAGCACCGAGCACCGGGGCTTGGGATGAAGATCAAGTGTGGCGGCGCAGGATGGAGCCCCGAGCGGAGCGAAGCTGAGCGGGAGGACGGGCTGCGTGTGCGCCGCACCCGGGCGGGGCGCCCCCTGGCGGCCACGGGTCGGGCGCCTGGCGACCGGCCGCCAGCATTGCTCACAGCACCTCTGGCTGCCAGAGAGAGAGGCACGGGGGCCGCACCGGGGCTGCACCGCAGAGCTCTGCTCCCCCTTCCCGCCCCGGCTGCTCTGCAGCGGCATCAAACGGGGCGGCGGAAGCCTACCCGAGGGAGGGAGAGGAAGGAGGCTATTTTTAGCGCTGTGGCCGGGGCGTGAAAGTCTCTTTGCACGACAGAGGGGAGAAAACCTGTTTGTTTTTAAAGGTCAAAGGTAGGGAGGAAACTTGTGCCCCTGCCCCGGGCGGGGGTGGGGGGCGGGGAGCACCCTAGATGCTGGCCAGAGGCCAGCAAGAACTCCAGGACACACACACACACACACACACACAGGAGGCTTGTGCTGTTTCTTTTTTCTTTCAACCCCCGCATAGGTTCCCCGGGCAGCCAGGAGACCCTGCCCGAGGGGAGAGTGAAGATGCGAGTTCATGCAGGACTGGGCGAAGGGCCGCCCGCCGGCGGGGCACCAGGCTCCCGCTCCCCACTGGCTCCGGGCTCCCCTCTCCGGGGCGGCGACATCTGGCAGCCACAGGCCGGATCCAGGTGTGCAGTGGAAAGAGGGACAGGAATGCGCCTCTGGGGCAGGGCTCCGCCTTCCTCGGGTCCATGCCAGCTCGCTCCGCGGCTCCTCCGGGGCCTGCGCAGGGCAGATGCGCTGTTACTGGCCGGCACTGCGAGAACCTCGGAGCAAAGGCGGCTAACGTCTGCTGGGATGAGACTTGGTGCAGGGGCGGGTCCAGGGTGTTTCCTTGGCCTGGGAAGGAAGGGTGCAGAGGGCTGACAGTACTCACACCCCCAACCCCCTTTTCCAGGGGCACCTAGACTCTGTGGAGTCTCGCTTGGGTCACTGGGTTGGCAAATATTTCCCGGGAAGAAAACAAATCCTGGGTTGGCAGTGCCGGGTTTGGAATGTGGCTGAGCAGAAGGGCAGGGAGGTCAGAGACATGCCCGTGACAGGGAGTGGGAGGGAGCGGACCTTAGCGTCTCTGCAGTGCAGCCACCTGGAGTGTTGGGGATAAGTTTCTCCTAATGTCTGACAGGGTCGGGGAACAGGGCCAGGGGCAGAGGACCCAGCTCCGATTCTATTTCTGGCACCAAGTTTGGGTGGTGGGCCCCCGTGTCCGCTCTGCAGGAACGGGGGGCGAGCCAGATGGCCCTGACCCCCTCTCCCTGTCTCCCAGGTCGTGCCGCAGGGAGGGGGCTCTGGCAGCTCCTGAAGGGCAAGTCGGCTCCTGACGCCCTGGCTAGTTGGGCAGCCTGGGGCTGCTGCCGGGGAGGGCCTCGCCTGAGTGTGCAGTGAGTGTAGGCAAAAGCCTGCCCAGGCCCCCGAGGCCCTGTGGTTTCCAGGGCAGCCAGCGAATTCCTGAGTCAGTGCGGGCCTCAGGGCCGGCAGGCAGGTGCGTGGGGGACAGAGCCCCTGGAGGGCCTGGTGCGGACCGGGGTGGAGGGAGAGTCAGGAAAAGGGCCTGGAGGCTACTCCAGGGGGAGACTGCTCGGAAGGGCCTGGGAAGGCTCCTCTTCTGAATCACGGGCCTGCAGCCCTGGCTCTGCTGCCGGAAAGATCTGTAACTGAGCAAGATGGCCTAGCGCGTACACATGGGGGGGGGGGGCGGGGAGGGGAGGGGAGAAGAGACTGAAAAACAAAGAGACCTCTCCTGGCTGTACCAGAGGCATCTTCCTTGAAAGAAATCATTTTCCGAGCATGCCCGGTAGCTGCAATGTCTTGTCACTCAGCTAGGTAAGAATTAAGGCCCTACGACAAAGAAGGGGAAGACCGATTCCCAAAGGCAATGGGCATTTGCCCGAGGGCCGCCTGCACTGTTATTTCTTTAGGGAAGCGAGAAGGGGCGGCGTGCGGGCACCGCGGGGACTGGCTCCATCGGCTAACGGAGGCGGCGAGATCCTGCAGTGAGACAGGCGTCTGTGGGGGGAACGGCGGCAGGTGGCAGCTCCGGGGGCCGGGCTCTCCGGGACACAGGGGCTGTGGTCGGGTCCCCAGGGAGCAATGACAGTGGCCGGGGGGAAACAGGAGCAAGGAGGCAGAGGCTACCCCAGGACGCAGGCGGCTCAGCCGACCTCTGAGGGCGCAACCCGGTCAGCCAACTGTATCCTGACACAGGTGTGGCCACGCCCTGTCACAGCCCAGGCCCAGGCCCAGAGGGGCCAGGACAGGGACACAAGCCCAATGGGTAGGCTGGTGGGGCTTGGCAAAGGGAAGAGGTGCAGTCCGGCTCCGTAAAGAAGACCCTACTCTGGGTCTCCACTGTTGGGTCTGGCTTGGGAGGTGTGGCTGAAGAAGGGGAGGAGGGAAAGGCAGACCATGACCTTGAAGGGAAGGGCTGTGGGGAGAGCAGAGCAGGCTCTGTACTCACCGCTTCCTCTCTGTCCCCGGCTCCTCTGTTAACCTGTGCAGCACGGACACAAACAACACACCGAGGTCACCACCAGGGTCTTCTCACCACTGGACCTTTCCCCAGGGGCCCCCTGACCCCGCACCCATGGGCCTCTGGCCTGGCCTCTCCCTCTACTCACACCACCTACAGCCAGCGGCGGCAACGGCCATCAAAGCCGGAGTCCAGGCCTCCCGGGAGGACACACGAATACTGGAATGGGAAGGAAGCCACTCGCAATCTAGGGAGTGGTCCCGTCAGGGGGTACAGGCCCCGCTGTCCTGAACGTGAACTTGGTGAGAGTGAGCTACGCTCAGTGCGGCAGCGTTTCCGTCCTGCGGGCGGATCCGCTTGGGGATGTGAGGCCATCTTCGCGCTCGCCCGCCCTGGACTGGCGACCACTGCCTGGCCCTCGCTGTCTTTCCTCAAGGAGGCCAGCGCCGGTCTCCAGACCCGCCCAGTGTCCTCTGCGTGCGCATGCTGCCCTTCCAGCTCTCAACACCGAGCGTGGCAGGTCCTGGGAGACGGATTCTGAGGAGTCCAGGGGCACGAATGAGACCTGGGAGCAGCCGAGACAAATTTAGGCTCTGGAGCAACATGGGGAAGTGCTGCCCGTCTGTGCCATGCGTGTGGTCTTGGTTAAAAGTGATCACCACGCAAGGGGAGGAGGGAGGGGATGCCAAGTGGGAAGGGCACCCCAATAGAGCAGAAGCATTCCTCAGGATGCAGCCGGACAGAGAGCCAGGGTGGGGCAGGGCGCGGCCTGAGGGGGGGATGTGGTCAGGTGCGAATTCTTCGTGAGTGTCCACTTGACTCTTAAGTGTTTGCACTGAGAGACTACGTTAGCCTGAGAAGCCATGTTTATATTTTGTCAGCACGATCCCAACCCCAAAGAAGCATCTCTCTCTCTCTCTCTCTCTCTCTCTCTCTCTGGCTGAGAGTTCCTGCTCCCCAATGCCTAGGGAACAGTAGCTGCTGCAAAGCCGACAGCACAAACTCACGCCCAGGTCATGGCAGAGAATCAGGAGGTCTACTCACGAACACACTTGGTTTTAGAACCACAGCCACGTAACAGCTTCACTGTAGCGACAAGGGCATACGTGTCCGAGGACCTGACAAGCGTGGTCCTTACAAGCATGTCAAACCCGCAGCCGCTGGGCCGCATGCTTGACGTGCTTGCTTACAATGTTGGAAGGCAAACGTTTTTCTGAAACTCTATCCATCTCTAACCCCAACTCCCGTCACTCTTTCCCCAGGGATGGCACCCAGAAGCCACAGCAATAGAAAGGCAGGCGTTGTCACAAAAAGATTTCACAACATAAACGTTGGTATATGCACCGAGAGACACAGGAGCAGACACGGAGGGCGAGAGGGACAGGAAGAGCCGCTGTGATAGGGCCACACCAGTGTCCAGACAGAAACCCTGATGCCGGGAGACCCCAGGCCAGGGGACCATCCCCAGTCCACATGTGAGGTGCAGCCTACGTCCCGCCTAGAACCAGGACTTCCGGCTACAGCCCACTGTCCAGGCGTGCCAGCGGCCAGGGCAGAGTGCTCTGGGCTCCGGGGACCGGAGGGAGGCTGGGGAAAGGCGAACGGAGGGGGGGAGGGGGTCTGTGGGAAGAGAGGCCTGAGCAGCAGCTGTTATGTCTTCAGCCAAGAACATTCCACATGAATGCCGGGATCTGGCTGGACTGCGTGCATGCATGCGTGCTTGTGTGTGGAGCATGTGTTTACATAAGTGTAAACTTATCTTTGTGTGTCTGCTTTTCACCTCTAATACTGCAACCCTCCTGCCTTCTTCCTAAGTCTCCTGTTGGCACAGGGACACCAGTCTTCCCTCCATTCCTCTGTAGCATTTTTAGATGTTTCAACCACCACTGCCCTCCACTTCTGACCTCCAACGTCCATCCAAACCTGCCATTCTCCCCACTCATCCCCCGACTGTCCACCTCCTCCCAGGCCTTGCTCTGGCCACTAGATGGTTTCAGCACCTGTCGGAGGTGTCCTCTGCCCCCCGCTTCTTGCCCTGGCCAGTTTGGGTCAGTGGATAGAGTGTTGGCCTGCGGACTGAAGGGTCCTGGGCTTGATTCTAGTCAAGGGCACATGGCTGGCTTGCGGGCTTGAGCAACCGATCAATGTGCAGGAGGCAGCCAGTCAATGATTCTCTCTCATCTCTGGTGTTTCTATTTCTCTTTCTCCCTTTCCCTTCCTCTCTGAAATCAATAAAATATTAAAAAAAAAAAAATAACAGCTCTTACATGTCCCAAGAGAATTTTGTTGTCTGTTCAGTGAAATAGAGAAGCATGAAGATTAAGAACATGGAGTTGGGAATCAGAAAGACCCAGGTCAAATCCAGAATCTGCCACTTAATAGCTACACGGTCCAAGTTCCCCTGAACCTCTTTTCTCATCAGTAAAATGGGACTGTAGTCTCTGTCTCTCGGGGCTGGTAAGGATTAAGTGAGGCTGTGTGTGGAAATCACTTGCTCATCTGTTCACACCTGAGTATTAAGTAGCTTTTACATTACAGGCACACCTCCTTTCACTGCGATTCCCTCTGCTGTGCTTCCCAGATGCTGTGTTTTTTACAAGCGGAAGGCAAGAGCCTTCACCTGCAGTAAGACGACTGGCTTTATGACGACACTCACTTCACTGTGCTGGTCTGGAGCCGATCCCGCAGCATCTGAGGTGTGCCTACACGGACCTCTGCTGCTGCCTCGATGTTTTTCTGCCCACAGTCCTCTCCCCCTTTTCAGAAACCTTCCCTGTACGTATAATCATACACTCAAGCTTTGATGATTAACTTTTCCTGGCACTTCATTTTGCCTGTTTATTTTGCATCTTGCTTTCCTAACTATATGAAAAACTCCTTGAGGTGAGGGGTCGTGTTTTGCTTCGCTGTTTGTCTAACTTCCTGTATCCCAACCACCTGTCACTGCACCAGAAATCGGGACGCTTTGCTCTGCTGATCCACGGACACTACCGCTTCTAGGGAAACAGTCAGCGATCAGCGGGGACAAGTAGGCAGAAGGAGCTGAGGGTCTGGAAGCTTTGGGGAAAGGTGGCAGCAGGAAGAAGAGCAGAAACAGAAGGAAGGGGGAGTGTGTTCAGGGGCTACATACACGGCTCTGGCTTCCATTCAAACTAGGGGCCCTGGGCTGCCTTTACCTCTGTCTTTCCCACTCTGCATCTTCTCTTCTTCGTCCTCTGCACCTTCCTCTGCTGTGAAAACAAGTCCGAGGAGCCCCGTGAGCCTTGAGCACAGGACAAGCATAGAAGGGGGTGAAGGGAGTGACATGGAGGCTTGGGAAGAAACCCTAGCTAACGGCTCATGGCTTCAGCCTCCACGCCTCACCTAGTCTGCACCCTGTGGGGTCCAGTTCCCCCGCAGGGTTTCCTAGGATCTACTCAGAGCCCACAGAAGCACCCCGAGCAGGCTGATGTCCCTTACACGGCTGCTGGCTTCCTGGTGACCGAGGTGGGGTGGCTGCGTCTCCTCTGGGCCCCTTTTCCCTAAGGTGATGACATCTCGGGACATACCTAATAGCTTGCATTCAGGTTAAAGAAAGCAACCATACAAGTGCATGCTGGGGAAGACTTAGCTCTACACTGGCTTCCATGAAAACAAACAAACTAGCGGTTTTAGCTGACAACCATCTTAGAATGACTGAACAGTGCAGTTGGCTGCGAGAAAAAAATGAGCGGCATCTAAGGTTGCTTTTGCAGGGGCCTTGTACCTGCTGCCAGATACCGGAAAGGCAGCATGAGGAAGAGGAGCTGAATGGATTCTGGGTAGCTTCAGAGGCCAGAGGGGGGACCAGTGGGTTACAGGAAGGCGGGCTTTGGCTCCCTGATGAGGAGGAATTCCCAGGGATGAGCTGCTCCTGAACGAGCTCAATGGAAACATTCAGACAGACGACGTTTTATCAGGAGGCAAACTAGAGCAAATGACTTCTAAGACCCCGGCCAACTTGGAGATTCCATTATTTGTGAAAATATTAAAAAAATAAAATAAAAATGAGGAGGGCCAGCTAGGGGTGTAAACAGTAGGTCCACGCTGTATAGAACATACGAAAGGGTAACCTGGACATCTGCCCCCATCCTGCCCCCAGCTCCGCGGTGACAGTGAGAACGGTCGGGCGTGGGGGAGGCCCTTCCATCCACTGAGACCCTGGCAGCCTTGCACGCTGAGACGTTTATTCCTGCGTTTTATGGAGATGCTCGGTCCACATCGGCTCGTGGACTTCAGTGCTGAGCGAGCAGCGCATCAGTGAGGGGCCCTTGTGCAGCTGCGGGTTTGACGTTCTGCCCCGTGTGGGACAAGGGGCAGTGGGATGGGCACCGACTTGGGTCCTGAAGCCCTCAGTTCCAGGGCCAGCTCTGCCCCTTCAAGCTGCACGACTGTAGGCAAATCACCTTCTGAGAACTACTCACTGCAGTTTTAAAGTAAGGGATCTCCGAGGTGCCTTCCAGACACAGGACACAATTCTGTGGACACGGCCTTCCCTGCTGTGGGAAGCCGCCACGCTCCTCCCAAACCAGCGCTCGCCCACCTTCCGGACCCACGGACCAGAGTGGTCCATGGACCATCGGCTGGCAACCGCTGCCCTGCACGTGTAGTTTCCGTGAAGCTGCTCTGCCTGCATGTGCTTTGTGTTTAATGATGTCCGGTTACCCGTCATCCAGTGTGATGAGCTCATGGGCCACTTATTCTGCATAAGAGGCACATGCGTGGCTAATTTCCTGGGCCTGAAATCCCTTAAGGAAGTCCCTTTAAAAGTGGTGTTTCAGCCGAAACCGGTTTGGCTCAGTGGATAGAGCATCGGCCTGTGGACTGAAAGGTCCCAGTTCGATTCCGGTCACGGGGATGCATGTACTTTGGTTGCGGGCACACCCCTGGTTGGGGGTGTGCAGGAGGCAGCTGGTCGATGTTTCTCTCTCATGGATGTTTCTAACTCTCTATCCCTCTCCCTTCCTCTCTGTAAAACAAAATCAACAAAATATGTTTATTTTTTTTAAAAAAGTGGGGTTTCTGAAACCCGCGGGCAGCTCTAATAGGAAGGCACTTTCTAATCACGTGTGAGGTCCTCTCGGATGCCGTCACTGCTTCTGTCTATGGGTGCACGAAGCTGGTGCTTTGGAAGGGACTGAGAAGTCGCACCAGAATTGGACGGTGTTCCCATAATGCTCCCTGCACAGGAGGTCAGGATCTTAGCTGCTCGGGAAAAACCAGCCCAAACCACACGTGTACCCTCCTCTGAAAGACAGCAGGCAGGTTCCGGGGCGAAGCCATGGCCGGACCCTGGCTGGTCCCTGACACTAAAGACATGGCACCAGCAGGCCGGCCTTCCTTAAGAGCACGGGCCGATGGTTTCGATGCCTGCGTTTGAACAGTCCGTGGAGAAACTGCTTTGCATTTCTAACGAATAGCCTAAGCTACTTCAAGGCATGTAAAGCATCACATTAGGTCATAAGAAACAAAAGAGCCATATAGATGAGTGGCCTACAGCCTTTCGGAAGGAAACCGCTTGGTTAAGACACAGCGTGGGGATCTGACTGCCGAAAAGAACTTAGCAAATCTCTGGCAGCGACCGAACTGATGGAGTCATAGGATTCTTAAAGACAGGACGGTATGGGAACGGCCTTTTATTTTCTCTCTCTTTCCTGGATATTTTTTTGTAAGGGGGAAAAAGAAAATGTCAAGAGGAAAGGGTCTTTGGAAAATCAATGAAATAGCCAAGGGACAGGGAGACTGAGAGCGAAGTCACAGTTGACACTGAACTTGAGGAGGGGAGGAGGCGACAGACCCAGGTCACGAACTTCAAGTGGAATCAGAGCCTAGTCATGGACAAAAGGAGAGAATAGGGTTTCAGAACCAAATCAAAGAGCGGGAGCAGAAAGGCAGCTGGAAGCGAGTCCAGAGGCTGTGAGGCTGGTCCGGCGCCAGCCCTCCAGGAAAGCTGCAGAAAGAGCCGGGTCAGGGCCTAGGAGAGAGCTGGGAGAGGAAGGGACGGGGGCGGGAGGGGGGGTGGGGGGGAGGGGAGGAGGGAGAGAATTGGGAGGGGTGGAGGGAAGAGAGGGCGGAGGCGCCTCGCTGGACTCAGCGGCCTGAATGTCTTAAATTCTGCACTGTGTGTGCCCCTCTCGGTGCACGCGTGAGAGAAACCCCGTGTGTAACTGTCTCTCTGTGATCACGTGTGGGAGAGAGACTCCCGGGGAAAAGACGTCCGGTGTGTCCCTAGAAGGCAAAGGATGGGTGGTAACGGGAGGCGGCCTGTGCCCCCTGATGCCGCTCTACCACGTGGTGAGGCAGTGGGAGGGGAGGCGTGGGGCCTGGGGGCGCGGGTGGGAGCTCTGGGCGTCACCTGCGTGGAGCTCCTTCACCAGGGATGACATGGTGTTGGTGATGGAGTCGGCGGCCACCAGCAGGTCATTGCGGAGGTTTCTCCTCGTACCTGGGGGGAGTCAGAGCAGACGGCGAGGCCGGGTGGGTGGGTGGGCGTGGATACGACAGCGCGGAGCCAGTGACTCGGGCCCGGGGGGCGGCGCGGAGTGCCCAAGGGGACGTGGGCCGTGGCCGCTCCCCTGCGCCTTCTCCGCCCGCTCCGCCTCCACCTGAACAGCAGGGCCCTGTCCGCGCCGCGCGTCGTGGCCGCAATCGACAGAGCTGGGTTCCAGGACAAACAACGTCACTCCAAGGTGCTCCTCGGTCCCGGGCCCGGGCAGGGCCTTCCTCTCCTGGGCACCCACCTTCCTGTGTCTGTCTCCACTAAGGTGGTCAGACGTCCCGCTTCTGGCGGGACATTTTCTTTTTAACAATCTGTCCTGAGTCCCGCGGCGTTTTAAAAAAGTCCCGATTTTTGGGAAGATTCTTTCCAAATGTCCCGCAAAAGTCCCGATTCTTTCCAAAAATCGGGACTTCTCTAAAACGGGGCGGGACGCGGGACAGATTGTTGGAAATCGGGACTGTCCCGCCAAAAGCGGGACGCCTGGTCACCTTAGTCTCCACCCCAACAGGACTCCTTAGCCGCTCATCTTCCCCCCCAGCTCCGGAACACGCCGGCTGCCCTGCCGGCTCCTCGGAGGACCGGCCATCCGGCACTGAATGCCCTCAGCGGGCCCTGTGGAGAGGGCCGCCCTCCCTCCTCTGGCTCGCTCTAAAGGCTTCCAGGGCAAGCGCGTGACTCTGGGAACTATTCCAGCCAACTGCTCTGGAGGAAGCAGAGTCCAGGGGACAGAGAGCACAGAGGCCCGGGGGGAGCCCGCAGCCCATCGGCCGGCTTATGTGCACTGTACGTGAAGACCGGGTCACTGAAGCCCGAGCACCCCGCAGAAGCGACGCCGGAGGAATCTCCGTGAGCGCCTGTTCCCAAGCCCGCGCGGCCCCCCGCGCTCCCGCTCCTGCTCCCGGGACTGACCTTGTGCGAAGGCCTCCTGCACGTCGCCCCCGCCTCCGCCCAGGGGCTCCTGCGGACAGTGCGTGGGCGTGGAGCCGGCCGAGGTCGAGCGGACGGGCATGGGCATCGGGCGGCTGCCTCCGTGCGTGGGCGACGTGTGTGGCGATCCTGTGGCCTGGGCCTGGGAGGGCCGGAGAGATGAAGTGTTATCGCGGGCATCTTACCTCTCGGAGGGAGGGAGACGCCCTTCTTCTCCCCGGGGAACCTGAGCCAGCCAGCGGGGCCTTCGGTTCCGGGGGCGACGCAGGGCACGGGCACATTGGCCAGGAAGGAGTCTGGGCGCCTCCGGGACTGGAGAGAGGAAGAAAAAAGAAAAAAAATAAAGGGAGAGGGGGAGAAACAAGAAGGGAGGAGGAGAAGACGGAGAGAAACACGGGAAGAATGGGGGAAAGTGGGAGGGAGAGCGAGGCTAGCACAGATCAGTGGGCAGGCTGAGCGGAGCAGCCGTGGAGGGTCTGAGAGCGGCTCAGGTCACAGCTGGGAACTAATGCACAATATTCTTTCGGTTTTGTTTGCAAACACATTCATGGGTATTATTCGGCCCTCACACCACCTTGTGAGTAGGAAGCGCGTATGTTTTTGTATCCATTTTACAGAAGAAGAACAAGGGTGAAACGGGAAGAGCTTTCAGTGGGCGATGCGGGGATAAACCCTTCCACTCCGAGGGCAATCCTGCGATGCTGCGTCCGTCCTCTGCGCTCCCAGGCCGCACGCAGCCGGCGCCTGAGTTTGGCCCACGGCCGAGCTTGTGAGGCAGGAGCCCAGCAGCTGCCGCTTCCCGGCGCAGGGCCGTACCGCCGGTCACACGGCACGTGTCGAGCACGCATGCTGGGGTCTTTGAGGCCGTGCTGCAGGGACGCGGCAGGAACGCACGCGTGTCCAGTGGAACCTGAGCTTTGCTCGGGAAGGCTCTGGTGCAGCTCTGGGGAAGCTTGGAGCAGCGGGATACGATTTAAAGACTCTACAGGGCGCTCCCTGAGGTCTGGGCTCTGTGCCCTCCGGGGCGAGGGAACCTGCCTGTTTTCTGCAGAGGCAAAACTGGAGCAACATGAGCCAAAGTGCGCTGATGAGTTCAAATGAAAATCACGATTATTTTGAGATCTAGCTTTCCCTCTTGACCCCTCAACGGGATCTGCCTGAGCAGGCTGACGGACCGTCTGCACAAAGCCTCACCTCAATGCTGCCACCAGTGAGGGAGGGCGCTGGACCAAACAGTCCAGCTTGTTCTCCATGGTCCTGCTTTGATCCGTGTGTGTGTGTGTGCATGTGTGTGTGTGTAGAAAGATGTAAAATATAGAGGAAGCTAAAAAGTATAACATAATATACTGCCCAAATTAATACCTATTGACATGGTATCAAAATTATTTCAGCTTAGAAATACTGCGATAAATCTGAAGACCTCTTTCATCATCAATTCTTTCCAGTCCCAGTCTCCGCATCTTATTCCTTCATAGGCAACCATTACCAAAGATTCTGGTGTGAGAAGTTTTATCTGTGTGTATATTAGTCTATGTAACTATGAGTAATATGTGACAGTTCATGCTTTTAAAGTTTGTATAAATGGTGTCATGCTGCACATATCATTGTGCAATCTGCTTTTACCACTTAGCACACTTTTTGAGATTTTTCCATGATACAAATAAATGTGAACTTAGACCCTTACCTCATATTATATATAAAAACTCCCCAAAGGGGTCAGACTAAATACAAGAACTAAAACTATAAAACTTTAAGAGGAAAAGATTAGACAATGACTTTTTAGATATGACAAAAAGTATAGCTACAAAAGAAAAAAATAAACTTCATCAAAATTAAAAACTTTTCTTCAAAGGACTCCTTTAAGAAAGTGAAAGGACAACTCAGAATAAAAAAAAATGTTTGCAAATCATACACCTGAATAGTGACTTGTATCTAGAATATGTAAAGAGCTCTTACAATCAATAACAAAAGGAGAAGTAACCTAATTTAAAAGTGGGCAAAGGATCTGAATAGGCAATCTCCAAAGATATACAAATGTCCAATAAGCACATGAAAAGATGCTCAAGATCATTAGCTATTAGGGAAATGCAAATCAAAACTACAAGTCACACCCAGAAGGAGGGCTATAATCAAAAAGATAATAACAAGTGTTGACAAGGATGCGGAGAAATTGGAACCCTCATGAACTGCTGGTGGGAATCTAAAATAGTGCAGCTGCTTTAGAAAACAGTTTGGTACTTCCTCAAAAGGTTAAACATTAGGTACCACAGGACCCAGAAATTCCACTTCTGTGTGTATATATCTGTGCAAAAAAATTATACACAGGTTTTCATAGCAGCATTAAACTGCTGCTATGGAAACAATCAAATATACATCAACTGATGACTGGTTTAAATAAAATTACTTGACAATAAAAAGAAACAAAGTACTGATACATGCTACAAAATGGAGAAACCTTGAAAATATGAAAAGTAAAAGAAGCCAGTTACAAACAACCACATACTATTTGATTCCACTGATATATAAGGTCCAGACTAGACACACATATAGAGATAAAAAGTAGATTAGTGTCTGTCTGGGGCTGGGGGTTTGGAAGGAATGAGGAATAGAGTGCTAAGGGGTAGGGGTGCTCTGTGTGTGTGTGTGTGTGTGTGTGTGTGTGTGTATGTGTGTGTGTGAGAGATAAATTGTTCTAAATTTGGTTGTCATGATAGTTGCACAACTTTGTGGATATATTAACACTGAAAAAGGGTGAGTTGTATGTTATATAAATTCCATTTAAATAAAACTATTATAAAAAAGACCTTAATTAAGAAAAACAAAAAGATACGTAAGCCATATACTGAGGAAAATATTTGCAAATTATATGTGATAAGGAACTTGTGGGTATTGGCAAAAAATTTTTTTTGATCTGACACCAAAAGCAAAGGCAACGAGAGCAAAAATAAACAAGTGGGATATAAACTAAAAAGCTCTACCCAGCAAAGGGAACCATCAACAAAACGGAAAGGCAACTTGAATTCGAGAAAATAATTGCAAACCATATACTATATATGATAATGAGTTGATATTGAAAAAAATATAAAGAACTAATACAACTTAACAGCAAAAAAAACACCAAACAATCTGATTAAAAAATGGCAGAGCAACTCGACAGACCTTTCCCAAAGAAGACACATAAATACCCGGCCAACAGGTACATAAGAAGGTGTGCAACATCACAATCACCAGGGAAATACAAACCACAGCCACAGTGAGCTGTCACCTCACACCCGTTAGAAATTATCACCAAAATGGCGAGAGAGAGTGTTAGTAAGGACACGGAGAAAAGGGAGCCCTTGGGCACTGTTGGTGGGAATGCAATTTGGTGCAGCCACTACGGACAACAGTGTGGAGGTTCCTAAAAGCAACTACCCTTCTGGGTAGATAGGCAAAGAAAGTGGAAATGGGATCTTGAAGAGGAATCAGTACCCCGTATTCACTGCAGCAATTGTCACAATAGCTAAGACATGGAAACAACCTAAATGGAGAGAGATGGTGTGGTGTGCATGTACAAGAGATCTTATTCGGCCCCGAGAAGGAGGAAACCCTGCTGTTTGTGGTAACAGGGGTGGGCCTCGAGCACATTATGCACAGCAAGTGGAACGGGTCCGACACGGCGGATACTGCACGTTATCACTTTTACGTGGAATCTAAAATACATCTCATTCATAGAAACGGAGGAGGAAAGTGGTTGCCAGGGGCTGATGGGTATGGAAAACAGGGAGGGATGGTAAAAGGGTACAGACTTTCAGCTATTAGGTAAGTAGGGTCGGAAGATTGAATGTATAATGTGGACACTGTAGTTGATAACATGGGATTATACAACAGACATTTGCTAAGAGAGTAGAACCTACATTTCATATACACGTGCCAAGATATATATGTGAGGTGACGAGTCTTTTAACTAACTAGGTGGGGGGAATCCCTTCATGATGTATATCAAATGACCACCATGTACCCAATTATAAGTATCTTATACTTTTGTGTCGATTATACTTACATAAAGCTGAAATAAAAAATATAAACAAACAAAAAAAAATCCACAATACCCCTGTATTCAGGACACATAACCAACTCTTACAACTGAATCAGAAGACAAACCACCCGATTACAAAACGAAGACTTGAACAGACACTTCACCAAAGACGACGTACAAATGGGCTAACCATCCGCGTGAAACACACTCCACACGAGGAGTGATGAGGGAAAAGAAAACCGAAATCACAGCGAGACACCCCTCACCCCCTAAAAGAGCGACCAGAAAAGGGACGAGGGGCGGAGGGGAACGGGAACCCGGGCACCCTGCAGCCGGGCTGTGAAAGGGTGCCACCGCCGCCGCCTCGGAAAACACTCCGGCAGTTTCCTAAAGTGCTCAACATACACGTACCATATGTCCCAGCAATTTCACTCCTGAGCATATTCCCAAGAGAAACGAAAACATATGTCACCCAAGATCGTGTACACGAATGTTCATTAGCAACAGTTTAACAGGCCAAAAGTGGAAATGATCCAAGAGTCCACTGACTGGCGACTGGGTTAACAAAGTGTGGCTTATCCAAATAGAATAGAACCAGGGGCATAGAATGGGAGGGGATTGATAATTCTCAGGGGGAAAGGGGTGTCTGTGTGGGAAGAGACTGGATAAAAACCATATACCTATGGATGAGGACTCTGGGGAGAGGTAAGGGCAGAGGGTGGAGTGGGGACCAGGTGGAGGGGAGCTATTGGGGGGGGGAGGGGGAGAGGAAAGGAGAAATAATTGTAATAATCTGAACAATAAAGATTTAAAAAAAAATAGAATGGAATACTACAAAATCTCTTTTTACCACTGCTTAACTTTCATAATTTTCTAATGACAAGTAAACATGTTCTATCTTGCTGAAACTGGTTTGGCTCAGTGGAAAGAGTGTCGGCCTGTGGACTGAAAGGTCCCGGGTTCAATTCCAGTCAAGGGCACGTACCTTGGTTGCGGGCACATCCCCAGTAGAGGGTGTGCAAGAGGCAGCTGATCGATGATTCTCTCTCATCGATGTTTCTCTCTATCCCTCTCTCTTCCTTTCTGTAAAAAATCAATAAAATATCTTTAAAAAACATGTTCTATCTTGTGAAATATTCTATTTTTTTTTAAAATCAGTGATTGTAAAACATTTATTATTCTTTACTTTTCAGGGTATATATATATCTTTTAATACAAGTTTAAACACACCTTAGGAATACTGTTTTGGCTAGATAACATTATCATCTTTTAATCGCTGTCTTTTGTGGCACCACCTCTACCTTTTCCCCTATAATTACCACCACCCTCTGGTTTTTTGGCCACTTTTATGGGAGCAGGGGGAAATAAAGCATAAAACCCATTCTACTCTGGGAAGTGCTTGTGAACAGCCAGATCTAGTAGTGTCAGCCCCAACCCAGATTAGACAAGGGAGCGGGGAGAGAAGCTGCAGGCAAGGAAAGGAAGTCACTGCCGCGGCCCGCCGTGCGGGAAGACCTGTGAGCCAGCAGTTTGGGATGCGGGAGGTCACAGATATGGTGGGCACTGGCAAGGCGGGCTTTCCTGGGCCTCCGAGGGTTGAGGGGACCAGAATAAAGGTCGATGCCCAGGTTGCTTGGGCAGCCTCAAGAACGGTCCCCATGCACCGAGTTAATAAATATTAAACAAATCCAGGTGCTCCTTAGCTGGGTCCTCCCAAGCTGAGGGGCGGGACCTCTCCCAAGACTGGCATCACCTCCAGGCTCAGCAACCTGCACTGTCGCTGGCAGGGTTCCTCCGGGGCTGATGGTCCAGTGCGGCTGGTGGTTGGTTGGAAGCCATCCTGAGCTCCCCGCCATGTGGGCTTCCCCCAGGGCAGCTCGTGAGATGACAGCTGGCTTCACCAGAGGGAAAACCCAGGAGAGCGCGAGAGAGGCGGGGTGCGGGAGGCAAGCAAAACCGAAGTCACAGTCTTTTATAACCGAGTCTCGGAAGTAGCCTTCCATTCCCCTGATGTGTTAGAAGCAGCCACTGTGCCCAGCCCATGTTCAAGGGGAGAGGATCACACAGAGGTGAGAGTTAGAGGGCAAGGGGCCACGGATGCTCTCTCTGAGGTCTGCCCCCCTACCCCCCATGTGCTTATCTGGTTAAAGCATTTCACAAGCAGCTCCACTGATGACCGAGCGTGTGTAGACCCAGGAGATTATTGCCTGCTCTGCCTCTTCAGTTAAAGCTCTGAGTTAATAAATATTTGTTCTTCTAAGCCACTAGGCTTTGGGGTAAGTTATTACGCAGTGATAGGTGACCCACAGGGTATGGCTGATCTCTGTCTTTATGCCATATTCTATCAGTCCCTCTGAGGACTCCTGATTGAGGGAGGGCTGAAGGGAGAATTTGGGGGCATACGAAACCAGACCGAGAGGCTGTCATGAGAGGCCAGGGATGGGATGAGGAGAAAGGTAAGGCTTACGACCAGGAAAGCCTTTTCGGATCTGACTGTGTGCCTGAGGCCCGGAGTATTCGTTTGTCCTGACACTGGAAGTCTCAACCGTCTAACTCTGTCAATAGTTACAGGACCTGCGGAACGTCCTCAGCTGCGAATCCAGTGACTCAGAAGAGGGAACACTGCAGGCGCTGAGCCTGCACCTGGCTCTCACCTCGGGGAGAGCGTTTGTGGGGGCAGCGTGATGCCGTGGGAGGGGCCCCAAAGCCAGGGGGTCCCCGGTTCTCCTTCTGACTAGCACACGCGCTGAGATTTTTATGGGGCTCAGTCTTCTCGTTTATAGACTGAGAAGCATCAATGAGCTGGTCTCTGAAGTACTTTTCAGACATAAAATCCTACGATTGTATGATTTCGCCGAGTTACCGAATCTCAGAAACGCCAAGTAATCGTGGCTTTGCTTCGGTCGTGACAGGGCGGTGATGGATCTTCCTCTGAGGGTTTTGGCAGCCGCCTCAGGGGCACAGAGGTGGTGTTTTCTATATTAAATTACCTTCTTCTCACAAGTGGAGTCAACGACAGAGAGGATGCCCACCGAGGCCTCAGGCACAGGAAGCCTGTGAGGTGGCGGTACAGGGAGAGGCTACTGTGCAGGGTGGCGCTATTTCAGGAGAGACAGAGTCTGAAACAAGGTCCTTCCCAGGACCCAGGACCCCTGACTTCTAAGCCATGCCCCTCCCACTGGACCACACTGCCCCCTTCAACGTACAAACGCGTGTGAAGCGCCTGTGGCTCGAGCCAGTGCTTTAGGGCAGAGCCATGCCCTCCGCAGGCTGAGAACCTCCGATGAGCCGCGTTGGGTATGCTCGCTCTTTGCCCTCTTGGTGGGTCAGGGCCAGAGGGGCACACTGACAGCCAGGCTGGGGCACTGCTGTGGCATCGCACCTCGTTGCAGAAGCACAGGTGGCCTTTCCGTTCAGAGGGGCAGGCCCTGCCCTCCACGCAAACCAATCGAGACGAAGTGGCACGGAGGAGGCCGGGGAGCATCACAGCCGGGACCTTGAGATTATGGGGAACCTGAGAACCACACAGAAGTTGGCGAAGGTGGAGGGACTAGTCAGGTGGCTCTGGGATGGGAATCAGCTCACCAACCAATGAGAGGCTATCAACCACTGTGTGCCTCCGGGTTTCGGCTGCCAGGAGCCAGGCAGTTAGCCTGGGAAGCAAGGAAAGCCTTGCAACATGCTACTTGGTGTGTCAAGGTTTCCTGATGCAGGGACAGTGGGATCTCATTAAAACACAACCTGCAACAAAGGCCTGAGTACAGCACAGGCCTCCTCCCTCCTCCCCCACGTGTCTAACCAATAACTACACACAATAAACGCCCTGTAACTCAGGTTCCCTGAACACAGAGGTCCCTTGTAGTTGGAAACAATTCTGCTGAAAACACAGAGCTAGAGACATGTTATAATCTGAGGAGTTCTTTACTCTGCTGGCTCTTCACTTCTGAATCAGCAAAAAAAAAAAAAAAGAAAAAAAAAAGAGAGAGAGAGAAGCGGAGAACGCCATGCATCTAAGAAAATAGCTCAGAAATTATGCTTATAACTTCAGAGGGTTCGTGACCCCAGGAAAACAGCCTGTGGTGTAGCCCACCCTTCATTTTTACATTTGAGGAGGCCGAGGCCTGCTGAGGCCATAAGGTCACAAGAGGATTAGAAGAAAGGCTAGGACTGGTGCCAGGGTCCGCTAATCGCCTCACACTGCCGGGAGGAGCCCAGGCAGGCAGGGAGCACCGTGCAGTGTGTCTCTGAGCCGAAGGGACACGGATCAGTCCAGGCGTCTCACGGCTGAAGCTCACCCTGAGCTGCAACAGGAGAGCCCATTTCCAATAAGAGTGAGGAATGTGAGAAACATAATTACGCCTTGGCTTCTCATCTAGAACACAAGCCTCACGCTGGAGCCAAACAGGGCCAGACAAAGCCAGAGAAGGTGACCTGAGGACACAGATCCTTCCCCACAGCTGGCACCGGGGCGGAGACAGGGACTCACAGGCGGAGGCAGAGAGAGAGAGAGAGAGAGAGAGAGAGAGAGAGAGAGAGAGAGAGAGAGACGCGCCGTCTCAGCGGGAGGCGGCATGCACTGTCCCGGGCCGTGTTTAGGATCCCCGGTGTGCTGCCTGACACACGGGAGGGCTGCATCCCCTTCTTTTTCCTTACGGAGCGGGAATGCATTTTTTGAAAATCTTTTTGGTGCCCAGGATGGTCAGGCAATCAAGCCCAGAGAGGCTGTGGCACAGCCTGGGTCTGAGACGACGCCCTGGTGAGCCAAAACGAATGGCACGGCCCTCTCCAACCACTCCCCAGCCACAACTCCGAGCCGAGCGGTGATCATGGCAACAGGAGGAGACCCCGGAGTCTCCACTTCTCTCTCTCTGACTCGTGGACACCTGCCAGGTAGCAGATGGCCCGTGCGGACAATTACCTTCACTTTGCTGCGGTGTAGTTAAATCCAACAGGGGCCTCTTTGCCGCACATCGTCAGAGGCCCTCTCAGAAAAACAACAATAACAAAAAAAACTCCCAAAAACAGCCTTGGGGGGAAGGAGCTATAAGCCCGAAATCGAAGCGAGGCAACCCTGAAGGTAAAGAGAACTGGGCCGTATAAGGAATGGACTTTGCACATTTTTCTTTTTCGAGAAAAGGTGAAGAACAAAACCACCCACGTACTATTTCCAGCTGGTGAAAATGCAGCCGTCTCCTCGAGCACACAAGTACCAGGAGAGAGAGGCTGACCTGCTGCTGCGCTGGCTGTCCTGCCGCAAGATGTGAAAATAACTGCCTGACTCGACGGGAGTTAGGAGGGCTGGGGTCAGGGCCAGGGGTGGAAGCCAGCGGATGGTGGAGAGCAGGGTGCAGGAGGTGAGGCAATTGCACGGCAGTGAGCAACGCAGCAGGCCGTGCTTCACTCTGGGATGAATTAAAACAGGTAAAGGCTGGCCAGTGTGGCTCAGTGGTTAAGTGTTGACCTATGAACCAGGAGGTCATGGTTCGATTCCCGGTCAGAAACATGCCCAGGTTGCAGGCTCAACCCCTAGTATGGGGCGTGCAGGAGGTAGCCTAAAATGATGTCTGTCTCTCTCTCTCTCTCTCTCTCTCTCTCTCTCAGCTTTTTCTGAGATCAATAAAAACGTATTTAAAAAAAAACACAGGTAAAGAACATGTCTGGAGACCTTCCTGTCTTAGCGAAGGGGCCCGCCTGCAGGCTCGAGTGCAGTGCAGCATTTAAAGGTAAGCCTGGCTCTGAACCCCGGGAGAAGGGCTGCAGAGTCTTACGATGTCTCTCTTCTCGTCATCCCCGTTGATACTCATTTATCTATCATGGCTGTTGAAAAGTTTGGCACCAAAGAGTGTGCCCTGAGGTCCTTCCGCAGAGAGCTGACACCTATGCGTTCCCACACCATTTTAGGAAACTGGGTGCTAACGCACAGCCTGTCCCTCCCCATGGCGGCTTGTGGGGAAGGCAGCTGCAGACAGGAAATAGCTATGGCAGGGCCGCTGGAAGGTCAGTGATCGCACTGTTGGCAACCAGTGGAAGTTATGGTCCTCAATCTTCATGATTCTGTCCCTACTGAAGTCAAACTGCTAGTCAATTAGATAGAAGACAAGGCTTACTCCGAGGCTTACAGGGGTGGGGGCAGGGTGTCTGGTTATCTCTCTAAGTGGTAGGGATATTAAGCTCCTGAGACAAAGAACAACCTATTAAAACTCACCATAAACCCAAAGATCAAAGGAAAGTTGAAATGTTAACTTTCAGATAGGGAAGCTCATAAAGTCCAAGGCTAGAATCACCCTCGTTCTGTTTGTTTCTCTGAGTTTGTCTCGCTCTGTTGGAAAATGGTGTCCCATTAGTTCTCATTGCAGGATTTCAAAGCCAGTTCTTAGCAAAATGATTAGGAACTTCATTACAGGGCAAAACCCCTACAAAGCGAATACCAGACACCCCGATTGCATATTGGAAACAAGAAAACAGGCTCCCAAGAGAGCGTGGTCCTTATTCAGATAGCTAAATCAATGATCCCGTAGGCAGCCAGAACCTATTAGTGATATTATAAAATTCAATGAGACACGTTTATTTATTTAATCCTCACTCGAAGATATTTTTTTCATTGATCTTTTAGAGAGAGTGGAAGAGAGAGGGAAAGACAGAGAGAAACATCGATATGAGAGAAACACATCGAATGGTTGCCTCCTGCACACACCCTAACCAGGGCCAACGCTGGGGAGGTGCCTGCAATCAAGGCACATGCCCTTGATCGGAATCGAACCTGGGATCCTTTGGTCCTCAGCTGATGCTCTAACCCCGGAGCCAAACCGACTAGGGCTCACTCAAACAAATTTAAATGCCTTTTAATTTAAATTTGGAAGGCCGAACATGTGTGGTGTGGTATGGCACCCTTTCCCAACACTACCACTCTGTTGAGTCCCTGGATATACATAATGTCATGGCAGAGCCCAGGCTCTGCAGGTGGTTATCTGAGTTGGATTCCAGCTCTGCCATTTACTGGCTGCGTGACCTTGGGCAACTTAACCTCTGGCACCTTAGATTCTTCCTATGTAAAATGGAGAGATATCGATCTTTTTTTAAAAAATATATTTTATTGATTTTGTATAGTGAGGAAGGGAGAGAGAGTTAGAAACATCGATGAGAGAGAGTCATCGATCAGCTGCCTCTTGCACACCCCTTACTGGGGATATGCCCGCAACCAAGGTACATGCCCTTGACCGGAATTGAACCCGGGACCCTTCAGTCCCCAAGCCGACGCTCTATCCATTGAGCCAAACCGGTCTTGGCGAGATATTGATCTTTTAACCTGCTGGTGAGGAAGAGCTTTCAATGCTTCACCCACCTGCTCACAGAATACTACCTGCCATTATTCTATTCTGCAAGGTGCTGGGGGCGAGGAAGGGGCAGTGTCTCTGCTAGGCAGGCTCAGGAGCTCTGGGGGCAGTTGGCATGTATGCAGGCAGCTTACACAGAAGGAGGAGACCTGTACCTATCTGGAGGGGCAGAGGAAACGCAGCATGAGTGGGTTTAACCCTGGCTCCTGGAACAGGGTCAGGTTTCATGAGGTGGCACCTGAGAATACCTGAAGGCTATAATTTCAACAGGCGGACAAGGCGCAGGGAGGGCGATCCAGGTGAGGCAAGAGCATGAGTGAAGGTGCGTGGGCTGAGAGGGGGCTGTGCCTGGGGGAGGAGTAGTGTGGGGAGCACGAAGCCATATGGTGGGAAAGAGAAGTGGGGGCCACAATCACGCAGAGCTGTAAATAAATGGTCCTCACGTTTATTCACTACGCCACAGAACGGCAAACTATGGCCCATGGCCAAACCCAGCTCACCACCTGTTTCTTTGTAGTTCCTAAGAAAGAATGCCTTTACTTTAAAATAAAAAAAAAAAAAAAAATATATATATATATATATATATATATATATATATATATATAAAATTGATTTCAGAGAGAGGAAGGGAGAAGGAGAAAGAGCTAGAAATATCAATGAGAGAAACATGGATTGGTTGCTTCCTACATGCCCTCTACCGGGAATCAAGCCCACAACATGGACATGTGCCCTGACCAGGAATTGAACCGGTGACCTCCTGGGTAGGCACTCAACCAGCTGAGCCATACCAGCCGGGCTGGCTTTCCATTTTGAAATGGGTGTAAGTGGTTATATAAGTACTTATATAATAGCTCTGGTTTTGGCTTACAAAGCCTAAAATATTTACTATCTAGTCCTTTAAGCGAAAGCTCGCTGGCCTGCTCAGGCAGCGGCAGAGGGAATGATGTGGGCAGCGTGCTCTGTCCTCAGGAACCTGCACAATGTGAAGGAGGGCGGGGAGGCAAGAGACGGGGGACAAGGAGGCGTATGACCAGGTGACAGGTGATCGAGGCTGGAATGAGGAGTGGTGATGGGAACTGAGGGGAGAGAGAGAGATAAGCAGGCCTTTGGAGAAAACACTGACTGGACCGGACAGCTGCGTAGGAAGAGCAGAGCCTGGAAGAGCGCGTGCATGCAGGGAGTGTTGGCAGGGACCCCAACACAGCGGGAGATGTGCAGAGAAGCTTCCTGTGGGGGAAGGTGCCTGGGGATCTTTTGTCATCCATCCCACCTCAGAACAAGGGATTCTGGGAGTGCCTGGGGGGCTCTCACAGTGGTGTCACAGAGAAAGGTTCTCTGGGCTCAGGGCAGTGCTTCTTAATTGGTAACTTTATTATTATTATTTTTTTAAAAAAATATGTATTTTATTGATTTTTTACAGAGAGGAAGGAAGAGGGACAGAGAATTAGAAACATTGATGAGAGAGAAACATCGGTCAGCTGCCTCCTGCACACTCCCCACTGGGGATGTGCCTGCAACCAAGGTACATGCCCTTGACCAGACTCGAACCTGGGACACTTGAGTCCTCAGGCTGATGCTCTATCCACTGAGCCAAACCGGTTAGGGCTTAATTGGTAACTTTAGGTGCTAGGGACCTGGGGATGGGGGTAACTAGCACTAGAATTTAGGAGGTAGAGGTCAAGGATGCTTCTGAATATCCTACAGTGCAGAAACAGCCCCTTTGCCCCACACAAAGCTATCTGGCTCCATACATCCATAGTGCCGAGGGTAAGAAACCTGCCCTGAGGGTGATTCAGGGTCACGAGGTCCTACAGAGGTGGCCTGTCCAGGGCTACTCTTCCCAGGTGGTGAGCTGCTGTGCCCGGAAGTGCGGGCCACCAGGAGCCTAAAGACCAGGTTAGAGCTTTCAAGGGGCCAAGAATCAACCGGTCCTTCTGCATATTTGGGAGATGTCCCGGAGGGCAGCTACGGGCCCGAGAGGCTCCTAGATTCTCTCTTGATTTCCTGAGGCTTTGAGCTGCTTAAACATAGGAGTTGAAATATGAATCGTGAAAGCAATGGATAACTAGCGAACATTATACATTTTGAAGTTAAAAAGAATATATAATAATAAAAGCACCAAAGGATTTGTGGTTAGCCAGCTTTGTAGAGCAGTGGTGAGCTGGTATGGATTCTTATTAAAGGTACCACTTTAACTGCAGTAAACTGTCTCTCTGAATTGCCTCTAATTTTAGAAAACATGCCTCTCCCTCCTTTCCTCCCTCCATCTCGCTTTCGTTCTTTTTTTAAGCATTGGGACATCTATACTACAGCTCCAAATGAGAGTAACTCTACTTGCCAAATTATGATTAACAGAAAATGAAGATGGGTGGAAAAATAATCTATCGTACCCTTTGTCACATGCTTCTTTCAGCTGGAAGTAAGCAGATGTCCATTTCCGTTAAGGACGCTAGGCTCCCTACCTTAGTCTTGGTGCTAATACGGAACATCAGAACCAGCCTGAGGTCAGCTACAAAACTCTCGTCATCGGTACAGCACCAGGATTTGAGGAAATGCCTACGGACCCTCTCAAAGTGTAGGGTTAGAGGTCCCAACCCATGCCAAGACAGGATGGTAGACTGAGGTCTATCAGAAAGACAGCTCCAGGAATTCCTGTCCTCCCAGAGATGAGCCACAGGGGTGGGCTTCATGGAAGCAGCCAGCGCCCTTCTCATAGGGTGCATTCGTTTGTCTGGAAAAGTGGGAGGCAGATGATTGGCGTGAGTACACCCTGGGGAAGGAGATGGTTGCTGGAAGAAAGTGCAGGCAGTGAAGTGAGGACTAGAGGGTTTCAAAGTCGCCAAAGGACACGCCAGTCCTTGGAGACTGTGAGGACTAGACCTGGGACTCAGGACCGCGGCTAGGGAGGACTCCCAAGGCATTCACAAAGAGGCCTGCGAGCGGCAGGCCTCAGCAGTCTGGGTCCAGCTTGTCATTGTGCCAACTTCAAGGGGAGGATGTTCTTACATGGAACCAAAGGTCGCTGAAATCAACGTGTGATTTAATCCCTCGTCTGCCCAAGGTCAGCTTTAAATTGACCTTAGAAATGATACAACAGTAGTATTGATTTCTGGTTCTTGGATTACACAGTAATGCATACAATTTAAAAAAAAAAAATGAAATGTCTGTTGGAGGTTCTACCACTATCATTAAAATAAATACCCATAATGCCTGCCCTTCTGAGAGAGAGCTATCAGGAAGGTGCAGGGTGCTCCCAAGAATGTGCTGCCCTCTGAGCTGGCACATCGCTGGAACGTTCCCAACAAGTAGTTTTAATGGTAAAGTGTATCTCTGAGGTGTAGACGGGTGAGGAGAAAGAGGGGAACACTGGTGGTCAGCAACCACAGGTGAGGCGATCCCCCTTGTCAACAGGAAGGGTACAGTCATAAACAGCAAGGGGATGAGACTGCCAGGGAGGGAGTGGAGAAGGCAGCAGGAAGCATAGACCCTCCTCTCTGCTTGTGCTAAGCAAACTGGAGGTCATGTGACTTGCTTTGGCCAATGAGATGGAGTGGAGATGATGTGTGTCACCTCCAGGTAGATGTGTTAAATTGATGCACTTGACCTACCTTCCTGGCCTTCTCCTGCCATGCCCAGGTCAGTGTATCTGTTCTATGGAAGTGCCACAGATCAGCAGAAAAAGGTGTCAATGAAGAAAAACAAACCCGCTACAGCTTTACATGAAAGCCACTGGGATTTCTGTATCCTTTCCTGTTCTGCCCTCTTTCTCACCGTCTCACTCTGGCACTCCTTTCTTATCCTTTCCTTCCTTTCCTCTCCTCTTTATTCTATATGTCTGCTGCTCTCCGAACTGGAAAAAATAAAAAACATGATGTTTTATATTCCCATTCTTGATCTGAAACATGGGTAGATTTGTTTTTGGAAGAAAGAAATAATTAACATTTCTGAATTAAACATTTCATATTTCTCTCTTAAAAAAAAAAAAAAGCCCCGAGGTAAATTAAAAATCAGCTTTAGCTTATGTAAAAGATAGATGCTTTGAAAACCTTACTACATTATATAAACACAGGGTGCTACTATTGCAAACAGGCTCTCAATGGAGTTTCCTGTGTGGGTTCGTGGCTATCAGGATAAATAAAAACAGACATAAACCTCCCCTGAACACTGCCACAGCCGCCCGCGGAGAAACCAGAGCTCCCTCTGGAGTGGGCCCTGAACGGAAGGGAACGCATGGCGTCATCGGCCCTCCCTCCCTCCTCATTGGTAATTTTGTTAAGAGGCGACTGGAGCTGCAGCACCCAGAAGCCTGTGCGAGACGAGAGCACATCTGAAGTCATCACCAGAACTGATTTCCATGCAGTCACTCAGGACACAGTGCTCAGACCTGAGCTCACCCCCCCACCGCTCCACGTGCTGTTTCAAGCAATTAAAGTCACTCCAGACAGGAAGCAGCAGAGAAAGCAAGAGCAGGAAAATGCAACTGCGGCCTGGAGAATCATGCATACTCAAACAGGGCAGATGTGTACACTCTGAAAAACTACTCAACAAGCTCTGGTTTCAAACAAGAACATGCTCTACTGGGAAAAGGTGATGGAGGAGATTTCAGGCCGCTGTATAACACCGCGGAGAGCACTCGAAGGTTCGACACACCATCAGGTGACCTTGGGCAGGGAGGAGAGGGGACGTCTACGCCAGTTACACGAGGAGAAGGAGAACATGCAAAAGGAGCAAGAACCAGGCGGAGAATTATGAAGTTCACTTACTGCCTGCTTTTGCTCTTCCTCCTAGAAGTGGTGAAAACAAACAAAACAGGTAGAGGAAAAAGGAGAGAGATTAATGCCCATCACCACAAACATCTGGAAGAAATGACAGAACAGGGCCCATCAGGCCAGGCCCCTGGGTTCGGAGATCAGAGCCCTGACCACCACAGCACATCATGAGCTGACAGAGCCAAGGGGGGGACTCGGCCCCATCCGGCTGATTCTGATTCAATGGGAATGTCTAGAGTTTCAAAGAAAGAACCTCAAAAGCCATCCAGTCCAACTTCTTCATGGTATGCATCAAAAAGACTCAGAGAGCTTGACTTGCCCAACATTTTTTTTTTTTTTTTTTAGGGTTAGAGTTAGGACTAGGATTAGGGTTAGGGTTAGGGCTAAGGCTAGGGTTAAGATTAGGGTTAGGGTTAGGGTTAAAGTTAGGGTTAGGGTTCTTGCCCAACATTTAACTATTTAGGGTAAACCGAAAGCAGCAGCCCAATCATGACTCAAAAGCCCAATCACCCATTTCACCCTTCACAGTATTCATAGGTGTTTAGGCACATTGATCCCAGTGGCGGGCCTCAAAGTGTGGGATACAGACCAGCAGCAGCAGCAGCAGAACCTGAAAAACTGTCAGAGATGCAGATTTTGGACCCCACCGCAAACAAACTGGCTCAGAACTCTTGGGGTGGGGCACGATAGGTATTCAATGAGCACACTGACTCGATGATTGCTCGTTTGAGAGCCACGGCTCTAAGGGGTTCCATATATCCACGAGTTCATCTCCAGAGTAGTCCCCTCCCCTCCACTTGCTTTTGGACTGCTTTGTTTTTTGTTTTTTTTTTCCAAAGATGCACACACACCTCCAACCCCGCAGGACACTGAGAACTGCTTCAGGGCCCCAGGAGACCTCACTGTCTCATTAACTCAATGCAGGTTCACTTAGTACTTCCTACGCATGAGGCTCTGGATCACGAGAGGGTCTCTGTCTTTTACAGGCTCGCAGTGAGGGTGCACGGAGCAGACACCTGTTAGCAACCCAATCTGAACGCACCACCAGGCGCTATAGAAAGATGCACGGTGAAGAAGAGAGACACACTTCCACCTTCCTCTCTCCTCAGCCCGTTGTTCCTCAGCCACTCTGTCTTCTAAGGGATGTCTTTGCTTCCTTCCTGTGCCCCATCGTGGGGGACTGGGGTCAGGGAGTTTCTGCTCTTTGGCCCAAGTATTCACATCCACAAGCTGTTGCACTGGTTCTATTTAAATTGGATCCATCGGGGCAGTCTTTTTAAAAATATATATTTTATTGATTTTTTTACAGAGAGGAAGGGAGAGGGATAGAGAGTTAGAAACATTGATCAGCTGCCTCTTGCACACCCTCTACTGGGGATGTGCCTGCAACCAAAGTATGTACCCTTGACCGGAATCGAACCTGGGACCTTTCAGTTTGCAGGCTGATACTCTACCCACTGAGCCAAACTGGTTAGGGACAGGCAGTCTTTTTAAAAATATATACATTTGTTATTGATTTCAGAGAAGAAGGGAGAGAGAGAGAGAAACATCAATGATGAGAGAGAATCATTGATTGGCTGCCTCCTGCATGCCCCCTACTGGGGACTGAGCCCGAAACCCGGGCATGTGCTCTGACCAGCAATGAACCATGACTTCCTGGTTCACAGGTCAATGCTCAACCACTGAGGCACACCGGTCGGGCCAGGCAGGCTTGACTAAACATACGGAGGAAGCCTCTGGAAAGGATGAGGCTGCTCGGTGTGTAGATCTGGGTGCAATGGTTTCGGTAAAGACAAGAAATTACGAAAGGGAGAGAGGAGGTAAACATTTGGAGAAAATAATTTTAATCCTGCAAGGGAAAAACGTGGACTAGAAATGAAACGGGCACCAAAAACTTTCCAACTTGGCCCAGGAAGATGTTCTCACAATCGAAGCCAGCTGCGAGATGCCTGGCCGAGCCCCGTCTCACGGGAGCCAGGCCGAGTGGGCCAGAGCACAGCCGAGTCGGCCTGCGAGGCTGGGGTCTTGAAGCTTTGACGGCGGCCTTCGTGGCTCTAGCTAGGCGGGGCTCCCGTTCTGCAGGTAGGAAGCCAGCTCCCTTCCTAGCCAGGCTTCCTGGGGGGTGGGGGTGAGGCAAAGAGCCCTAGGAGAGTTAGGAAACAATTTTAAAATGTAGGGTTCTTGCTGGCATTAGTGTTCAATGGAAATTGAGATGGTGAGGGAGGGATGGCACAAAACCTTAGAGACCGACATGCCATCTGAGGGCAAAAGACCAGCCTGTAATTTCTTAGAACTAAGTCACCTCCCTATTCTCGCAGTTTCTCCAGGTCTGGGATTGGGGAAAACATTGCTTTGCTTCAGCAGAACAGGGAAGTCTCACAAAGCAATGCTTCACTTTGGTGATGGTTGTGTGCAGTTTGTCCAAAGACATGAAACCATTAAAACCCGTCAGGTGAGGATGGGGAGGTGGACAGGGCGGTGTGTTGAGGACTGAGAGGCCCGCCCATGAGCACGGGGGTCGGGAGAGGGTGGACTTTGGCCAAGTTTGTTACTTAGGACAGCGTTGTATGATTTGAACTCACAAAAGTCCTTCAGATAATGCCTTGAAGGCTCTGTCAACACAGAAAACAGGCCAGATATAAGGTCTTAGAACGTTTCTGTTAACGATTGGTCATTAGTGTCGGTAAACACTGGCCGATGACAAGGCCTAGAAGCCAACTTGATTTAAAGGGGCAATAACACCTTCATTATAGAGCGGACATGTAGAGCTGTTGTGTCACCTGAAACATGGGAGACTCTTTCACACAGGGAGAGTCTGGCTGGGGGGCCAGTGAAATGCCACTGTAGTCATCTGTAGAAAAATGTATATTCAAAACCTCACTTCCAAATTCAAAACTGCAGAATTCACCTGGTACATCCGTTTCAAAAGCAATAATGGAAAATGAGGTAGAAAATTATTGGGAGCATGGTTTAGAAATGGGAACATCAACACACAACCATTTCTAGATTACAGAAGATGTATAAGGCAGAGGTTATCGATATCCTCATTAATTGGGGTGGAGGGAATGTAAGGGAAAGATACATTCTGAAATCTGGGTACCTGAGTGTCACCTGCATTATGTCATTAAAATACCAAGACAATAAGAAGGTCCCTGATACTCCTTGGTGACAGGAATTGAGTCTTATTCATCATTAATGCCCAATACCTAAACACTAGGATTTCAATTCCTTTTTAAAATTAAATAAATATATGATTAATTTTTACCCAGCCTTGTTTCTCCCCCCATTTTCCCCCCAAAGAAATAAAAGGATTTAAGATTTTTGTTAAACGAATTCATATACTGGGGTGATGCTTCTTATGCATGCTTCTTTCCAAGTACAGAATATTTTAGGAAAGGGGAGGAAAGAACTCCCTGTGAGCTGGGAGCATGCGTGGTGGGTTTTCACTGATGAGTACCCCAGAGCACGGGGCTTGACTGTCCGTTTGACTAACCACTTACAGCTGTTTTATGAGAGAATTAAATGCTAGCAGGCTGAATGTCAACAAAAGCTGGTCCTTTGAAATTAAAATGAGAACGGTAAAGGGCACTTCTATTACGCACTGGTGAATATGTATTTTTTAATAGTAGGAAAACATCTTTGAAATTTTAATGGAAGCCAGTGATTCCTAGGTATGACCTTTTGGGAGTGTACATACTGCACAAATTAAGACTGCCATCCTTCTAGGGAGCTGGACCACTAAAGGAATGAGATTTCAACTGTGAATGCTAATCAGTGGGTACCAAGACAACATCCCTGGTGTGTCTGCAAATTCCTCCTCCCCGTCTGAGTGGCTCAGCCTGTCAGGCGGGTAAAGGACAGGTGTTTAAGAACCTGACAGGGGATCCTACAAAACGGGCAGCAGGGTCCCGCTTGTTTTACTGAAATTGTAACCGGAAGCCAACAGCAAGAAATACAAGGGACCCGAGTTCCAGGCATCAGCACATTCTGCTTAGTCCCCGAATACAAGCGTCAGAGCTGAACTCAAGGTCACAGCAATGCACGCGGGGATCTGTGCCAGGAACCCTAAGTGAGGAACCCTGAGGGCAGCCAGCTGACGAGAAAGTGCACAGTGGTACTTAGCGGAAATTCATCCCCACTTCCCTTGGCTTGTATAAACCTTTCACCTTTTTAAAAAAAGGTCAGCCTGAGGTACCTTCCCATCGGCCTGTCTGAGAGCATCTCTCTGAAAGGGAGGCTTGGCACAGGGAAAGAGGGGGGGGGGGTGTTATCTCCTGACCTACTGGTGGACTAAACTCCCAGAGTCAGGGCTCCCAACGCCCCCTCGGCCACAGATATTCCACAGACCAACGAATCTAGGACATCTCTGCCGTGTTGAGTGGCTGATGGGTTGCTTAGCTGCATACTTGACAATTACTGCAGGGATCTGAGCCAGGTTTTATGCATAAGGCGTTCTTTAAACGAGACCCGCTTAGGACTTCAAACATTTCGCAGGAGAAGTCCTGTCAACAGGGATAATGTAGAAACACGTCTAGGCAAAAACAACCCCAACACCCAGGATCAAAGCGAGAAGCACACTGAGCTCAAGACCAAAAGAAGTGCCTGAGCAAGCCAAACGCATCTTCCCGAGTTGCTAACACCGCTGGCTTCCTCTCAAGGGACGGGTTCAGAACGGAGGAGCTGAGGAAGAGCTGGCATTTCCCCAGGTGGTTTCCCAGGGCCACCGCCTGGCCTGGACCCTGGTCACCTCGGACCTCGGTGAGCTCACCAGTCTTCTGTTGTCCTTTAGTTCCTCCCCTTTCTCACCCATTCTGCACAGGTTCTTATTTTTCTCAAAACCTTCAGAGATTCCCTTATCCCAGGATGAAATCCATCCCTCAGCCTGCTCTGAGGTCCTCCGCATTTTGCTGTTTCCACGCCGGCTGCTAACCTTGTCTCCCACAAAACACCGCGGTTTCAGGGCGCAGACCTTGGGAGTGAGCAGCATAAACGGATGTGTCTGGCACCTCTGCTGCACAGCTGGGCAAACACTTCTTTCCGTGCCCGGGTGGGGCCACTCCCAGGCCAAGCTGCCTTTCTCTGCTCTGGGGTGTAGGTGTGGTAATATATTTTTCAACAAAAATAGATAGCGAGGCCTGATTATTCCAGATTTATTCAGGGCCCGATTCACCAACCCTAGAGCTAACATGCTATTTTATTCCTCCCAATATAGTGATCGATTAGAGTTGGGTTGATGATTGGTGTGCTTATGCGATACTTACTAAAAAAGGAATCTGTAGGTGTAATCTCTGAATATTTGTCTTAAAAGAAACTCCAAACAGTTGGGAAATAGTCACTTATCCATAGCTAATATGCTATTTGTAAACATTCATAAAAGCAGCTATTCCTGGACATTACTCTGGCTCCAGCTATTGACTTTTCCTTTGACAGCCAGGCTTTCCGCTGATGTCGGTGACGGTTACACGGAACCTGACTGCCGCTGAGGAGGTGTACCTGGAAACTGGACGAGGCAGCAGCAGGTAAGCCCGAGAGCAGGCTCTTACCTTCAGTAGCTTCATGAGCCCCTCCAGCTGAACCATCAGCTCCCGCCTGCTCTCCTGCAGAGCCGACATCCGCTGCTCCAGCTCATCCTTCCGTTGCCTGGCCGAGAGGAGAGGCCCATCAGAAACAAAACTCAGGGAAAGGGCCAAAGCATCCCTTTTGGACCCGGTTCTGCTACTTACGAGGGTATGAGATGCTGAGCAAGCCATTTAATCTCTGATGCCTTATGCATAAAGGAATGATGGATCTATTTTGCCCACTTTACTGTTGTAAGAATAGCATGTAAACATGCCTTGGAAAGTATACATGGCCATAGAGAGGAAAAGTACAATATAATTATGAAAATAACTGAAAAAACTCATCAGGAAGTCGAATACTTCATTTAGAGAAATACACAGAACCAGTCCAAATTTAAATGAATGGTGGAGGAAAGGTATAAAAACTGCACAGGGAAGATGGGGTTCAGTAGGCGGGGCTGCCAGCACCAGACAGCAGGTGCTAGAAGCGTGACAGACTCAGGAGGGCTGTGCCTAAGAGAACTCTGCTCCCTGAGGAGTTTCATGTCAACTCCAGCTCAGTGTGTCCAAAACGAAACTTAAGACTTTCCTCCTCCGATGGTTCTCTTTCCCAACTTCCTGGTCTCTCACTTTCTCATTCCAGTTGTCAGAGATGAAAAACTCCGTCCTCTTGGATACTTTCCTGTTTCTATACTATATTCAATTAAGCCACCCAATTCAGATAATTCTTTTCTAGAAATGTGTGTGTCTGTCTTTCTATCCTCACTTCTCCCACTTTCCCCAAGTGCTCCTTACATCACACACACACTGGTTTCTTAGCCTGATTAACCCTGATTTCATCTATGATGGTGAGGCCTACTAAATAGACAGCCTTGATCATGCCACTTAACCTGTCTGAGCCTCAATTTTCTGCTCTGTATAATGGGACTAATAATCAGTAACATCAATATTTTGAGGAACCCTTAAGATAATGACTATGAAAGTGTTTTTTTGAAGTTTGCAATCCTACTCAAAGGAAAGCTGTATTCATCTCATCATCTGATGCCACAACCTCAATAGAATGACTAGCATCACTGAGCCTTGCTCTGCACAATCTAGACCTTGGCTCTCCAATATGGTAGCCAGGAGCCACACGTGCCTACTCAACACTTGAAACATGGCTGGTCTGCACTGATGCACTGCATGTGTAACACACACACACACACACACACACACACACTGGATTCAAATTTTTTGTGTGGGCAAAAGAAATTAAAATATTTCATTACTATTTTTTTCAGTATCGATTCAATGTGGAAATGACAATATTTTGGCTATATCAGGTCAAGTAAAAGATAGTATTAAAATTAATGACTTCTATTTCCTTTTAGCTTTTCCCTGTGGCTGTCAGAAAAGTTGTAATTACACATGTGCGTCACTGTATTTCTATTGGAGAGACGGCCCCAGACCCACCTTCAATCCTATCGTTAGCACCCGCCTCCTAGTCCCGCTGAGGTCTGGACCTCCAGGGGGTTTACTTTTCCCTAAACAGACCCCATACATTTAGGACTCGGAGCTATCCCACCCCCTTCCAAATACTGTTCCCTCCTTCATGTCCCAGCATCTGAAGCAGCCACAGAGCGCGGACTGCATCGGTGTCTGCTCTAACATGACTAACTGTTCTGATAAACGGACTCTCTCACTCACTTGGTTCCCAGAGACATAAACTCCAACCGAGGCAGACTGTAACTCCACGCAGATCCCCACTCACCTCAGCAGCCGCAGCTCGGCCAGCAGCGTGGGGTTCTGCTGAGCCTTCTCGGGGGTGGGCTGGGAGGCCTGCTCGTGCTCCAGGCGGAGGCGCTGGATCTCCTGCAGGATCTCTCTGGAGGGGATGCAAGAAAGGCAGATGCCACACCGGCCTCCATACCCTCTCGCTTCCTGTTCTCACTCCAGTAGTGCAGCCTCTGCCAGTCTTACTCTGATGGCTTCCCAATGGCCAAGCTGTGACACGGACACCCTCCTAATTCTGTGCCCCTTATTCAAGGAAACAACCCTCTGAGGCAGAAAAAGCCACAAAAATACTCAAGAACGTGAAGAAATCTCCACGGAAGGAACGTGACAACCAAGATATCCTGCTCCTCTCTAGGGAAAGGACCGGAGTTCTGTGCTAACTCCCAAGTCTTCCCCTGACCCCCGAGAGACGGACAACTACTTCTATCAATTCCCGTTTCGTTACGGCCAACCTCCCGGGCCTGGTTTCTACCCGTCAGTGCAGAATGGTGTGCTGTCGGTCTCCAAGCCTTTAAACGACCAGACAGTCACATGCAGCCTCATCAGCCAGAACGGATGACGAGGTAGAGTAAGAGACTGCTGGGAGTGAAGGAGGAAACCGTGTGAGGGGAGCACAGCCATGAAGGGGAGAAGCCCTGGGAAAGAGTCTCCCTGGGGCCGGCGAGCAGGCTTTGGGACCAGCACAAGGGACGCCCTGCAGATATGCAATGTAGTGTCCGGGAGGGATTTTCTGGACTTGGGCTGGCCTATATTCCCTGAGGAGGGAACTTCCTTTGTGGTCAGAAGCCACCTGGTCTGCAAGGAATGAGAACTAGACACTCCCGTGATGATCTTGGACTTCAGAACCTGGCTCGGCCTCTCCTTGCTCACCTGTTTTTGTTTTCCAGTTCTGCAATAAGCTGTCTTTGCTGCTTGTTGGCATCGAAGTTAAAGCTCAAGTCAGTGGGAGGACGGGTCTACAGTGAGGAGAAAGAAAGGTTTGTTGGTGTGTGTGTGTGTGTGGTTTTTTCCCCCCTGATTCAAATATATCCAGAATCCTAGACAGACTGTTGATATTTAAAAAAACAACAACAGATTTTGAGGTAAAAATTACCTACCATAGAATCCACCCATTAAAAGTGTACAATGAATTCAATGAGTCTTAGTAAACTTAAATAGTTGTGGAACCAATCACCATAGCCCAGTTTTGGAACATTTTCTATCAATACACACACACACACAAAATCCCCTTGTTTGTGATCAACTGCCATTCCCTCCCATCCCCACTGCAGGCAACCACTGGTCTGCTGCCCAGCTTTGCCTTTCCCAGAAACTTCACATGACACGTCATCACTGGCTTCTAGCTTCCACTTAGCATGTTTCTGAGTTCCATTCACATTGTTCCATGAATTAGGAGTTCCCTCCTTTTCATTGGCTCAGCTTTGGGCCATTAAATGAAGTGGCTTTGTGTTGATGTACATTTTCATTTTTCTTGGCCTAGCAGTTCCTAAATGTGGAACTCCTTAGTTATATGGTCTAAGTCTATATTTAACCTTTGGAGGAACTGTCAAATTGTTTCCCCGAGTGGCAATGCCACTTTAGAATCCCACCAACAACGAATCAGGGTTTGATTTTCTTTTTAAAAAAATATATTTTATTGATTTTTTGCAGAGAGGAAGGGAGAGAGATAGGGAGCTAGAAACGTCGATGAGAGAGAAACATCGACCAGCTGCCTCCTGCACACCCCCACCGGGGATGTGCTCGCAACCAATGTACATGCCCTTGACCGGAATCAAACCCGGGACCTTTCAGTCCGCAGACCGACGCTCTACCACTGAGCCAAACCGGCTTTGGCCAGGGTTTGATTTTCAACATCTTGTCAACACTTGTCACTGTCTTTTTGGTCTTAATCATCCTGGTGGGTGTGAAGTATCTAACTGTGGATTTTTAAAAAATGGATATATAATTTACATGCCATAAAATCTAACCCTTGAAAGTGTGCAATTCAGTAGTTTCAAGTATATGTATGAGATTATTAAACCATAATCACTAATTGCAGAATATTTTCATCACCCCACAAGGAAACCCCATACTCATTAGCAGTCACCTCCCCTTGTCCCCTCCCCAACTCTGACTACTACTAAGCTAATTTGTCTCTGTAGACTTGACAATTCTGAATATTTCATACAAATGGAATTATATAATATGTGATCTTTTATGTCTGGCTTCTTTCACTTAGCAAAATATTTTCAAGGCTCATCCAGGTTGTAGCATGTATCAGTATCTCATTCTTGTTTTTACAGCCAAATAATATTCCATTATGTGGATATACCACATCTTGTTTACTCCACAGTTGATGGATATTTGGGCTGTTCCCATTTTTTTTGGCTAATTTGAATAATGCTGCTATCGACATTTGTGGACAAGTTTTTGCGTAGAGACATACTTTCATTTCTCTTGGGCATCTTTCTAGAAAAGGAATTGCTGGGTCATACAGTAACTGCCATTTGAAAAATTGCCAAACTTGTTTCCTAAGTGGCTGCACTATTTGACATTCCCACTATCAACATACGAGGATTCCACTTTTTCTCATGTCCTTGTCAACACTTGATATTGCCCTTTAAAAAAAAAAAAAAAAATATATATATATATATATATATATTATTTTATTGATTTCATAGAGAAAGGGAGAGGGAGAGAGAGACAGAAGCATCAATGATGAGAGAGAATCATGAATCGTCTGCCTCCTGCACATCCCCTCCTGGGGATCAAGCCCGCAACCTGGGCATGTACCCTTGGCTAGAATCGAACCGGGAACCCTTTAATCTGTAGGCTGACGCCCTACCACTGAGCCTAACAAGTGGGGGCTTGCCCCTCCCCCCCTTTTTTTAATCACAAGCATCCTAGCGGTATGAAGTGCTATCTCATTGTGGATTCAATTTACGTCTCCCTAATGACTAATATGCTGGGCATACTTTTACGTTTTATTGGCCATTTACATATTATCTTTGGAGAAATCATTGTAGTCTTGATTTTGCAGTCCACCGATGCTTCCAGTGCTATTACCCCTTTAAGAATATGGAAGCAAGTCAACACAAGCGCGGAATATGGATGAATAGGTGATGCTTCCCCTTTATTGATTAACCAGGAGGAAAGCTCTCCGGAAGGCACTTCGATGGCTACGCTTCACTCTGCACATTCTTAAGTTCTGTCCAAAGCATGACCTACGATGACGCAGAAACTATGTTTCCTCCCTGAAGCATGAAGATACGGTAAGTACAATAAGAACATCTTTTCACGTGGCACTTCCTAAATAAACAGGGCAAAGCAGCATAGAAAATCTGGGTGGGAGACTTTTTAACCAAACTACCAAATGTTTTTCTTTTTAGAGAAAAACAAGGTGATTTTTCTTCCTCCAGAGAAGAGCGAACCAGCAGCTAATTCAGCAAACTTTCTGTATTTTATTAAGTCTTGTGAGAGCCGGAGTTGAACCTGGGGAAAATGGCTTGCCTGAGATGGAACCTGCTGTGAATAAACAGGTTTACAATTTCTGAAAACTGGAGTTACAACTAACGGCTCCTTATTAGAGTGGGGCCAGGGAGAATGATGGATGAGGAATGATCTCTGAAAGGAATTTGCTTCATATGATAGAAAACAAACAAACAAACAAAACCCCCACAGTATTTCACTGGAAACCTCTGAAGAAGCTTTTCAGTTTTGAGTGTCTGAAGGAGGTTAATACAGCAATCAAAAGTTACCATCCATAGTGACTCCTGATCGGCAGGCATCAGTGCTACTCAAATACAGAGACAGAGGGCTGCAGGGGGGGAGGAAGGTTCAGATCCCGAGGCAGCAGTCCCCGCTGGGGGACGTGCAGGGAGACGCACTGGGAGAGCCTGGTGCTGAGTGTCCTCTGCTGGCTTATCTCACCAGTCAGGCTGTATACACAGTCAAGTGCACTGATTAACAGATGCACTTAGAATTTTATTTATTTACTATTATAAACACCCTGCTGCTCCTTTAAAATATAAAGGGGGGGGGGAATGGGAGATATCTGAAATACTATCCACAATAAAAATATTTTTAAAAAAATATTTATAAGCTAGGTTATCCTTTTTCCTAAAATGCCTCCAGGACAGTGAAGAGAAAAAGCCAGAAAGGGAATTATTAGATCATAAAGACATGGACTACTTAGGCAAGAAGAGATCTCAGGATGATTTCCTTCAAATATTAAATATTTCATTCTTTTATTCAACCAATATTTCCTGAGCATCCTAGATGTGCTAGATATTGTTCTAGAAACTGGGGATGTGTTAGAGGATAAAAAAAGAAAGAAACCAAATATGTATGGCCTGTTGTGATAAATGCGATGAAGAAATACAGGGTAATGAAACAGTGAGCTGAGACAGAGACTCTTTTTAAATGAGGTGGTTGTGAAACTGCTCTCAGACTCAATGAGATGGGGAAGCAAGCCACAGGAAGGTCAGAGGGACCAGGGGGAGGTCAGAGGCACTATGGGAGAGGTCAGAGGGACCAGGAGGAGGTCAGAGGCACCAGGGGGAAGTCAGAGGGACCAGGGGGAAGTCAGAGGGACCAGGGGAGGTCAGAGGGACCAGGGGAGGTCAGAGGGACCAGGGGGAGGTCAGAGGCACTAGGGGGAAGTCAGAGGGACCAGGGGGAGGTCAGAGGGACCAGGGGAGGTCAGAGGGACCAGGGGGAGGTCAGAGGGACCAGGGGAGGTCAGGGGGCAAGCCACTGGGCAGAAAGAAGGGCAAAGGTGGAGGCTTACTGCTGCTCCCGCATGGTTTTCTGAATCCACTATAGGACTCTAAACAGAAAAATATACCAATTCCAAATAACGCATGAGCATACCCTACGCTCAAGGAGGTGAGCCTAACTCCTGTGGGGCCTGTCCATAGTGACTTCCTTTCAAAGAGAACAGGTGGGAAAGGGGGAAAGAGAAACTTAATGTTGGAAAATGCTGACGAATACTTCCTCCGCCAGGTGAGCAATGACAACATCTACAGTGATCGATAATTTTAAATACTACGTGCCCTCGATGTGATATTAGAAAAAGGGCACTCACCTCTTCTTCCTCAAATCCTACAGTCCCAGTCAAATCAGGAGAAAGACAGGCTAATCCCAATTAAGGGCCCTTCTATAATACTTGACTAGCACTCCTCAAAAAACGGTCAAGGTCATCAGAAAATAAGGGAAGCCAGAGAAACTGTCACAGCCCAGAGGAACCCAAGGAGACATGACAACTAAGCACGAAGTGGTGTCCTGGATGAGACCCTGGGACAGGCATTGGGTAAAAAACTAACAGGGCCTACACAAAGTATGGCCTTTCATCAATAATAATAGATCACTACTGGCTCAGTAATTACAACCAATTACAGAAAAAGGTGAGATGTTAAAAACAGGGAAACTGAGTGTAGGCTATAGGGAAACCCTCAGCACTAGCTTCACAATTTTCCTGTAAATCTAAACCTGCTCTCTAATAAAAGTTTATGACATTAATCTCTCTCGTCTCTCAAAAACCCAATAACGCTTTTTAGGGTAGTGGTGACAAAGCTAGCTGTGAATAGATGGGAAATTTTTTTCTTTTTCTTTCTTTTAAAAAAAATATATTTTATTGATTTTTCACAGAGAGGAAGAGAGAGATATAGAGAGATAGAAACGTCGATGAGAGAGAAACATTGACCAGCTGCCTCTTGCACACCCCCTACTGGGGATGTGCCCGCAACCAATATACATGCCCTTGACCGGAATCGAACCTTGGACCTTTCAGTCCGCAGACCGACGCTCTACCACTGAGCCAAACCGGTTTCGGCTCTTTTTCTTCTTTTAATGTACAAATCAAGAGAACCCCAAAACCCAGAGATTCTGATTCAGTAGGTCTGTGGCAAAGTCAAGGATCTATATATTTTTTAATGCTTTACACGATTATAATATGTAGCCAGGCTTGACAACTATTATTTTATGGGGGATTTTGAGTCATTAAATGTGTGCAAGACACCACATGGATACCATGGGTCTTTCACTCTGAGCGGCTGTGGGGAGACTTCCGGCATGGCGCATGCCGACACATGATGAGGCTGCAAGGGCCAGAATGGGTCCTCTGAAAAAAAACTTCTCAAAAACGTGTTCAAGTTTGGTGGATGAATCTACGCTATTTCCCCTTCCTTTCACCCTTCTCGCAAGTGCTCCTTTATGAGTGTTTCATTTTTTCATAAAGAAAAATGACTTTCAAAGCAAACCCAAAACACCTCATTATATCTAACGCTGAGGATGTTTGTGATAAAACGTTAAGAACGTGCAGTTATTGCTGAAACCGGTTTGGCTCAGTGGACGGAGCGTTGGTCTGCAGACTGAAAGGTCCCAGGTTTGACTCCGGTCAAGGGCATGTACATTGGTTGTGGGCACATCCCTGGTGGGGCGGGTGCAGGAGGCAGCCGGTCGATGTGGCTCTCTCTCATCGGGGTTTCTAGCTCTCTATCCTTCTCCCTTCCTCTCTGTGAAAAATCAATAAAAATATTTTTAAAAAGAATGTGCCAGCCGGGACCGGTTTGGCTCAATGGATAGAGCGTCGGCTTGGGGACAGAGGGGACCCGGGTTCGATTCCGGTCAAGGGCATGTACCTTGGTTGCGGGCATATCCCCAGTAGGGGGTGTGCAAGAGGCAGCTGATCGATGACTCTCTCTCATCGATGTTTCTAACTCTCTATCTCTCTCCCTTCCTCTCTGTATAAAATCAATAAAATATATTTTTAAAAAAATAAAATAAAAAAATAAAAAGAATGTGCCGTTATTATTATGATGATTTACCACACACCGTAGTTTTGTTTTTTAAAGGTGTTTAGGCACTTCAGAAACATAAATTAGTTCCCCTGGCTGGTCTAAGGGAGCTAGCGTTTCTTTATCCCAGGGCGAGCGTGAAGAGGTGTCAGTGGCCAGGTGAGCCACCAGGGGAGCCAGGAGGGCTTGATGCTGAGGCACTCCCTGGGTGTAATGCCGACTGCTCACATGATTTAATGGCCTTTCTTTGTGGAAGAAGGTTTTTGAAGAAAACAAAACAAAACCAAAAAAAGTCAATACAAAGCCTATCTGGCAGGCTATAAATAAATTCTTCTGAGCGCTACACCCACTTTATGCAAAGCACCTGTATCAGGGGGAGATTAGCAGATTAGGAGTCTATTTAATAGACGTCTAGTCAAGAGGAATCCTGGCTGAGAGTCCAATATTTGTAAGACAGCTACCCTTTGAAAAACACACTGAAGATGAAAGGGACCCTATCAGTATTTAGTCTTAAGCCCATTCGAACTATCCTCATTTTCACAAGAGTGAGGACTGGTATCAGAAACTATCAGGTGCAAACAGACTTATCTTGTTTGCAGTGAAGGAGAACTGCAATAACCTCGTGAGGGTCAAATGGCTTCGAAGCTTTAATTTATAGCATAAAAAAAAAAAAAAAAACCCAAAACTATGTAAAGTCAACCAGACGATAGAACGGCATTAAGTAGACTTAATTTTAAAAATTCGACACACAACTGCTCTCCCTCTCAACAAATTCAATTGATTTTATGTATAAATTTTAATTGCTAAAATAGCTTGGAAAGTTGTGACTGATTGAGGGTATGCGTGAGGTTTAACCGATGAAACGGAATTTTGCTTTTTTCCCTATTCTGTTCTATTTCACTAACCTTTAGAGCTGTAATGTTAAGAGTCTGAGGCAGTACCTAATATCAGATTTTTCAAAGAAAATATTTTGAATTCTAAACAAACCCAAAGGAATAAGTTACTTTTTGAGGAGGAAAAACAAAGCAAAACTCTCCATTGGCAACTTTCATAACTCTACCTCCTTATGCAATAATCTGCTAATCTCCTCTTACGCAATATAAATAAGTACACATTTCTATAATTAATATACTGTGTTTCCAGAATACGGTTCTGGGAGAGCTGGCCTGCCTGCCCAGCCTAATTTCACTCCAGTGTTGTTCTCTGTGAAGTCTCTAACCCCAAGGCCTTTACACATGTTGAGACACTCAGTAGGCACACATTGCATTTCCTGTACGTGGACAATGCTTACATAGTCTGTCATTTTGGCTTCAGATCATTCCTTCCTCCTTTCATCTCACTCTTGGCTTGTATTTGATGTTCTTTAATGTTATAGTAAATGATCTTTTTCCTAAATCTAATTGTCTAAATGTTCACTGCAAGTAGATAGAAATAATCAACATTTTTTATATTGACTTTGTATATCTTGCAACATTGCTATAAAGTCACAATTTATTCTAGTATTGTTTTTGTAGATTCCTTAGAATTTTCTATATAGTCATGTCATCTGCAAATAATAACGGTTTTATTTCTTCCTTTCTGGTATTTCTGCCCTTTTCTTGTGATGTTGCACTGGCTAGGCCCTCTGGTATGATTCTCAATAGGGGTGGTGAAAGCAGAGATCTTTGTTTTGTTCTGAGTATTAGGTAGGGGACATATTCCAAAATTTAATCTTTAAGTGTAATATTAGCTATGTATTTTTTTTGGTAGATATTCTTTATAAGATTGAGAAAGTTTCTTCTATTCCTTGTGTATTGAGTCTTAGCATAAATGGGTATTATATTTTGTTACATGCTTTTTCTGCATCTATTGAAGTGACCTTATAATTTTCTTTAAACTGCTAATATGGTTGCTTTTGTATATTAAATATATTAGTATTCCTAAAACAAATCTCACTTGATCACGGAGTATTATCCTGTTTGCATATTGCGGGATTCAATTTGCTAATATTTTGTTAAGGATTTATTTTATCCATGTTCATAAGAGAATATGATGATCAATTTTCTTTGCTTGTGATTACCTTGTATTCTTTTGGTATCAGTTTATAGGGGCCTGATGAAATGACTTGGAAGTGTTCCTTTTTCCTCTATTTTCTATAAGAAAATAGGGTTCTCATGTAGTATGCCAGCTTTATGTCAGATTGCTAGAATTTCTTCTTTAAAAATATAATATTTAACAGTTAAGCCATTGGAGCTTAAAGTTTTCCTTATGAGAAGTCAGTTATCAATACAATTTCTTTAACAGGTTTAAGAATATCTAGATTTTCTATTTATTTTTATGTCAGTTTTGTTAATTTATCTTTCAAGGATTTTGCCTATTTCACCAAGGCTATCAAATTCATTGGCAAAAAGTTGCTCATAATATTCCTTTAGCATCCTTATAATGGCTGTAGGATCTGTAGTGATGTCTCTTTTACATTTGTGATATTGGTAATTTTTTTCTTTTTTTCTCGATGATTTTTAGGGATTTATTAATTTTATTGATCTTTTTAAGAACCATATCGACACTTTGATTTTCTGTTCTCAATTCATTTTTTTAAAGAAATGGAATATTATAGATAAAGTTAGAGCCACTGTAATTCCCTCTCTAAACCCATTCCTCTCCTGTCCCTGAGATTCTTGCTCTCCCGAGTTTCATGTTTACTGTCCCCCCACCACTTGTATATTAAAGCAATGCTAACTTTTGCTATCTACGGGAATCCTCTGATTACTCACCACGTTCCCTGCCTCTGCAGCCAGCCGGGCAGCATAGCGAGCTATTAGCCGGTGTTCTTCATCCAGTCGGCCGGGACTGTCCAGGACACTGCCAAAGAGATAAAAATTCAACAAGTGTCTATTAAACATCCCCTGCACTTACTCCTCTTAGAAAGGCAGATGGGAGATAAGCTTGTAAAAAAGGGGAAAAAAGAATGGTAACAAAAGAAAGAGAGGCCTGTTTCTTTTATTACCATTGGTCTTTTGACACCAAGGGGATTTAGAGAAATAAGGCCACATGTGTCATTTCCCTTCAGCAGCACATCCAACCCTCTTACACCACCAGAAGGGCATGTCTTTTTTAATACAAGGACTGAGAAAAGACAGGGCATTTCAAAAGTCTGAGAGAGGGATTTCTAATCAAAATGTTTTTAAGAACTCATGACTTTTAGATATAGGTCTTGAATTCAAAAAGACCAAGCATCATGAAAAACAGGGCCGAGAAAAATGAAAACTAATATTGGCTTGGGCAGGCCCAGTTTACAGTAAGTAAATGTGGAGATCACATGGTATCAAACATATTCTTTCAATGCCTCTTTTTCTTTTTACCAAGCTTGTCCCACAAATATAGCCCCTTCTTAGAGTGAAGTAATTTAGTTCCATTATTCTTTAACAAGAGTTCCAGCACGATAAAAATTTAAAGACCCACCTAGGTGGGATATCAGATAATGCTACACCTGGATAAAAAGGAGTTCTTGTGTAGGACACCAGCTCTATGTGATGCAATGGACTTTAGATGAACTAGTGCCTCCATTACTCAGCATGTGACATCCACTGTCCTTTATTCATACCAGGGCACTCCTAGATTAATAAGGACCGTTGGCTATAGAATGCTCTTTAAGTCTGACAAAACATGGAAGATAGCAGAGATGATGATGACTGACCAGAGATGGCCGTTGTGGCTTGCTTTTACTTTGGCCCTAGGTTCGTGGAGTTCTGAAAGCCCTTGATTGGAATTAAGCAATATGGTAAGGAATATGAAAAAATTTAAAGACATGAGTTTTATACTCATCAAATCTTGTTATAGTTATGGAGGGGAATCTGGGAAAGGTGAAATTAAATTAACAAAGATCCATCTGGCCTTTTCACATACACAATCAGCTATATTTTTCCTAGATTTCCCCCCCACACACACTTTTCTATATTTCTATCTCTGTGGCTAATCCTTTAAGTTTAGTCTTTCCCTCTAGGATGAATATTTTTTAAATGTGCCTATGACACTTCTGAACACTTTATAATTTTAGGTGTGCAAATGTCAGTTTCCAGCACATGTAATCATCCTCTCAAGAGATCTTATAATAAGAACATGCTACCACCAGTTGACGTTAATAGGTTACTGTCAAGGCTGCAAGGTCTGGGCTGAAATATATTTGTGCCTTAAAGGTGTTTGTCTGAAAAAAAAAAAAAAAAACCAAAAAAACTATCTTTATCTTTTTTTTTTTTTTTAAATATATTTTATTGATTTTGTACAGAGAGGAAGGGAGAGAGATAGAGAGTTAGAAACATCGATGAGAGAGAGAGTCATCGATCAGCTGCCTCTTGCACACCCCCTACTGGGGATATGCCCGCAACCAAGGTACATGCCCTTGACCGGAATCGAACCCGGGTCCTTCAGTCCCCAAGCCGACGCTCTATCCATTGAGCCAAACCGGTCCCGGCAAAACTATCTTTATCTTAAAAAACACACAAAAAAATCAGAAATGAACATTTAACAGTAAAGTAGATAATATTATGGAGGGACTGGCAGCCTAAGAAGTCTGGCAGAGGACACAATAGGTTCCTCTGTGCAAAAGAGCTCCTTCTCTGTTCCTTTCCATCTCCCAGGGAAGGCTAAACTGGTTAGTCATTTATCCCCAAGTGCAGACCACATGTTTTGTTTTCCAGCCAGAAACTAGAACGTTGCATTGATGAGAGGCTTTAAGGTCAAGAAAAACTAGAAAGATTCCCTATTCTTCTGCTTGAACTGACTTTCATTTTCAGAACTAGCCACGGAATTTCTCATTTCTTCGTGGAAGTAGGAAGCTCAGTTCCTCCGACTGGAAGTCAAGAAGAAATGTAATACTCACCCAATCTTCATGTTCTCCCAGAGTTCCCGGCCACCAATTCCTGAGCAGGGAGGGAGCCTTATCGCTAAGCCAAAGACTTGACCTTGATTACATCTACCATAAAACTTCTTGGGCTGGAATATCAGGTGGCAGTCGCTGTCCAACACGCTGTTGCTACTTTCACCATGGAAACGTTTAATCACCTGCCCTGACTGGCTTCCAGTGAGCTATCCTGCCATGGATGAGACAACTCGATTCCTACAGACCCAGGGGCTGGGGCAGAGAATACAGGAATCTTCTGCGGGATGAGAAGATTCTGGGATACAATGCTCACATGTCAGGCCTTCCTTCTCTCCCCTAGGACAAGTCTATCACACATAATGGGAAGCAGGAGAACCCTACAGTCTCTTTAAGGCTTTAGAGACAGTAAATGCCAAAGATAGCAATGCCATTTAGTCATACAGGGAAAACTATGGGAAATGGTATAACGTATAATGGTATAAAGTATAATAATATAATATTAAAAGGAGTCCTTTTAACATGCTTTTCTCATTATTGTTACCTAAATCTGTTATCATGGGAAATAAAAATGACCTTCCCCTGGAACCATGGCATGCTATAGGCAAAACGAAGATCAAAAGGTAAGGTCCAGCCTCTCTCAAGTGTTTAGTTTTTAACTCATGGGTTTTGTTTTCTCTGAGAATAAAAATCTCGAGTTGTCTGGCACAGAGGCTCCTCTTTGCTGCCACACAGAGTGGCTGGAGTGGCTTTAGGTTATTTCCATTTGTCCTGCATTCTCCTTGCAGCGTGCTGGTGGGTGTGGGCATGGGTCGGGCAGGTAGCTCCGGGTCTGCCTGAATGTGATAGCACTTTATTTGCTATTAACTCTTTCAAACGGTGAACTCTGCTGTAGTCAGTGGCTATCCAACGTTTTTCCATCCTAACCTTGAATCTGGAGGGATCGTCCTATTTCCATATTAACACGGGGTCACTACCAGAGTAGTTTTCAGGGAAAGGGGTAGGTGGGGCTACTAGAGTATAAATAATTATCGTGATAAGAGGAGATATATTATCATTTGAATAAAGTCCCTCAGGTGTCCTAATACCACTGTTGACAACCACTGGTTTAAATAATCAACAATGATAGATCTTGGGGAAGAGGTGACGACGTAACATGTAAAGATGTAACAGGGTGATGGTATGAAAGATTAGACAACGTGAGATGTCTGGGGGATGATCAACCCTACGCTTTGAATATCAACAGAAAGATCTCATTGTCTAGGCGAGAATGAACAGAAAGAGGTTGCATCCAATACCCCTGTGAGTGTACCTTGGGTCTGCCCATCTCTGAGGTTCATACACTCTCTGCGTATAATAGAACCTGAAGGACGTGAGTTGCACTTTCAAGGGGAATGTCTGACTCTACGGCTAGGTAGGTACCTACGCGTGGCAAGGCTCCCTCTTCTTTCAAAGGCGGCTTTGGAAATTACCCAAACTCTGCCTGACATAGCTGGCAGCGTCTCCAAAAAACCCCCACTCGCAGAGCTTTTTTCTCACTGACGACCCCAGGTTCCACAGCTCTCCCTCCCTTTGCTCAGCCCATGGACACCCGCCTGCTGCCGCCCTACCACTGACCGTGCACAGTGCTGAAGACGGGCCACATAGGAGGCTATCAGCGCATGCTCATCGGCCAAGGGGCTGGGTATGTCCTGGCTATACTGTAACCTAGGAACAACGGGGGCAAAGACAGCAAGCGCGACACAAACACAGACACAGCGAGAAACGAAAATGAATTAAAATGGGCAAACGTCAAAGAAATATAGAAAAATAATAAATCAAGATAAGGAAAATAAAAAATTGCAATGCATAATGGAATATGGTGTTAGAACTTGGGACTATACACAGATCCTTTGAACAAAAGCAGTCCCTCAGGAGACAGCTTTGGCCAATGGACACTACAGCCCCTGAGAAAAGAAACCAAGGAGGGTCTCCCAGGAGCCCTGGGCACCGTCTTGTCCAGGTTTTGGGCATGGACGGATGCACCTTAAGGGGAATGCCCGCTACCAGGAAAACAGGCAGAGTGGGTCTACTTAACACTACCAAGTGGCCCCGAATACTTTTATAGCTTTTGTCTACATGTAAGAGTTTTCAATGTTACCTAATGATCCCAGTTAAACCTTTTTATCTCTATAAGGATACTGTCTTTAGCATCATTCTGTTTTCTCCCATATAACTGGTACTTAAACCAACTTGTTAGAATTGTATCTCATTGTAAGACTACACTATACATTCTGAGTGAGGCCCTATCTTGTAAATACATGCAAGGTCTTTGAACATCCTTTCTTAAAAACAAACAAACAATACTTTTTATTATGGAAATGTTAAAATATGTGTAAAACAGAGTATTCTAATGACTACACTTCACGTACCCATCACTAAACTTCAACAAAAATCAACACTTTCCTACTTATTTGATCTATTTTTTCTTCCCCTAATAAATATCTATCTATCTATCTATCTATCTATTTGCAGGAAGAAATGGTTATAGCAAATCCCAGACAATTTATTTTTTTGGAAATAATTTACATAACCTCAATGCCATATCACACCTGAAAAATTAACAAAAATGTTGTAATAACTCAGTTCATCTGAAAATTACATCAGTCTTTTTTAAAAAAATCCTTTTTTTAAAAATCAAGATCCAAACAAAGTCTACAAATCTTGCATTTGGTTGGTTTCTGTTTTTAAGCTTTCCCCTTTCTGCCATGTCATTTATTTGTGAGAAAAACAGGTTATCTTATAGCATACCCTCTAGTCTGGATTTAACTGACTGTTTCCTGTAGGGTCGTTTAATTTGTTTCTTTATAGCCGTTAGTTAGATCTAAATGCTTGATTAAAGTTTTTGCTTTTGCATTGTTCTTTGAAAAGGGGCTAGAATCCATCATAGGTAGCACAGTATATGTATACATCAAATAGGAGGCACTTAACGGATTATAAGTACTGATCAGTGGACACAGATGTTATTGGTTATATCTTTCCATAACAAAGTCCCACATCAACTTTTCACCTAATGGTTTTAGCATTTACTGATGTTCTTGGCCAGATTCATTATTTTTATATGAATCTAGTCATATAAAAATAATGAATGTACGGTACAACTTTCTGCATTTACGGTACAACTTTCCTCTATTTATCTTGAAAGACTGTTCATTCAGGAAAGATTTAACAAATGGTTGGTATTTTTTTTCTAATAAATCTTTATTGTTCATATTTTTACAGCTGTTCCTCTCCCCCCAACCCCTCTCTCCCCCATAGCTCGCCTCCACCCAGTTCCCATTCCCCCTTCTCTTAATCCCCCACCACTGTCTTTATCCATAGGTGTATGATTTTTGTCCAGTCTCTTCCCACACCCTTTTCACCCTGAGAACTGTCAGTCCACTCCCTTTCTATGCTCCTGATTCTATTATATTCACCAGTTTGTTTTGTTCATCAGACTTTTTATTCACTTGATTTTTAGATTCACTTGTTGATATGTTGTATTTGTTGTTGCTTTGTTGTTCATAACTTTTGTCTTGACCTTTTTTCCTTCTTCCTCTTCTTAAAGAACACCCTTCCAGCATTTCATATAATATTGGTTTGGTGGTGATGAACTCCTTTAGCTTTTTCTTATTTGTGAAGTTCTTTATCTGATCTTTAATTCTGAATGATAGCCTTGCTGGGTAGAGTAATCTTGGTTGTAGGTTTTTGCTATTCATCACTTTGAATATTTCTTGCCACTTCCATCTGGCCTGCATAGTTTCTGTTGAGAAAGCAGTTGACAATCATATGGGTACTCCCTTGTAGGTAACTGTTTTTCTCTTGCTGCTTTTAATATTCTCTCTTTGTCTTTTGCTCTTGGGCATTTTAATTATGTTGTGTCTTGGAATAGTCCTCTTTGGACTCCTTTTGTTTGAAGTTCTGTGCACTTTCTGGGTTTGTAAGTCTATTTCTTTCACCAGGTAGGGAAAGTTTTCTGTCATTATTTCTTCAAATAGGTTTTCAATATCTTGCTCTCTCTCTTCCTCTGGCACCCCCATAATTCTGATGTTGGTACACTTGAAGTTGTCCCAGAGGCTCCTTACACTATTTTTTGGATTCTTTTTGCTTTTTGCTTTTCCGATTGGGTGTTTTTTACTTCTTTGTATTTCAAATCTTTGTCTTGATTCTCGCGATCCTCTAGTCTGTTGTTGGATCTCTGTATATTATTCTTTATTTCAGTCAGCTCTGCTTGCACCTTGCACTGGAGCTGGGCAAATACCTCTCAGCTGGAGGCCTGGACAATCACAGCGGTCTCATTTGCTTCTCATCCCTCAGAGATCAGCCCTGCTTTATTATTTACTGTCTAATTTCTGAAAAACGTTGTTATGTTCAGACCTGTTTTCAGTGGAAGTTTACAGTGGAAGAGTCAAACTGATCATATCTCGTCTTTTCTTAAGACTCATAGCAATTGGTAATGATTTAGAGTTAGTGACTCTAATATTTACCTGTTCCCACCCAAAGATGGTATCATGTCCCAACACAATGCACCTAGCTTCTGGCTCCACCATGACCCGAGTGGAAGTTCTCTTTGTAATAACTCATTTGTAACTGGTCTACTTAAAACTATTTGAATTCAAACTCTTTTCTTTTTTAATAAAACATTAGAATACACACACACACACACACACATACACACACATATATATATGTGTGTGTGTATATATATATGTATATATATACACACACTGTATGTATAATATAGATGTGTATATGCACAAGGTTTTTGTTTGTATTAACCCGAGTTAGAACTGCTGAAGGATTTACCTTAAATGCTTGAATGGAAATGGAATTTAATCTCAACCCCGAGCAGTTAAAAATTGGAGGCATGCCCGGGCTATCAGATGGGCTTTGGAAATCTGCCAGCACTGAGGACCCTGCAGGTCCATAAGATTATGTGTTAATTTTCAATTACTCTGCCTTTCTGTCTTTCAAAAAAAAAAAAGACTGAGGAAAATAATGCCTGTGTTGCCCTGGAGAGAATTTCACTAATTCATACAAGCTAGCTGTTTCATGACCAGGCTGAACCCTCGTGACTGTGCTTTTTCAACCAAACTCTGCTTCCTGATTTCACAGGAAGGAAGAGAATCAGCGGCCTGACTCCACAAATGGCCAGCTTCTGGCTCGACCGATTTTGTTTTGCCCCCTTTCTCGGCTTCCCCGGCACCTCTTTTGTTCTCAGCCTAAAAATACCGCAGATTGTGGCTTCTGTCACGTTACAGTATTCACAGATAACAAGATAAACTCTTTACCTGGCAACCAGTCAGAAAACCGTTTTAATACGATTACAGCACAACTCAGCTCTTAATTTGGTCATGTTTCTACAGCTTAGAAGTAATATTTTTTTACTGTGAGATCTTTTGGCCTTTAAAAACTGCTTTTCCTTCTTGTAAAGAATGTAAGTAAAAAAAAAAAAAAAAAAAAAAAGCTCTAACTGATAATATCTCGCCTTTTCTTAAGATTCAAAGCAATTGGTAACTATTCAGAGTTAGAGACTCTAATATTTACCTGTTCCCACCCAAAGATGGTATCATGTCCCAATGCAATACATCTCCATAAACCAAACGGAATAGAAAGCATGACTTAACCCTTGAGAGAAATGGCAATGAGGTGGGAGAAAAAGGGTCTCTTGAATTAACCCTGTGCAAACGGAGATATGATATGACATAATATACTGACACATACTCCCCCCCCCCCCCCCAGAAATGATTAAAAAAAAAAGCCTACAGCTATGTGACTCAGTACATCTACCTTCCCCAGGGGACAGCAGACTCCTTCTTTTGGAGAACTGACCCCCACCGATTCTGAAAAACCCTTGGTTAGGTAACATGATCCAAGACGGACCACACAGAACTTTCCTTGAGAGTTTTGAATTTGGAATAACTACCATCCCTGGGATCCTGGGACTTAGTTCTTGTGCCTCCTACGACTAGAGTTCCTGAGGAACTCTACTCTAGGGTGCAGCAGTGATCTCCTGAAGTCTTCAGTGTGATGTTGCAAGAGCGAGAGGTTGTCTGAAAGCGTACTGTCTCAGCCCACCAAGGGGGGCTAATTAAGACATCAAGGGTTTTTATGGGAGTCGCGCTGTTCCAGAAACTCCAAACATAAACCTCAACGCTTTGGCAGGGTGGGGTGGGGTCGGGTGGCTGCCCCGTCAGGGAGACAACCTGAGGCTCTGAGACCAACAACCAGCGGCCCTCTTGTCCCCTCATGGAGCCTAATCCCCAGAATGCACTCTTCCGGGCTCCCCTCACCGTCCGCTCAGGCTTCCATTTTTCCAGTTTGTAGAATCGGTGACCACTGCTTCTCTGGTTCCAAAACGTAGCTGCGATAGTCTCCTCATTCGTTTTTCTTTGTTCTTGTGGGTTTTTGCTTTAAAGAGTCTTGGCTGTCATTTTGGTGGCATTCCAAGAAGAAACACAGGCAAGTGTGGCTTAACACGCTATTTCTGTTGATTCCACTTCCCCTCTTCTTTAAATTACAATTATCCTATTTTCAGATTTCCACTTTTGTACAGTGGAGGTTTGGGTGCTTAAAATGTACCATTCAATCCACGGTTAGGAAAGGTTAATGAATCAAAGGAAGACACACCTAGACCTGATCTGGACACGCGGACATAACCCAGATTTCTGGGCCCCTGCTGTCTACAGGAGGCGCTAAGACCCCTGGGAAAGGCGTGCATGCTTTTGCAGATGTACATGGAAGCTCTATTATGTGAAGAAGGAAAACTCTGGAAATAGGAGTGTGGGTGTGGGTATGTGGCATAGACACACTTTTGCACACATCTGTGTGCTGGGTAGCAAAACAGTGGTCTGCCTAGAACCGCTATTATTTCTCCTTCCCAGGATTACTCTCATCTGTTCTTAACGTTGTAACCCATCACACACAGGATGGGCTGTCATACAATCCTTGGAGTTTTCTCATCCACGGGGGACACACAGCCCTACAGGTGACAATGCTATGGAGGTGTGTGTGTGAAGCGTCGGCAATATTGAGAAGTAGCTGCCGCAGGAGGAGCAAAGGAAGATCGAGATAGGCAAGAGGTATAGGGCACCCTGGTGGCGTTCCAGTGGCTTTTGTGACCCCTGGACATGTCCTCCCGCCCCTGGTTGCCTTTGTGGGTTTGTGCCTTTCTTTTCCTTGTTACTGGAGTAGGAACAAATAATAGGAGATCTATCCTCTTACATGTCTGAGGATACAGTAATGTTAACTATTAACAGTGATATACAGGAAATCCTTAGAACTCTTTCATCTTGCTGAGAAGGGGGAAAGAGAGAGAGATTATGTTCCAGAACACTGTACCATTCAACTTTGCCCAAAAGAAGTGGTTTGGCTATTCCCCTGCTAGAAATATTTCAGCAAGACTGTGGGCAAGCACTCCTACCTGGTCTTGAGTCTCCAAGAGAATTAACTCTGTATTATCAGGTCACTATGATTATTAAATCCCTAAATCCTCTATTCCTGGGTAGTCATAGGGCTTCCTACTTAGCTTCTCCCTAAGGCTATTTCCCAAACTTCCCTAATGAAAGAATAACCTGGAATACTCGTTAAAAGTGTAGCTTCTTGGGATCTCAGGATTCTTTGGTCCAGAGGTCCTGAGACGTAGTCCCAGATAGTTGTGTTTTTAATAAGGGACCCAGGTGATTCTTCACAACAGATGTGGAAAGCTTGCTCTAGGAGTTGTGGCCAATGGGAACGTAGCTGATCGTAAGTGTTATACAGCCAGTCCTTAACGTGCAGTTCTCGCAACTGTGGGGAAACGATGCACAATGAAACCAATCTTACTGTAGGCTGACGGATAGAAACAAGACAAGTTCCTACAGCATTTCATCCATGTTATCAGGAAATGACATTGAACGAAATGATGCTATTCAAGGACTTGCTGCATATTATTAAGTCTAAATATTATTAAACAGAAGACATTTCTATAGCTGAATTACTCCAAAGCAATCAGGACATGTGGTTTTCTTCGGGAGGGAGTTGGAGAGTGAGTCGGAATGCCTTTGTTGTTGTTGTTTCCTTTCTGCATGATGAGGGTTAGAAAGAATTCTTTAATGGCTAGGCCCCTGAGGGAGTTTCTGCATCGCTCAGGTCAAGGAACAGCTTACATCAAAAAGAAAGCAAGCATTTTATATTCTTTTCAGTGCTGCCTAAGAGAATTCTGGAGAAAATTAAGAAGAGGAGAGGAGACACACAGTTCTAGTTCCTTGACGGTACCTAAAGGAAACTGCTTGTGTGATTAAGAGGGACTCGTGAGTTTCAAGTCAAATGTTTTTGTGTGTGTTTTTCAATTCACTGAAGGTGTTTTTTTGTGTGTGTTTTTTTTGTTTATATATATATTTTTATTGATTTTATATAGAGAAGCAGGGAGAGGGTTAGAGAGTTAGAAACATTGATGAGAGAGAAACATCCTTCAGCTGCCTCCTGCACACCTCCTACTGGGGATGTGCCTGCAAACAAAGCACATGCCCTTGACCGGGATCGAACCCGGGACCCTTTAGTCTGCTCTATCCACTGAGCCAAACCGGTTAGGGCTCAACTTAAATGCTTATGAATCATATACAGAATGACTTAGGAGAAAAATAAGGGATTAATTTAATTTACACAGTCTAATCAGGACACAGAATCCATCCCTGACACTCAACTCAAGTGCAAAAGTGTTGAAATTCATGATTATCAAAATGTTGTTTAATGTTTAAAACAAAATATCTCAAACATGCCTCCTTTGTTTTGACACTATGTTCGCTGCTTGTCACAAATGCAGTTTCCACCTCAAGGCACCATTCAAAGCAGACTCCTTCAGCTGCTATATGTATGAGTTAGTAGGGAAATAAATAAGTAAAATGTAAAAAATAATATTAAAAGACCGGGAAAGGAGGAAAAAGCAAGCCAGTTCTCTCTGCTCCATGGAATCCTCTGCTTCCCAGGCCAGAGCCTGTCCCCAGTCTGAGTGGCGACAGAAGCGCAAGCCGTGGCACATACCTCTTGGTGGGAGTGGGCGCTCCGGAGGACATGTGGCTGACCATGGTGTCATTCATGTTGGACAGGGGGCGAGGAGGGCTGAAAGAAAGGACATTTACATTATATTAGTAATTGCCAACGTGACTGGGAGGAACAAGTGATAGAACGATAAGGGCGAGCCGAAACCGGTTTGGCTCAGTGGTAGAGCGTAGGTCTGCAGACTGAAAGGTCCCGGGTTCGATTCCGGTCAAGGGCATGTACCTTGGTTGTGGGCACATCCCCGGTAGGGGGTGTGCAGGAGGCACCTGGTCGATGTTTCGCTCTCATCGACGTTTCTAGCTCTCTATCTCTCTCCCTTCCTCTCTGTAAAAAATCAATAAAATATATTTTTTAAAAAAAAGAATGATAAGGGCGAGAGAATGAACTACCATTCCTGGTAAGCTCAGTGGAACCCACGGGCGTGGGGCAGAAACAAACCAACACCCAGCCTGAGGTTCTCGCAGAGCTGCCAGAGGACTCAGGGCAGGAGGCACGGGGGAGCCCCTCCCCGCCAGGTGCAGCCACAAGGGGCTTCTTGCCTTCGGAGCCACGGCTATTGCTAACTATTCCTCGTGGGAAATCTCTTACTTCCTCTCTGAAAGGGAAAGAAGTTCTTTTAGAGAAATTGGTCCATCAGAAACAGGAAAGTGAAGCAGCAAAATCCTTCTCTTATATTTACGTACTTTGGTACTTATACCTCATTTCTCCTCTCTTTAAGAGCCGAGTTAACTGTGTAAAATGTTTTTTTTGTAGAGGTTACACTTAGCAAGTCTTGGTAAATATGAAGGGACCAGAACCTTTATTATTTTACAGATTTGGCAGTACTTTTATACATACATATATCAGAGAGGAAGGGAGAGGGGGAGATAGAAACATCAATGATGACAGAGAATCATTGATCAGCTGCCTCCTGCACTCCCCCGCTGGGGGCTGAGCCCATAGCCTGGGCGTGTGCTCTTGGCTGGTCTTGAACCTGGGACCCTTCAGTCCACAGGCTCATGCTTTATCCAATGAGCCAAGCTGGCTAGGGCTCACAGTACTTTCTAAGAAAGGCTCCAGGGACATTTTTTCAGGTAGAGCCAAAGAACCGAGAGGAAAGGTTAAGAGGAATGATGGGTAGATCTCTACATCTGTCTACCTATCCACTTCATTTTTTTAAAAACCAATCTCATTTCTGGGTAGGGAAACCTTTTTAATAGTTTCCCATTTAATGAAGAGGATCCAAGATAGAAAGTAATTTGCAGGGAAGATTTAGGCCTCTTGATTTTTAAGCCTCAGCACTATGCTCACTGTTATACATTCTTGCCTGAGTATGACAGGGCCATCAGTCAGACATGCAGAATTAAAGCATGCCTTTATAGGCTGGACTTCACATCCACATTACTTATCTCACTACCTGTCTCCCAGACAGATATCCCCTTCTGCCCCCACGCTTCCAAGTCTATGAACACTATTGGCTTTGCCGAGTTATAATAAATCAATTGTTTTAGGTTGATTAAGAATGGAAATGAACACAGAGATTGGGTTGATTTTAGTCCTAAATTTACATTTTTTTGCCAGTGGCTCTCTTAAATCAATTGTCCAAATGGAACAAGGAGATAATTCCTATGAAAGAAACAAATCCAGCATCATAGCTTTTCATTCTTGAGGGCACCAGAGGCATTCTGGTCCTTGGAAATAGAATGGACTTTGCTTCTCTGATATACTATTATTAGCAACCCATTTCCTAACTAAGATAAGGATATGTTCATGTTGCTTTCAAAACTAATGCAGTTACCTAGTGCGTACCAGTATTGAAGATACTGTATTCAATTTCCTTTCTGACATTCTCAGAGAAAAAAATGACAATAGAAAAATATTTATTCCTTATACAAGGATCCATGTGATAAAATATCATGATTTATAGCATTTTGTTTGATCTGATGTCTCCAAAGTCTTTAATAATCATCTTTTTCTCTTGGCAAATATCATGTCCAATTATTAATGATAGCACACATATGAAAGCCTCTTTCCTAATATTCAAAACCAGACAATAATGTAAGCTGTAAGCTATTTGCTAACTGCCCCAAATTTCATACTCCTTTTGAACTTCTAGCATATTTGATAAGGAAATGGGTATGTGTTTGCAGCCCAAGATGAAAGAGGCATTTGAAAACACAAAGGGCCCCTTTACTACAATATCTACCACTAGACCCATAATTCACTGTGAAAGTCCACAGCTCAGATGTTGTCTTAGGGAAATAGTACCCCAAAATGATTTCTGCTTTAAAGAGTCTTCACAGTTCCTGTAAGGCGTAGCTGAAAACAATGCTTCTAGGTGTGAAGACAGAAACTTACAAGGCAGAACTGACACCACTCATCGGATCAGTCTTGATCTTCTTCGACACCCAAGACCTGTTTAAAAACTTCCCTGTGTCGCCAGATGTTCAATATTTGCCTTTGGTGAAGGCCCACTTTTATCTGGTTCCAAAGCTACTGAACAGATCGAGTCCACAGACTCACCGTCCTAACCCCGGCATCTCTATTATCCACAATTTTCAGATTGGAGTTTTCAGGGAAGAGTAAATTCTCAAGTTGGAGAACCTTTGCCCACTTTAGAACGAGTCTAAGTTGAACTAGCCTGGGGGAGGGGAGGATTCACTTGGTGTAATTTCATGGTGAGGCGCAGCGGGCGCCCAGGCCCCTGGGCTGTCGCCAGGACATGGACGTTGGCTGTTATTTTTGCTGAGATCTCATTCTGAGTCCGGGTCTATACAGATCTCACAGCTTTATACGCTGAGCGAGAAGCAGCTCCCGCCTCTCACATCGCAGGAAAAACCTCTTCCTCATTCCAGCCTGAAGTTGCCAGAAGACAAACACTCAGGTCTGCCTGGAGTCATCGGCCCTGGCGCTCCCGGATAGACCGAGGGCCCGCTCCTGTGGCTGGCAACCCTCTTAGCAAAACATGGTCAGGGCGGAGGCAGGACCAAGTCTCCAAAGAAGAGGCTACTGTTCCCAGGAGAAAGGCTGCAGAGCGCGCCTGGGACCCGGGCTCTGCCAGGCCTCTGGATGACCAGCCCGGTGCACACAGCCTTAGAACAAAGGTTTCTCTCTTCAGCGCGGCTTCTCTCCCTACTCACTTCCCTCCCAGATGAGCAGCCCATAAACCCGGTCACAGATGCCGACACTGGCGCTCTACACGATCTGATCAGAAAGCCGGCCTATCTAATGATGCCATTACGGGATGTGGACGGATCTGTGATCACGGCCCACTGCAGCTCTGGTGAAGTATCTCGGAGGGCAGGTTCTGAGTTCCCTTTCATCTACATAATTCTATCAGTCCCTCCAAAGACACCCCGCCTCCTCTGGACAAGAGGTACGACAATGGCGGACCATTCCCGCCCCCCCACCCCCCCTCGCGTCGTGTGATGCTCTGCTCTTTATTTATCCCGGTGTACCAGACCAACCGCCTCCTGTCCCTCCATCAGGTTCATGGTTATCGGACAAAGCCAAAAAGTTAAACAGGCAAACAAAACTGTCTTCTGGAAAACCGTTGGAAAAAAAAATATAACAGAATAGTACTGTAAATGTAGATCAACACCATGTTACGTATTGACGATGAGGTTTCTCAAGACTGCCAAGGAAGTACATTTTACATTATTGGCCATTTACAATGAATTAATCAACAGAAGAGATTTAAAAATTCCAACAGGAACTACTAATCATGTGGCAATTAACTAGTTAATATAAAAAAGACCTATTGATAGGCAGACATGTCTCACTTCCTGTTTCTTGCAGTTTAGGAGAGCCATTTGTGGTGTAAGACTTATAATGAACTATGTCTCTGGAAGGAAAGGTTGACCACAATCGAATTCTTATGCAGAAGATCCACCATAAAACAGCACCTAGAGACACTCAGAGGAACCCAGGTTTCTCACTCTAGCTCTAAAAAAAGATAGAACTGTAAAGTGAGACGATTATTTGCAAATTATTTAGTAGCACCACTCGGTGTAATATTATAATATTGAAAAAAAATAGGCAAAGGGCCTTACAAAACAGAGAAAAGTCAACAGGAATGTACTCTTTTATTTTAAAAGCCTGTCCACAATGAATAATCCCTTTGTTCTCCTTGCTCGTTAAACAGAGAGAGGAAGTTGTCAATTCTTTATATGGACACTGACTCTTGTGTTTCTAGAAAGATGAGAGAAGATGACAACGTAAATATTTCAATAAGTCACTGCTCAGGGAGAGGTCAATGAAATGAATGATGGAAGGTCATTTTCTGACCCCTTTATATGGTCAGTACTGACACTCGTTTTTTAAAAAAATGGAAACAAACACATTATTACAGAAAACAAGCTGACTCTTACGTTTCATACCATTAGCCATACAGAAAAAAGATACAGTGGAATTTTTTAAAATAATTGCCCGAGGAATTCCAGAGGCTCTAGAATCCTACCAAAATAAATAAATAAATAAATAAACACAATCATCATTAGCCCAGCAGCTCATAAAACATAAAGACATAAAAAGCTACCAAACCTTTACATTCTGTAGCAAGTGCTTCTTCTTTCTCTACGTATCTGGCCTCTAATGCATTACGCTGCTATTGTCTCTAAGGAAACAGAACAATCACATGATGGAGAGTCTTCTCTCCAAGGTAGTTTATCCCACAGAGCATTTGGGGAAAGAGCAGGTACGAGGGAACAATTAATTGGAAGTAAGCACACATCTACAGCCTGTCAGCCAGTCCATCAAGCGGTCCACGGCAGCCAATTACAGGGAGGCAGATGCAGCAAGCCGAGCAGGTACCACTCCTCAGAAGCTTAAACATGAAGCACACCCTCTTGCAGCAGAATCCAGTGGCCCAATTAACTGGGACAGCAATTCCATTCTGGTGGGGACTTCAGGGAGCACCCCCCTCCTCTCCCAGGGCCTCTCCTAATTGCCAGCTGCTGGATAAGAAAGCACCTGCACTACTGTCTGCCAGGTAGGGAGCGACTGGGACGTACGCTGGGAGGGATAGTAAGGGTTGATTTTTTGTTGTTGAAGAGGAGTTCACGGAAATGCAAGCAGAATGAAGAAGAAAATAGGACAGTGGTGGGTGCCTACCCTTTGATGCAAAGAGCTCCTTCATTCATAAAAGCAGTTCACCAAGGGGCAGCTGAAACAGCCAGCCAGACAGTGTGCACTGCTGAGTGAGAGTTCAGGATGAGAATGCCCCTGACACTCGGAGTCATCCTGTGGCCTCTTATCATCCTGGGTCCCTTGGCCTGACCTGCGGAATAGGACTGAACCCGGATCTCTGACATCTCCTAAGGGGTCCTGGATTGTGAAAGGGCACAGACCAGGCTGAGAGACCTCACCGGTTGGCCAGCCAGGGAGGAATCACGGGAGGGCTCTAGGGCGTGTCTGGCCTGTTTCACTCAGGTCCTATCGGCCAGAACCCAGCAGCAAGCTAACCTACCAATCAGAGCGTCTGCCCCCTGGTGGTCAGTGCATGTCATAGCAAGCAGTTGAGTGGCCTTAGCATATCATTAGCATATTATGCTTTGATTGGTTGAACGGCACTTAGCATATTAGGTTTTTATTATATAGGATCTACATCAGTAGCTCTTAAACCTATCTGCTCCTGGTCACCAGCTCCACCGCCATCAGCACATGTCAACCAGCCTTCTAGTGTAGCAAATAATTCAAGTTTTCGACTAGTCCACTGTCCATAAAACCTTTCCATTGTCACTGGTCTGATTTCTTATGGCCACAATTGCTTTTCTAAGCATGGCTCTCATGTCACCATTGTGCCCCATACCATCAATTCTCTACCAGTCTCCCAAATTAAGACTAATATCTTCCTCTCTGTGGCCACTGCCTAAACACTGCAGCCTCAGCTTCCCACTCTGTCCTAGTGTTCACTGCTTCCTTATACTTTCTAAGTGTCCTGGGCAAATATGCAACTCTGTTCAAACACAGGCCCTTGGACTTTCCTGCCACAGTAAAACAAAACAAAACAAAAATGGCAAAGGATATCTAAATATTTACACTAAAAACAGGGGAAGTCTAAATGAAACCCAGACTAACAACCCAAGGGTCTGCAAAAGAATTCCACCATTTGCTTAGTTAAGTGAGAGGTGAAAAAGGCAACCCAACCCACCGGACAGCTAAGCAGTTAATATAAACACACCGACATCCATGATAAAAAAAAAAGCTACAGAATAAAATACTAGATGCAGGTGTTAGGATGCTTGGCAGAAAAATGAAAGAGTAGATTTATATGACATTGGAAATACAGCAAAAACAAAACAGCGGCGGGATAATATCTTTCAAAGCGACAAACTCGAAGGATATTGGTGGGGGGGGAGCAGAGCACAGAACGTGAAGGGCAATGTAAACAAACAATAACGGGCAAACTTAATTTCATGAAGAAAAAACCCTACGGGACACCTGAGACTGAAATACCTCCCTTTTGGAATAAAAAACTCATCAAAGGGGACGAAGAGGCCGCGGAGAGGGGAGAGAACACCGTGGGGAGAATCGGGTCCTGTTCCCGCCTGGTGCTCGCAGATTCTGCGGCCTGGACAGAGCAGCCCTTTGTGCCGCAGCGGAGCGGACCTGGAGAGGAAGAGGGCTGGTTCTAGAACAGTGGTTTTCACAGGTTGTTCCCCGGGCATCAAAGGATTCCACAGATTGCTTCAGTGACCACAGAGGAGAGCAAGGCCCCGCGCTCCGCTGCTGCTCTGACTCAGTGTGTTTTCCCCCCGCCGTTCGTCCCCACAGCCTTTACATTAGCAGCCTCGACCACCCTGACCCACCGTGCCTGGCTCTTTTCTTTCGTGGCCCTTTCACAGTTTGCAGTTACATAGAATCAGTGTTTGCTTTTTAACTGGTCTCCCTCAAGAGGCTGTGAGCTTCCTGAAGGCAGAGCCCAGGGGTTTGTCCCACCCGTGTGCACAAGTGTACCTACATCGGAACGGCACGCAGTGGGTGCTCAGCAATTATTGATTCGGTGATGAGATTTTATGAATTTATTTCCCATTCCAATCTATTTAAAAGTGCAAACTGGGGAAGGCCTCACCTGAGCTGAATTTTAAATGGAAAAGATGTTCTAGCAAGGAATTCTAAGGGAGATGGCTAAGAAGCTAAAATTCTTGAGTGGGAGGGTAATAATGGCTGAATGGCTGAATAATATTCTCAGGAAGATACCTGAGCACATGACAGCAACTTCTCAGATGGGCCAAATGTATCAGGCCGACTCTGTAAAATCAGTCTTGGTATTTCATTTCTGGACCAAAAGAATCTAAAAGAAATTTTAAATGCCCTAACACATTTAGGAAGTTTGCCAAGGGAATAAAAAAAAAAACCCACACACACCATCTCACTGAATGTCTGTCTAAGTCTCTGTGTAAAAGGCTCACAGAGACCCTCGGAGACGGTGCTGTGACAGTGAATTTTAAATCGGTTGGAGAAGCGGTTGAGGAACTTCTGGTTCAAGGTGGCAGACTGAGGACATGCTAAGAGCTCACCCTCCTGTACAAAGAAAAATGGTTTAAAGTTATAAAAGTAAGTTAAGACATGCATAGCGAGAATTAAAACAAAAAGGCTTAACTCCTTTTAAACCTAATAAAATAAAGAAGCATTTATTCCCACACCCCAAGGAAGAAAATCAACAAGAAGCCACCGTGGTGTCCAGGGCCGTGCTGAGCTGCCATGAACCAAACCCCGGGGCCACCTTTGGGGAGGCTGGGACTTAAACACTCCCACCCCTCCTCCCCACCGCAAACACCCAGAGAAAACAGAGCATCTAAAAACTCTTTAAAATGAGTATACTTAATATCCTAAGACACCTAAAGGGCAGACTAGCAACCATAAAATGTTCTGAAAAATAAACTAGGGATTGAAAAATGAAAATTATAATTATTGAGATTTTAAAAACTTACAGATATGCTGAATATAAGACTAACTACAACTGAAGATTGATAGTACATTTTGTTTTAGTTAAGACACTTGAGAGCTAAACTGTGTTCTAAAGTTTATGTCTCAGAGTTCCAGAGAGACCAGAGGGGTTGGAGAAAAGGCAATGGCATCTGAAACAGACAATGGCTGAGAATGTTCCAGAACTGAGGAATGACATGAGCCTACAGAGGAAGAATCTTCCGAATATTAAAACAAAATAAACAGAACAACAACAAAAAAAGCTCACATCCTGTAAATATAGTAAAACTTCAGATTACCTGTGCTGTAAAGAAAATCCTAAAAGTTACCAACAAAATATGAGAAATTCAACAGAAAGAAGGGAGAATCAGGTTGTTATTAGCAAATTGGTTACAAGATAATAGAAGAATAATATCTCCAAAGAATGAAGAGAAAACAACTTTTGCTAGACTTTAAATCCAGCCCAATTACCATTCAGTAGTGAGGGTGGATAACTATTAGGCAAGCAAAGGAAATAAAAGACATCCAAAACAATCTTCAAAAAGATCAAAGATGGAGGATACATACTTCCTGATTTCAGACTTACTACAAACCTTTCAAAGGAGTCTAGCTTGCTTTGTGTTACGTAAAAGGTCGGAGCTATTCATAAATACTCTCTCTTGTTACACAGAAATCCCTAATTAATATCTGAAATTAGTGGCTCTGAAAGTTTCTCAGTCTAAACACTGTGCAAGAATTGATCAATAGATTCTTTTTAAAAATATATATATTTTTACTGATTTTGTTGTTGTTGTTGTTACAGAGAGGAAGGGAGAGGGATAGAGAGTTAGAAACATCAATGAGAGACATCGATCAGCTGCCTCTTGCACACCTCCCACTGGGGGTGTGCCCGCAAGCAAGGTGCATGCCTTTGACCGGAATTGAACCTGGGACCCTTCAGTCTGCAGGCTGACGCTCCATCCACTGAGTCAAACCAGTTAGAGCATAATCAATAGATTCTGAAGGCTTTCACAGCAACTATCTAACTGGTGTTCCTACCCTGCCTGGAGCTCCATTCCACAGCCATGCCTCCGTGTTCATTGCAGCGCTGGAATGCCCAGAGTAGAGGTACAGCTGACAGTGGTCCTCTCTCTGCTTCTCCACTCTTCACTGTCCTCCTGTCCCCATAGAAAGCTGGGGGAAATGACAAATGGACACAGTCCCAGAAAGCTAACGGATGCTGCTGTGAACTGTACAAAGCGACTTTGCTGATGTATTAGAAGGGGTCTACAGTATTTTTTTATGTCAAAGATGGTAAACTCTTGGATCCACTAGTACTTTTTCATTTAACTTACCCCAGTGCCCCTACATCTGACTTGCTCCATTTACGTTGACATGATCAAGTTCATTTTTGGAGACCCTTTCTTGGGAAAAAAAATCACCTTATATTTAGGGTTGCTTCCCCTAGTTTTAAATAGGAAAGAATATATAAAAGCTTGTGGCCATTTGTACTTACATTTATCCCATTTCTCTCCTTCCTCCGTTGCTACTTATAACATTTAAGATCACAACAAGTCAGGGATGTAAGGCCCACAAAATCATTTGGTCTGGCCCAGCCGAGTTAATTAAATGTTTGATCAAATATAGCAGGCTAATTTTTAGTTGATAACTTTGTATGGCCCACAATCATGTTCTAAATATCCCAATGGCCCTTGGCAGAAAACAGGTTCCCCACCCCTGCAATAAATTAAAAATATAATGTTTTTCATTTTCATGACTCAGTGTCATCCAAACTCTTTAAATGCATCTTTGTCATCACTGTCGTTGATGTGACTAAAGGTTCTCTGAGTCATCACACAGTTCTCCGGAGGGAGTGATGGTCATTTCTGCCCAAACTACTTCCAAACAGTGACTCTGTAGCTGGTATCTCAATGGGAAATTTACCACAAGCTTCTCCGGTTATATGAAGGCAGCTGGCATTTTCATCTGTGATCACATAATGCCTTTTTATTTTTAAAATTGAATTTAACCTTTTCTACACACATAATTAATAAGCTTGATCTAATGGGGATATGGGGAACACTGCACTCAATAATCTGAGAATCTTTTTAAACATACAGAGAATGTTTAGAAAAATTGTTCAGACGCTAGGGCAGAAAAAGAAATCTCAGCTCTATCAGGATATTCAATATAACCCCTGAAATCTTATGTGAATATTAGGGAAACAACTGGAATCAGTTAACTGAACAATCATTTAAAGAAGTAAGACACTAAGTAACAGGGTTTGATCCTTACATGTTTTCTCTATCTAAACATCATCTCTAAGTTGCCAATATTCCAAGCTGCACATGTCCCATGAACGCCTTCCAGATTTATATTTGAGCATAAAAAATAAAACAAAACAAACAAACAAACAAAAAACTCAACAGGTCCAAAATGGAGCTCTCATTCTATCCAAACTATAGATTTCCCCATCTCTATCGTTCCAGCCATTCGGGCTCAACTGACTTCTCTTTTCCTCTAATATTCCACATCCAATCTGCCAGCAAGATTTTTATCCTTCCATTTTATACCAGTTTTATATTTTTAAGCTCGCAGAAAGGCTGAGCTCACACAGACAACATCCATCACAGTTTAATCAATTTCCCAAAATGAAGAGGTTAAATATTCATCTCAAGAAATTCTATGGATGCCAGAACCGGTTTGGCTCAGTGGATAGAGCGTCGGCCTGCGGACTCAGGGACCCGGGTTCGATTCCGGTCAAGGGCATGTACCTTGGTTGCGGGCACATCCCCAGTAGGGTATGTGCGGGAGGCAGCTGATTGATGTTCCTCTCTCATCGATGTTTCTAGCTTTCTATCACCTCTCCTTTCCTCTCTGTAAAAGAAATCAATAAAATATATTTTTAAAAAGAAGAAGAAAAAAAGAAATTCTATGGAGAAGCTCTTAATAAGAACATTTTTCTCCCTGGCCAGTGTGGCTCAGTGTTTGAGTGTTGGCCTATGAACCAGGAGGTCACTGTTTCCTGGTCAAGGCACATGTTTGTGTTGTGGGCTTATCTCCAGTGTGGGCATGCAGGAGGCGGCAGGTCGATGATTCCCTCTCATCATTGATGTTTCAATTTCTCTCTCCCTCTCCCTTCCTCTCTGAAATAATTTTTTCTAAAAAAAAATAATGTTTTTCTTATGATAAACTGGACACTGGAAATAAGTGAAAAATAACAGGAGGGCTTATAGAGAATTAAACACGAGTTGGTGACAACTTGGAAGAAATGACTAAAGAGAATAAAGAAGTCATTTAAATTCCAAAAAGAATTCTGCTAAAAATGTGAAAAACTAAAAAGGAAGATTATTCAATACAATTTAGCAGACTATTTCCTTGAATTCATGCTTGGAGGCAAGATAATTCAGTTTTATCCATAAGATGGTCTCATTAACATTATCCAAAAGGGAAAAAATAAGTAAGACAAAAGGGAAAGGTTACTTTACCAAAGGAGAAGATGGCTTATTTTGACCTCATCTTGAGCTCTAGGATATTTTTAAGTTGTATCATAAGAATTTTGCCCCAAAAGCTCATTTTGAAAAAATACAGTTTTTACAATGTGAATGACTTCTCTTTGATTGCCTTCCAAAGCTTTAGTAAGATCAGCAACGTCATATCAAATAAACAAGCAAGGCCCTATACTGTGACCTTGAAAAGAGGGACTACCTGAAAATCGCCAAATTTAATGTCATTCAACTAGAATTTACCGCTGTGCTCCATGCTCTGGAAGCACCGGTCAGTAGAGTTAGTCCCACAAATACTTAGAATATGCCAGCCACTGAGAACACACAGCCCTAGGCCTCAGGAACCTGATGTTGCGAAGAACATCTTCAGGATGCCCAGGTCCAATACGGACTTAAGAAGTCCTTACAGAAGGAGACGGCCTTTCACTGGGTGCCCAAGTGACGGACAAACCAACCAGAGCTAAAGGAATTTAGGGAAGGAAAGACAAGATCCATAGGAGTTAGCTGCTTCTAGGTTTCTAAGGCTTTATGGATAGGACAGAATTTAAGCTTGGCGTGTGGATATACAACACGTGGGAGTCTAAAAGAGGCAAGAAGGGCATTCAGGAAAAGGGGTAGTTGGGCTAGGACCGTGGTCGGCAAACTGCGGCTCGAGAACCACATGTGGGCTCTTTGGCCCCTTGAGTGTGGCTCTTCCACAAAATTCCATGGCCTGGGTGAATCTATTTTGAAGTGGCATTAGAAGTTTAAAAAATTTGGCTCTCAAAAGAAATTTCAATCGTTGTACTGTTGATACTTGGTTCCGTTGACTAATGAATTTGCCAACCACTGGGCTAGGAATCATGAGCTAGCTCAGAGGGGCAGGCAGGGATATAAGAGTTTTAAAGGGGAGAAAGAAGGCAGGTCTAACCAGACCCAAGGCTTTGTACCACATAAGTTTAGCAGCAGAAGATATGATTTAAAAGGCAATATGGTCCCAGATACACAGGGCCTTGAATTCCAGCAAGAGGAATGCCTCCTTAATTCTACAGGCAGTGAAGTGTTATGGAGTTTTGAACAGGGAAGTAATATGACAAAGGCAGTGATTCAAGAAGATTAATTTGGTAGAAATATGTAGACAGATTTGATATTTAAGAATAAAAAGATAAATTCGGTAGGTGGTAAACTCAGCTGGGAAATATAAAACCTATAAGGGTACTAAGAAATATTCAGATTATTCTTAATTGGACCGAGATTACAGGATACTCATCTTATTAAGAAATTCCACTCAATGAATATAATTCTGAGGCTCAATGTCCACATGAAATTACATTACAGGCATACCCTAGGTTTGAATAGGGAAGAAATAAAACTTAAGAAAAAAAAGCAGATTTCTCCATTATTAAGAATTAATTACTTTTCAAAAATAAATTTTTAGTAATCATAATGAACTGGAGTACTATGATTTCCAATTCCCAATTTTTTTCACTTAAAAAAAAATTGAGATAAAATTGGTATGTAACATTATATAAGTTTCAGGTGTACAACATTATAATTCAATGTCTGTGTACACTACACTGATCATCACCAAAAGTCTAGTTTCCATTCTTCACCATTCAACTGAACCCCTTAATTCATTTCACCCTACCGCCAACCCTCTTCCCCTCTGGTAACTACCAATCTGTTATTTGTATCTAGTTTATTTTTGTTTTGTTTATTTGTGGGGTTTATTTTAAAGATCGTATCTATATATATGAAAGCCTAAGCGACCGTCCAACCATTTGACCATCTGACCAGTAGCTATGACATGCAATGACTACCAGGGGGCAGACGATCTGACTAGTAGCTATGATGCACACTGACCACCAGAGGGCAGACGCTCAGTGCAGGAGCTGCCCAGCCACAGTGACTTGGCAGCTGCGCTTCTCAGGTGATGCACCTTGAGCCAGAGAGGAGGGAGCCTGATTCTGGGGTGTGTCACCCGAGAAGCACCCTCTCGAAATCTGGGACCCCTCGGGGGATGTCAGAGAGCTGGTTTTGGCCTAATCCCTGCAGGCCAGGCCGAGGGACCCCCACCAGTGCACAAATCACTGCACCAGACCTCTAGTACATAAATAAATAAAATCATACAGTACTGGTCTTTTTTCATCTGACTTGTTTCACTTAGGGTAATACTAATAAAATCCCAATAAAATATGGAGTTCAGTTAATTATAATATCAATGCTGGTTCTCCCACTCACCCTAAAAACCAATTGAAACATAATTCTCGGTTGAGGATTAAAAAATAAATAAAAATAAAAGCAGAGTGCTCTAACGTGGTGAACAGAGAGAGAAAAATCCCCAAGGGAAGGGTGAAGCGGACCAAAGCCACAGCCACTTGTAAACAATTACCCTCCTAGGACTAAGCCTTGACTTCTGTTGAATTAAATAACGCTGTTTCTCCTCACTGCATCATAATCAATCATATGACACATGACACATGAAAGGCTGTTCAATGACACTAACCATAAGAGAAATGCAAATTAAGCCACAACGAGAGCCCTGGCTGTGCGGCTCCATTGGAGCATCCTCCCAGGCAGGCCCATGCACCGAAGGTCACAGATTTGTTTCCATCAGGGCGCACGCCTGGGTTGTGGGTTCCATTCCAGACTGGGCGTGTGTGTGTGTGTGCGTGGGGTGGGGGGGCCTGATGGATGTTTTTTCCTCTCTCTAAAATCAATTTAAAAGAAAACCAATGACATCACATCACACCTGTCAGAATGGCCATCATCAGTAAATCAACAAACAACAAGTACTGGCCACAATGTGGTGAAAAGGGAACCCTCATGCAATGACGGTGGGAATGCAGATCAGTATAGCCACTGTGGAAAGTGGTATGGAGTTACCTCAAACAATTAAAAATGGAACTGCCTTCTGACCCACTCACTCCAAAGAAATCCGAAACACGAATTTAAAGTAATATATGCACCCCTATGTTCAATCGCAGTGTCACTTACAACAGCCAAGATTTAGAAGCAGCCCTGGTGTCCATCAGGAGGTGAGTGGAGGAAATTACACAATAGAGTGCTACTCAGCTGTAAAAAAGAAGGGAATCATTTAGGATTATGGTAAGTGAAATGGTCCAGTCAGAGAAAGACAAGTGCCATATGATTTCACTTACACATGGGATCTAATGAACAAAACAAAGTGACCAAGTAGAGACAGACTTGAGGATACAGAGAACAGACTGACAGCTGTCAGAGGGGCGGGAGCTGGTGGCTGGATAAAGAGGGTGAAGGGATTAAGCAAAGAAAAGAAGACTCAAGAGCACAGATAACAGCATGGTGATCGCTAGAGGGAGGAGGGGGGTGGAGGGAGGTATGAGAGGGTAAGTGGGGGATAAATGGCGGTTTAAGGAGACTTGACTTGTGGCGGTAAACACACAACACAACATGCGGATGGCGTGTTGTGGAACTGTATATCTGAAGTCTATGTAATTTTATTAACCAAGGTCACCCAATAATTTCAATAATAAAAAAAGAAAGGTAATGGTGATTAACCACTAATTAAATAAATGAGGTATAAGGACTATGTGGTTAGATAATTAGATCTTAAGCAACAGCAAATTGCTTGAAATTGGGTTAGCAGAGAGTCTATCAGAGACATCAAGAGCTGGAAGTTTTATAAACATGTTTTGACCAAAAGAAGAAACTAATTTCTGCCAGAGACTTAGAAGCAGGGAAAGTTGCTCGAGTGTTGATGATAGCCGCACTGGTTTTGACTGAGATTTATTTGACAAACCTTGTTTACTTAATATTCTCGGCTCACCATGAAAATAGCGCAACATACTAATCAAGGAAATATGCCTGACATCTAGTGGAAGCTTTAGGTACTGTAGGTATGCGACTAATTGTCTCTGAAGAAACCTAAAAGGGTGGGTGGGTGGGCTATGTGACTGTTTATGAGTGCATATAAATCACAATTAGTGACATTCATTCATTCAGTGTATTTTAGTGTCTGCCATGCACCAGGCACTAGTCTAGGCACTGGGAATTCGGTGAAGAACAAGGCAGAGTCTCGGCTTTTGTGAAATGATTTACTTTATCCCAAGGGAAAGACTTCAAAAGTCTAGAACACAGTGTTTATGGCGTCCTAACCTCTTAAAGCATCTTCAGACACATTATTTTTAACAATACCCTGAGATAATTAAAATAAATTTTATCATCACCAGTTTCACAGAAAAGCAAACTGATGTCTGTTGATATATAGTGTGTGTGTATATATATATATTTTTTTAATCTAGTTTTTCTTCTATCATTTCACATTGTGTTCCTTCTATTTTTCAACCACCAAAATTATAGTCATTCAATGTTCTCTCTCGATTGTAAAACTAACCACAGAGTGCAACAATGGTTCCATTACTGTATGTTTCCATAATGATTTTTCAGCACGTTTGGAAACTGAGGTGCATGGGTTAGAGCTCTACACTCTAGTCCCAACCTCAATATATGATCTTACTAATGCTGTTTCCTGCTCTGTTGCAGATTCGTGACACTTATACGGCAAAGGCTGCTGCGAAGGTTAAGAAAAAGGTGAGCAAAGGACTCAAAACACTCTGACTGACCCATAACTATAACGAGCTCTTGAATCTCAAATCCATGAGGCTCTGAATAAATCTCTATGTCAAAAATGAAATGTGAGCCGTTAATACTGCAAGATACTCTACCCCTGAGGTTCAATTCCTTTGCCAAGTTTTCATTTAGGTTTTAATTTTGTTTCTGGGTATGCAATAATGGTAAGACCTATTATTTTATTTTATTTATTTATTTATTTATTTATTTATTTATTTATTAACATTACAGCCTTCTCTCCATCTCCATTCCCACCATGATCATTCAGGCCACTCCCACCTCTCACCTGTCCAATGGGGAAAAAACAGACAAAACCCTAGGTGGCTCATATTTTTCACCCTTGTCCCACTGCCTATTTCCACACCATAGGCAACAATTTTTCTTAAATACAACATTCAACCTGTCCCTCTCCTATCTAAAACCCTTCAGTTTGGCATAATGCCCAAAATCTCTGGTGACCTTCACTTCGTTCGCAACCTTCCTGTTGCCCTGGGCCCTAGCTCCCCCCTCTGCCCTCCACCTGCCTAACTCTATTCATCTTTTAAGCTTCACCCTAAATGTTATTTATCACAGAAGCCTTTCTTAAACTGCCAATAAGATTAAAAAAAAAAAAAAAAGACATAAGGTAAAGACTTCTTGTTAGAAAATTACACAGAGAGGATTTATATAATTTCTCAGAGCTTCCAGGTGAACATCAATTGCTAAAAGGAAGGCAAAATTAAAAATGCAACAAAATCATCAGAAAAATAATGGAGCGGGGACAAATGGCTACCCATTTAAAAAATAAACGTAAATTCTATCTCCTATCTGACAACAATAAAAAAAGGGGGAAACAGAAATGAGAACTTTTTTATAGACAGGTATTTTTATTACCTTGAGGTGAGAACATTATTTTAAATATGAAAGAGAAGCAAAAACTTTAACAAATATGACCTTTAAATTAAAAATTTGATTAAGAAAAATAAAGTTGAGGCATTTACAAATTCAGATAAATTTTGCAGCATGTATTCTAATAATACTGAATGTAAACTGTAATTAAGAAATATTTATTTTAAAAATCCAGCTTACAATTTTCAAGAAGCATACTTGAAAACCCAAGGACATAGAAAGGTTGAATGTAAAAGGATGGTAAAGTTATATCTGGCACATACCTAGCAAAAAATATTAAAAGACATTACTAGCAGATAAAATAGACTTGAAAATAGAGTTATCAGGAATAAAGAGAGTTACTACATTAAACTAAATTTTCCATTTCCTAGTGAAATGTATAATTTGAAAAAAATAAAGCTATAGAAGATTTGAATAATGTAATTAACAAAGCTGACTTCATAGATATATAGTTGTTTACTACAAATTCTGCACCCAACAAGCACAGAATAAATGCTATTTTCAAATTTACTTGGAACATGATAAAAACTAGATTATATGTTAGATAATAAGTATGTGTCAACAAATTTAAAATAACTAAATAATGTAGACCAAAATAAAATTAAACTAAAAATTAATAACAAAAAGGGAACTAGAGAACCCCCATATATTTGGAAAATAAGGAAGTATACTTCTCAAAGAAGAAATGATAACAGATCTTAGAAATATTTAGGACTAAACAAAAAATTATATAACAAACCTTGGGACACCAGTCAGATAGTGCTTAAAGAAATTAATAGCCTTAAATGTGTATATCAGAAAAAACAACTTGAAATGAGTAAACTACCATGTCTTTAAAGAAGTTAAAAAAGAGTAGTAAAAGAAACTATAAAATAAATAATAAAGATAAGGATGGAAGTAAATGAAATTTAAAAATATAATACATACAATAAGAAAATCATCAAAACCAAAAGTTGGTCCTCTGAAAATCCAATAGATTAGACAAACCTATGAGCAAGATTTTTCAAGGAATAAAAAAGATAAAGTGAAACCATAAATACTCCAAAGTAGGAATAAAAAAAGGACATTAGCACACATACTGTAAATACTACAAACTTTATACCAATAACTTTGAAAATTTAGAATAAGCTGACAAATTCCTATAAATATAAAATGTTCCAAAGTGACTCAAAAAGAAATAAAAATAGTCTTATAATAATTTTAAAAATTGGAATTACCCATTAAAAATCTTCCCACAAACCTGAAACCGGTTTGGCTCAGTGGATAGAGCGTCGGCCTGTGGACTGAAAGGTCCCGGGTTCGATTCCGGTCAAGGGCATGTACCTTGGTTGCGGGCACATCCCCAGTAGGGGGTGTGCAAGAGGCAGCTGATTGATGATTCTTTCACATCGATGTTTCTAACTCTCTATCCCTCTCTCTTCCTCTCTGTAAAAAAATCAATAAAATATATATTTTTAAAAATCTTCCCACAAAGAAGGCTAAGGGGTAAAATAACTCCAATCTTAAACAAGCTTTTCTAAAAGATATAAACAGAGAGAATGCTCCTCAAGTTTTTGGAGAAAGCCAACTTTGTCCTAAAGAAAAAAAATAAACAAACAACAACAAAAACAAGGGAAATTACAGAACAACTGAACCCATAAACACGGGAAAAAGCTAAACAAAATAATTAGCAAATGAAATCAAGTAGTGTATTAAAAGGAGAGTCAATTTATATTTATTCCAGGGTTGTCTAAAAAACAGCAATGTAATTCATTACATCAATAGAATAAAGAAGCTCATATGATCATCTCAATTAATGTAGGAAAAGTAATAAAATTTGAAATCCATTCATGACAAACAGAAAGCAGTCTTAGTGAACTGGTAATGAAAGGAAACCTCCTTTACCTGATAAACAGTTTATACAAAGACTACATCACACAGCATTCTGAAAGCATTCTCTTTGGGATTAGCAATAACACAAGAATGCCTATTAAAGTGCTTCTGTTCAATACTGCCCTGGAGGTTCCAGCCAGCATTCTAAGACCAAAAGGGGGGTTTGGGGGGAGAGTATGATTAATGCTTAGAAGTATAAGGAGTGGGAAAGAGGAAACAAAGCTGTCACTGTTTGCAGGTGATATAATTATTTAGAGAAAACCCAAAAGAATCTGAATACAAATTACTAGAACTAATGAGCAGGTTAAGCAAGATGACTGCATAGTGGATTAAAATACAAAACCAATTTGCAGTTCCATACACCAGAAACAAATAGTTAGGGTACATAGTTTCAAAAAGGGTACCATTGGCACAACCATATACATTTGCCAAAACAGACCATGGTACACTTAACATGGATGTATTTTATTGCAAGTAAATTATATCTTTAAAAAACTGTAGGAAAAGCATTATGCTAAGCAAAATAAGTCAGTTGGAGAAAGATAAATATCACATGATCTCACTCATTTGTGGAATATAATGAACAACATAAACTGATGAACAAAAACAGATCCAGAGACAGACAAGCATCCATCAGACCGTCAGAGAGAAAGCAGGGGAGGGTTGGGGGAAGGAGGAGAGCTCAACCAAAGGACTTGTATGCATGCATATAAGCCTAACCAATGGACACGGACACCAGGGGGTGAAAGCATGAGTGGGGTGGCAGTGGGGAGAGAAGGACACATATGTAATACCTTAATCAATAAAAAAAAATTTTTTTTAAACTGTAGGAAAAAAGGTACCATTTGCAACAGCAAGTGTAAAGTATTCAACAATTAACCTAACATATATAAGGCCTATCTGGGGAAAATTATAAAGTTTTATTGAGCCCGAGCTGGCTTGGCTCAGTGGAAGAACACTGGCCCCTAGGCTGGCAGGTCCCGGGTTCGGTTCCGTTTCAGGGCCTGCACCTCGGATGCAGACTCAATTCCTGGCCCTCGGAGGGCAAACCAATTGGCGTGTCTGTCTCATATCCATGTTTCTCTCTCGGTCTCTCCCCCTACCTTCCACTCTATCTCTAAAAAAAAAATCAATAGAAAAATATCATTGGGCCAGGACCGGTTTGGCTCAGTGGATAGAGCGTTGGCCTGCGGACTGAAGGGTCCCGGGTTCGATTCCGGTCAAGGGCATGTCCCTTGGTTGCGGGCGCATCCCCAGTGGGGGGTGTGCAAGAGGCAGCTGATGGATGATTCTCTCTCATCGATGTTTCTAACTCTCTATCCCTCTCTCTTCTTCTCTGTGAAAAATCAATAAAATATATTAAAAGAAAAGAAAAGAAAAGAAAAATATCATTGGGTGAGGATTAACAAAAATAAAAATTAAAAAATAAAGCTTTATTGAAAGAAACAAAGGGATGTGTTTAAATAAATGGAAAGACAACATATCCATGGAATGAAATATTTAGTACTGTAAGAGGTCAATTTCCCCAAGTTGATCTTTAGATTCAATTAATAGCTGATCAAAATCCAACAAAATTTTATGAGGAACTATTAAATTGATTCTAAACTTTATATGAAAGAGCAAAGGACAGACAGGACACTCTTTAAAAAAGATTACTGCCCTGACTGATTGTCTCAGTGGATAGAGCATCGGCCTGTGGACTGAAGGGTCCTAGGTTTGACTCCAGTCATGGGCATATACCTTGGTTGGAGGCACATCCCTAGTAGGGGGTGTGCAGGAGGCAGCTGGTAGATGTTTCTCTCTCATCAATGTTTCTTTTCC